>JARLTB010000138.1:1330000-1942500 GCA_030141615.1 Unio pictorum
CATTCTAATCATTTCATTCTCACGCTAACGTATGCTAATCAATCGATTTTAATTGCACGCGCTCTACTCTTTTATTTTTTTTTTTAGCACACACACACACAATTCACTTTGACTTTACTTCAGTGCAGTGCAGGCAGTGCACACATTCTCGCAAGGATTTTACAACACGGATAAACTGTGACATTCAATCGGTAAATCACATTGATTTATATATGTATTTATTTACATTTAACTAGTAACTCACCTAGACCTAGCATTAAGGATCCCTATCGTTTGTTTGTTTGTTTATGTAGCTATTTTTAGATACTAACGTATTTTTCCCATTTTAATCTTTTCTTTAGCTAAGCAACTGTTACTCATGTAAACACGTACATTTGCACATACACTCATTTACACCCTCCTTTCTTTTTCATTTTTCTGTCATAAATTGCACTAATTTCCCTCAATACAGCACATGCACATGTCAATTTATTCTTCGTACGTACACACGTTCACTATACTGTATCAATATAGCCTTGACATTTCATTTGCAACAAATAATTTCATTCTACATTCATTCTAAAGACATTTTTATTCGATCTTTACTTATAAATACCGTAAATCACATGCCTTATTTCCTGAACAATCATCTTAAACCTTACATCAATAATAATAATAATAATAATAATAATAATAATAATAATAATAATAATAATAATAATAACATATATCTATACATACTTACATACAAAAATATTTAAATACATACATAGATTCACATTACATAAAATACCCTTATATGTTTAACTATTTTTCTTATTTTAAAAACATGTATTTCCAATGGTTACTATAGCAGGGAAACATTTACCGTTACGTAACAAGGGAGGCTAATCGTATTCAAAGTTCATATACCACCCATAGGTGTACTGGTATTGCTCTTACAATGTAAGGTAGGAAAATCTTGTCATTGTATTATCTTATTTTTCCTATTTGCTACAACAATATATAGCATTAATAGTAAATGTTGATTGATAATATATAAAAGATCATATAGATATACTGTTGCTGAAATAAATAAATACACATGGTAATATTGTTATATACTGGAAAAGTCCAACTACATAACCATAATTACAACATCAATAGTTCTGTAAGACACCTTTCTTCATTACCTTACAGAATTCAAAGAACAAAAAATTGACAAAGAAAAAACAAGGATATTATTTTGACAAGAAGGACAACGTGGCCGAAAAACGCAACAAGAAGAGTTGAACTGATGAAATGACAGTTGTTCCTGACAGAATTCATATTTTGCCAAAGTGTTGACAAAGCACGGAAGAAAAAAAAAAAATTTTTAATTGCTCTATAACGCATTTTCATTAAATCCATTGAAATGTGTTTAACTATTGACATTTTACCTTTCAAAGTAGTTTTTTCTTCAATAAATTACATTCAAAGTGAATTTTTTAAAATCGTTCGTCTTTCTTTTGCGTTCCATGTTCATTTGAAAAAAAATAATTTAGAAACAAATTTTAAATACTGCCATGCTTTCATTCCATCCAAATTCATTCAGCAATGTAATGTTTTTAATCAATTTTACTTGTGCGCGATATGGGCATTATTGATTTGGGTCGTGCCACTAATGACTAGGTTCATGTCACTAATGACTAGGTACATGCCACTAATGACTAGGTTCATGTCACTAATGACTAGGTTCAAGTCACTAATGACTAGGTTCATGTCACTAATGACTAGGTTCATGCCACTAATGACTAGGTACATGCCACTAATGACTAGGTACATTCCACTAATGACTAGGTTCATGCCACTAATGACTAGATACATGTCACTAATGACTAGGTTCATGCCACTAATGACTAGGTTCATGCCACTAATGACTAGGTACATTCCACTAATGACTAGGTTCATGCCACTAATGACTAGGTACATTCCACTAATGACTAGGTTCATGCCACTAATGACTAGGTACATGTCACTAATGACTAGGTACATTCCACTAATGACTAGGTTCATGCCACTAATGACTAGGTACATGTCACTAATGACTAGGTTCATGTCACTAATGACTAGGTTCATGTCACTAATGACTAGGTTCATGTCACTAATGACTAGGTTCATGCCACTAATGACTAGGTACATGCCACTAATGACTAGGTACATTCCACTAATGACTAGGTTCATGCCACTAATGACTAGGTACATGTCACTAATGACTAGGTTCATGCCACTAATGACTAGGTTCATGTCACGAATGACTAGGTTCATGTCACTAATGACACATTTCGTAGCACAAATCATGCTAAAATCCGGTGGTTTGACGGATTTCTGTGTTCGTCCAAGCTCTACCCACTTATCTACGGCGGTTCATGCATTAGAGGCATCATGTACTTTTTCACTCTACAGTTATTGAAACCATCACATCACTAGGAAAGCATGGTTATACTCCGGTACACATGATCATGAATAAAACCGGTACAGTACATTTCTAGATTCATAGATACATATTGAATGCCTGTCAATCTGAATATTTTCAAAATGCATTGAGAAAAACGTGAAAAACTTACACAATTCTCTCTGGTAGCACGGTATTCGGTAATAGATACGCATTCATTTCTGAAGTATATTCAATACAAGTGCCAAGAACTATTAGAGTTACGTAAAACAAACGTTTATTACATACAAATAACACATAAGAAATTGTTAAGGTAACTATGAACGTCGCCCTAATCAACGTCATGATATCTCGTCCTTATCAGTTTAATAATGCTCATTGTAATGTGATGTTCAGAGTTGCTAATATTTATATAACTCGTATTTAGAAAGGCATTTAATACCATTAACGATGTTTTTTTTTACAGTTAATGATAAATATATAGAGAAGAAACCTTTCTAGTACAGCCACCACCACCACTACTATAATTATAACTGCTACCAGTGAAATCCCCAACAGCAGCAGCACCATGCACATCCTTACATAAACAGATACAAGCAATTAAGCAAGAGAATGTTAAATGTCTATGTATCTGTGTGTTATCTTACTCTTAGTATCTGGAATAATGGGGTTAGTATCGTATGATAATTTGTATAAATACACATCAGCAGCAGAGAGGGTGAACCCTACAACGTTTTTAGACAAAATTTGATTGAAATCCTAAAACGAGCCGTCCTATAATCTCATTTTAACCAAAAGATGGGAACCCTACAACGTTTTGAAACAAAATTCGATTGAAATCCTAAAACGAATTTTCCTACGAAATCTCATTTTAACTAAAAAAATGAAAACGAAGATTTTTACGATTTTTTGTCTGAAATCTTTCTACGATCTCATTTTAACCAAAAAAAAAGGACGAACCCTACAACGTTTTCAAACAAAAAATTGATTGAAATTTTAACGAGCCTTCCCTACGAAATCTCATTTTAACTAAAAAAATGAAAACGAAGATTTTTACGATTTTTTAATTAATTTTGGTCGCAACTTGTTGTCATCCACCCTCTCTGCTGCTTAGTGATTTCATCACTGGGTTAACAAAAAATAATAAATGATTTGATCCAGTCTTTATGATGAAAGTCCTTAGGACGAAAATCATTTAGGATCTCACAAACAAACTAATCACTAACACCTCTTCTTGTAAATCAATCAGATTATTTGACTGGTCTGTGAGTTTGAAATTAATTCTGGTTAATGAATTATTATGGCATCGCATGTAGACAGGATTAATTGGGTTTTCAATAATTAGGTATCCTGGAGGAGCTGTTGGTGCAAATGAATAAAGAATATATCCTTGCTGAGCTTGATTTGATCGTTCGAGATTAATCTGATAGCTTCCTTCGATAACATCACATACTAAATTGAGCGCAATCACCGATGAAATATTTACGTTGAACGGAGCGATATGCCTGCCGCCACCATCTGGGTCATTATTGTGTTTGAGGATTTTTATTTCCCCTGATGCTGTTTTTTTCCATGCATCATGAATTATTTTAAAACCAACATCGATGGTGTCACTGAGAAGTTTTTTTAGTTCTGGTACGTTATATCCCGGTAGTTTGAATGTGGGGATATCTTCAACGCGGATTTCATAGTCTAATGCAAATTCTGTTCTCGATATGGGGTTTTTATCATCGAGTATTACTTGAATAAGTTGTGAATTAAATTTTTCCATATCGTCGATAATTTTATTGCATGTTTCTACGACGCTGATAAATTCATCTCGGGTGAGAGAACCGGATTTAAGAGATATTAACAACAGTGAAAAATCATTATTCATTGCTGTGAAATTTTTAACGATTTCAGGTTTTTTAGCAAAAGCATACTCTGGCAATGATCTACCATCCGCCCTTTTTGGGAATATGAAACCAAAAAAATCTAAAGTGTTTTCGTGCTCTTTATAACTCTTTATTGGATTATCAGGTTTTATTCTGTCGGTGATATAATCAGATTTTTGTGGTTCTGGTAAATCAACGGTTTTTTCCACTGGTGGTAATTCAGGCCAACCTAACACTGTTCTTATTGAGCTTTGATAGATATCTACGACATATTCTTCTGAGTTTATTTCAATGGCAGATGATAGCGTCGGCTCATGAACTGTTATAGCGATTTTCGATTCTGTTCCAGTAATCGATTTTATTCTACGCGCGAATTCATTATTGATTTGTTCGATTTGGTATGACCCTGTTGGTATCGAAACAACTTTCCAGTCTGGGGTTCCGTCGGGTTTATTCTCATTTGCAAACACTAAAGAATTATTGGGTTGTTGACCACCAAATGATTTTGATCTGATATTAGGCCAACTGTGATACACTCGTAGTTTTGCAAGCGCTATCTCCTTCACTGGGACCGGAGAGGGGAAATTCACACTAAACTCGGGTTCCGTTGATGTTATTGATATCATGCTTGTTTGTACTGGGTTCGTGTTCTCCACTACTCGTTGAAGTAATTCCATCGGTGTTGTCATTGTTATTATACTCATGATTTATTTCTAATTTTGGTATCGCGGAGTCATAAATACTGACCATCACTGAGAACTCACAATCTGGTAATGTTGATATTATTGAGATCATTTTGTTTTTTGGGTTCGTGTTTTCCGATTCCATTGGTGTTGTCATTGTTATTATACTCATGTTGTTGCTCTAATTTCGATATTGCAGAATTAAAAATACTGACCATCTCTGAGAATTCACAATCTGATATAATCGTATTATCGAGTGACGATGATATCATCAATGATAATTGCGAATATGCGGTTGATGCAATATGAAATTGAAGTAAGTAATTCTGCAGTTTACTCTGGCTGCATGATGATATCCTTTTTGCTATCCCGGTTGATATACCCCCGATTGTAGCCACCGCAGAAATGCAAATTGGAACTACGACCGGGGCAATCATTGTAACCGATGCAAGTATTATTCCTGCGCCAGTGAGAACGCTTGACACCGAGTACATAATAATATCAATTGCGGTGATTCTTCGTCGGTATTTTTTTATTTTTATTTGATACTCTTCAGTGAGGGTTTTGAGTCTATTTTGAAATTCTCTGACCTGATCATAGCGACATTGCGTCGATGACAAAGTCATTGTTGTTATTTTAAAAAAGCTAGCGTTTTCAATTGTGAAATCCTTTCAATTTAGTTATTTACTTAAATCCGCTACGAATTCCACATACCATGTTACTGGTGTCCCAACCAAACTTTTATCAGTAGCTGTTATAGTGAACTTTTCAGTTGTATCCTTGTCGATGATCGTTGAAATCGTATTATTAACCCCGGATGAACTCAACGATGAAATATTAAATTGAGCCGTTGTCACCAGTGTTAATCGATAAATACCCTTAACGGTTGCAGTGATATCTAATTTGTTGTTTGCAGGTGTCCACGCAAATGATCCGTGTTGGATTGTATATACTACGTTGTTGGTTTTCTCATGAGGAATTTTTGTTTTTTCAATGATTGTTATCATCCTCGAAAAATCACCTTTGACGGCTTCGATGAAGTTTTTCGTCTCATCGATGGATTTTTTAATATCAGGGAGTTTTATTTCTATTTTATCCAACTGGGTTCCAATAAATTTATCAATGATATTTCTACGAAATGATATAAACTGTTTTCCGTTTTCTTCAATTTTAGATTCAAGTGTTTTTAGTACAAACAGAGAATTGTTTAACTCATCGTTGAGAGTTTTTAATCGATCTGTAATCGTCGAAACGATTACACCCGGTTTGAGTTTACCCTGATCGGAAAAAAGCGCGATAGTATTTTCGATTGCGTTTCGTTGTTTAACTAAAATATCATCCAACGACACATCACTGCTTTTCAATTTACCCTGCTTGTCTTGAAATACAACTATTTCGTTCGGGTCAACACTTGTTAAGTTCAACGTCTCAGCTATTTCATCTTTGATTAGTTTTTTTACATCCTTGATAGAATCAGGGGGTGCAGTGCCATCGGGTTTGGGTTTCAAAGATCTCCCCCAAATATCAATCATGTTATTGTAAAACTCTTTCTCTCTCTAAAATCTCTTTGATTTCCAGCGATTACTAGTGTATTCATTCACGACAACATGTGGTGGTTTTCCGCTTGGGTTACTCAAGGAGTTAGAAATAGCATCAAGGACATTTAATACTTCGCTGCCACATATTGGTGGGTCATTCATTTGTTGTGTTGGTAGCGTAGAATACCAAGTCTTCATTGGAAGGGTTTTTATATAACGCAAAAACTCTTTTGGTGGGGCTAATCCATATGAATCGAAATAGACAATCCCACGTGGATCAATAGCGTATGTAACCCAGTGAGTTCCGGGTCCGGTGCTGTTATCTAAATTAATGATTCCGGTTTCAACGCCGTTTGGTTGATGTGGTAATTGATCTTTCATAAAGACACCTCTAAAATTTTTAATCGCTAGTTTTTTAGCGGCATCGAGTAAATCAAAATTGGACATGGGAACCATCATAGACTCTCCAATTAATAAATCGTTCCTGGTAGTCTTAGACCCTTTCCGCTGTACCACGAATACGGGGTTCCTGGTAGTCTTAGACCCAATCCGTGAACGGATCGTCCCTTTTTTTTATATCCTTTCCCAGTTGCTTTCTGTAGTGCCATTCCTGCCGCGGTACCAACGGCTCCTAACGCTGCCGCTTTAGCCACCGCTGGGGCAGCCGCTGCAATCAATGCTGGTATTGCAGCTAACAACGGAAATATACCGCCTGTTTTAATCATATTTTTGATAGCAGCCGCAGAGAGAGTAATCTGAACACCTTTTTTGGCTGCAAGTGCATCATTGAAATGTTTCACCTGACGAGTTGTCAGCGATAGTTTATTTACACCACCAGTCATTTGATTGGGTTTCAACGTGATTGTGGTTCCACATTTTTTAGCCGATTCTGATTGCAATTTTTTTAATTGACCGGGAGTTAACGCAACACTAATAACACTATATGACATTATACATAATAGATTGATTCTAAATCGAGAAAATCGTTTACGATTTCAATTACATGTTTTTGAAAATCAAAGATTTTCTACTGGGGCATCTACCACTCTCATTCTTCCACCAACACCTTCAAGTAGCATTGATTTATCACTGAGAATGACAGCAACCGCTCTATAATCAGCAATAACACCACGAGTCACATTAGCTCTAAAATGTATATCAACAACAGATTGTCTCATCAAATCGAGATGTTCCAGTGAGAAGTAATAGATCGGATACAGATTTTTAAAATCTAATTGTGATATTTGTAGACCGGTATCCACATTTTGATCGCGTGCCATAAATGACAACAGACGATGATAAACTCGTGCAATATGATTTTCTGTGTAATTAAGTTGTATATCCTCGGATGGTTCCTGTTGGCCGTTTATTCTCAGTGAGACGTCTTTCACACCTAATTGATCAAATATCATATGACTGAAACGTTGATCGCCAACTCGTGCGTTATCTTGTAACGCAATAAATATATGACGTGGCGCAGCAACACCTTGTTTTGATGCTAGGTTCCAAGTGAATAACCCGTTGATATTTGATTGTTTAACATCTGTACTCACGGTTAGCCAACTTAGTAATGATTTTCCTCCTTGGTCCATAAATGATAGTAATCGTTCTTCTGCGGTGATTGCTGGAGTCAACACTGGCATCCACAATGATATTTTTGTTAAATTGACTTTACCGGCATCAGCATTTGGATTTGCATTGTCTGCTGGAATCCTCCAGATTGCGTCACTATCATCACTCTTTCGTACAAGCGATACTGTATGCTTAGCTCCATAAATAACTTTTCTGACGTTTCTACAGAATCCAAATATGTGATGCAGTGGAATCGCGCATGAAAATGATTTACGCGCTCCTTGCAACATTGAGTTTCGTGTTGCAGCTCCTAGATTGAAATTAGCATCGTTGTTTATAATCATATCTTCGGCATCAATATTAGCGGTGCCAGCATTATTCTTTGGTCGTCTTACAACAAATTGTTTTCCTCCAGCGGTATTTGTAGCATCTTTTGCAAACATCATAGAAGGTCCTGCTGATCTTGTGTAATCATCGGAATATCTCGCTAACCCGATTATTGTTGTAGCCACATCAACATCGCGATCTATCGCCTCAATTTCTTTTCCATCAATGAGATATTTTGCACTCTCAAATAACGCCATGATACCATTATTGACAAAACCGACTTGAGTACCAGCTGGATACGGTGCTGGTACAGCAGGAGTATCAGCAGCTGTTACAATTTCTCCTTCTACTTCAATAAACGCTTCACAGGGTAAAAAGTATTTACTGGTATCATGGACTTGAAGATCAATTCTTGCTCGACTATTTGAGTCTATTGCATGATAGGCGTAATATTGATAATCGCGTACAGAATCATCCTTGCCAACTGGGGCATCTATATCAAACGCCGGATCATGTGATTTTTTGAACATTTTATTCTATTTATCAGAGTCTAAATCGCGAAATCATAAACGATTTTCATCGTCGTAGTTTTTTAAAGCCACTTCCTGCTATCATATTTGCAATATTGCTTTGGTCGGGGGTTAAAACCATCGACGCTAATTTTTCATCTACTGCGTTATTTATAATTCTACTAACACTTGCAGGCATTTCCGCTGTAGATGGCAATGGTACCGGTTTCTTTTTTCGTCTCACTAATGATGTTATTTTATTCTTCGCAGCTGAAAACGCTTTTCCAGCAAGATCTCCAACAGCACCAATACCCTTATCACGAATAACATCAATGGCTTTCATTGATAATTGTTTAGCCAACGGCATCACTTTTGGAGCCATTCTCGCAAATAACCCTGCAATGGTATTGCCTAAACCATCTCCGTAGTATGCTCTATAAACCGGAAACCGTGAATTAACTACGTAGACGGGGGTTGGTTTATCATGATTGTAGTGTATGATCATTATTTGAAATCAGAAACAATTTTTCAATTGACTTTTCAATTCAGTCTCGGTGATTAATCACTGTGATACCCACTTTCCACTAACTCGCCAATGAAATCTCGATATGTGCTGATATCCATGATACCACCCTGAAATAATCGTCTACAGATATCAGCTGCTTCATTAATTATTTCCGGTGAGTTATTTCCAGCTCGTTTCCCTCCGATGAGAACCTCTAACCGTGATATATCACTGAGAACACTACCAGGACATGTCATGGTAGAGTCAAAGACTCCAGCGTTGAAATCCTTTGGATTTTTAATCGAATATCCTTTTCCGCTTGTTTTCTCAGTTGTACCAGTTTCGTCATACTCTTCAATTCCCTTTCTAAATTCTTTATATCCCAATTCTCTTTTATTTAAACGGCCAATCCCCTTATTCGTTTTATACAACCAATCAACCCATTCATCTCGGCTTATTCTACTGTTTTTATACTCGTCTTTTAAAAAGTCCTTTCTAGAATGAAAACTTTGGGCGGCAAAATTACCAAAAATCTTATAATGTTCGGGTTTTATTAATTGAGGTCGTTTGATTTCTGCTATAGCTCCTTCGGTGAGTTTGTCTATAAAGGGGATACCTCTTGGGGTGACGACATCAACAGGTTGTGGTTCAGGTGTAGAAACTCTTTGAGTTTCAGGCGCAGAATCATCAATATCAGCTAGTCGTTCATACTCGCGTTGAGTTTTTATATCACTGGATAACTGTTGTATCCCTGCGCGTGTTTGTCCGGTCTCTGCTGCTATCTTTTCAAGCGTATCAAGCAGCGGCGCCTTCTTTACTCGTTCTCGCTCAGTAATATCTCCATATATCGCTGCTTCAGTTAGCTTTTTCACATCTTTGGTCGCACTTGTTATCGGAGAAAACAGTTGTTCACTTGACACAGAAAAGTCAGTCTGCGCTTGTTGTCGTTGTTGTAGTTTATTCCGTAGAGAGTCACGAATTGGTACAAATCTCTTAATTGCATCCAGTCGTTCACGAGCCAATCGGGTTGTTAATGCTTCATTGACCATTATTTGAAATCAGAAACAATTTTTCAATTGTAAAACAATTTTTTTAATCCCGACCTAACACCATCGGATGGTCATGGAAGTGTTATTTCATCCTATAACGGCTCTATCAGTGATGAGGGAAGTGTGGAAATTGTATATAAAAATAATTAATATCACACTTCCCTCATTCTATTTTTGATCAATCTGATACATCGTCCATCAATTTTTGACATCCCTTGAGGGTCGGCTAAAAAAAAAATGATTAATGGTCGGGCAATCAAATAATGATTAATGGTCGGGCAATCAAATAATGATAAATGGTCAATCAAAATTGTTCGTTTTCTTGAATTAACGCCCGTAGGTTTCTAACTTTAGAATTAACCTCCTTTTTCAATTCGTATTCGTACCCCAATTCTTTTCGTATTCGTTCTACGATGGTATACAACGGAGCGAACACACTTACGTCACTGGAAAATGCGAGAGAGTCCCGAATAGAATTCTGAATTCTTTTGATGAGTGCATACTTCTTTGGTAGCATGTATTTATTGTTGTTAACTCCGTATTCTATATCCTGAAAATCAGACATGATTTGATCAGGATTTAACCCATCTGATAGTTCAATATCCCAACCTTTCAATTTTGAAATCTCGGATATGATGCTATTCATGTTTTCAGAATTCATTATTCTATAATAATGATATATTTCTAAATGAAAAATATGACGTATTAGACGTAACTAAATCGAATTTTTTGTCCCGTCCCTTTTGAAATCGCAGATCGACAAACCCCCTCTGCAACATATCGTACTGAGGGTCTACAAATATTGAAATACTTGCCGGCTTCATATATTGATTTAAATACTTTTTCTTCGTTAGTTATTGTATTCAAAGATTTCACAGGTCTCGCTTTTTTCGAGTATTTCCCAGTCCCCCCTCGTTTGGTATTTTCACTATGTGTAACAGCCTGCAGATTTGATAAAGAATTGTTCTTCGGATTAGAATCAATATGATCAATAACAAAACCATCTTTGATCAATCCATGGAAACACTCGTACACGAAACGATGATTGTAATATTTCTTCTTTCCAACAGTAAAGAACAAATACCCCATACCATTATCCCACCCAACTGGGTTCTTCAGTCTACGGTTTCTTACAACACCATCACTGGATGCTTCATAATTTGTACTCACAGGGTGCTGTCTGAATTCTTGGGTCATTCTTATACTATACTATTTGTCTAATTCAATGACTGATCCATTTGCAGTGATTCATTATGCATAAATCTTTCATTTAGAGACTTGTTTTTAGTATAGCATGAAAGAGTTCAAGAGATTGACTTCGAAAAATGCTGAATTCAATGCTGATAAGGAGTTTAAGAGATTATTGAAAATCAGTCCTAGATTTAATCTCGATAGACCCAAAAAACGTATCAAACGTCCAAGAGACGGAAACATGAAAGAGTTTAAGAGATTATTGAAAATCAGTCCTAGATTTAATCTCGATAGACCCAAAAAACGTATCAAACGTCCAAGAGACGGAAACATGAAAGAGTTTAAGAGATTATTGAAAATCAGTCCTAGATTTAATCTCGATAGACCCAAAAAACGTATCAAACGTCCAAGAGACGGAAACATGAAAGAGTTTAAGAGATTATTGAAAATCAATCCTAGATTTAATCTCGATAGACCCAAAAAACGTATCAAATTTAATCTCGAGAAACCCAAAATCCTTCGGATTTCAAAAGCGTCCAAGAAATTACCCTGGAAGGATGCTCAATTCAATCTCGACATAGTTTCTAATACACCCAAGAATACAATTCTTGATAAAGCCATGATTACTAAAATCAGAGATTGTTTCAATGAATTTAAGCGTGATGGAGCATCCTATTGTTGGTCAACATTTCGAATTGATGGTGTTGTTGACGCTACCATGAATGATGAAAAAGCAGCAGTAATAATTTCACATGTTGGGGAAAAACGGTATTTTTTCCGAATCAAATTCATTATCGAAGTCGATGGCAAATGGATTATTAGGGATAAATTTGAACCAATCCTCAAGAATAAAAAAGCTGTCATTGTGAGTAGAGATTCCAAACCAGGGATTCTAACCGGCATTGACAAACCATACTACGAAAGATCTTATCCCGTAACAGCAATGGTTTATGGGATATATCCGTTAAATGATAAACCCGATATCGCAAAACTAGCTCCTATGAAATATTCGTCAGGGCTTAATTGTGTAGCAGAACGAATTATAGAACACTTTACAAATGCATCCCGAGGAAATAAACTAACTGATCTGCGACGTAGGAAAATAACCGAGTGGGAACTGACAGTGAAACAGCATGGTGCAAAGATTTCTGATATAGCTAAATTAGAAGCATCATTAAGATTTCCAATAACAGTTATGACGATAACCGGAGAGGTTTTATACAAACCGAAATATAACAAAAATGGAGCTCCAATACAGATAATTGATCACAACAAACACGCGTGGACACCTGCGGTAACAGTATTTCCACGAGAACGAACCGTGAAATATATCCCTAAGGAGTTCATCGGGGATGTTTTCTATGAAGAAAGATTATTTGATGCTATTCATGCGTTGTGTAAAGATGATCCTGTGTCAGTGTGGTTACTTAGAAGTGATGAAGATCCCGAAATAGGATTTGATCAATTTGTAAAACCAAATGGTGAATTATATCGCGTTGAAGAATTAGATAACAGAATGAGAAAAATCGCTAGTGATTTTTCACCGGAGAATTCCCATGAAAAACTACTCACGGATAGTTTTACTATTCCATCAGTGGTAGCTCACTTCGCAAGAGAAAAAAACTCATGGCGTCCAACACGAAGTGATTTTCTCGACGATGTGAAATTGAGTTGCGTCGAATTTGGTCATGGAGGACTGTGGAATACGAAATACCATCGTGATGGTATGATTTCAATTGATATAGCCGCGTGTTATCCCGGAAGTTTTCTCGGATATGGGGAATGCGCTGAGTACTTCAAACGATTTGGACACCCAACACATGAAATGACTCGTGTTGCGATTAATGGACCATTGCCTGATTTTGATTTAACCGGATTCGCTCGTGTGATATCATTCGAATTCGCTACAGGGTTACATCCGTGTAGTTATGTTTGGCTCGGTAAACACCTATCTGAAAAGGCCTGGATGCCAATAGTGCTATTGAGATATATGATTGATTGTGGTATGCTAATATCGTTGATTGTTTCCGAGGCTATTATATGCTATCGAGCTCAGAAAGAAGTTTGGCTACCACAACCCGATCTAGATAGAATAATCAGCGAATTGCGAAAACAATTCCCTGATTTCAATGAAGAACAAATCATGAATTGGTCTAAGAAGTTATTTGAAATTAAAAAAGAACAAGCAAAGGATCTCGGACGAAGAATAATCGGTAAATTTACCCAGGGTGGACGATACGACAACGCAAAATACTCTTCGCGGTTGATCACAGATGTCGCTGAATACGATTTTATCGTAGCGGATTTAATGAAACAGGGAAAACTTGTATCCCGTAAGGATGCTTTTCTATCCAATGGTGAGAAATTAGGTACGGTTGTTACCTACTGTGATGGATATAATTCCCAGTACACACATTTGAGAAGTTCAATGCTAGCCTATGCTTCTATTAATCTATTTTCGATGATAAATAGATTTCCTAATACCGCGGTTAGAGTAGCCACTGATTCGATGTATATACACAATAAATACAAATCAGCTGTAGCTAAATTCACAGATCCCGAAGAAAATTGGGGGCGTTGGCGATTTAAAAAGGAGATGCTACATGAGTATTGTGAATCCGCAGACGTTGCCATGGATGATAAATATCTTTGTTGTAACCGTATTGAAATTCAATCAGAATTTTCTAATGCACCACCGGTATCTGATCCAATCTGTAGATATAAAACAGTTTATTTAAACGGTTGTGGTGGGTCAGGAAAGACAACTCGTGCAATTGAATTATTTCGTCGTGGAAACGCTAGCGTTTCTAACATGATTGTGCTAACACCGACTCACAGACTCGCCAGAGAGATGATACAGCGAGGGGTAAATGCTTGTACTTACCATAGTTTCTTTCGATGGAAGGGTGACAAATGGACTCCTGAGCGTATGGGTGATAAATTCATTCCTGAAATCATAATTTGGGATGAAATATGCACAGTGTCATTAGATGTATTACAGACATTTCTTGAGTGGTTGTTAAACAAAAACACAAAAGTCGTCATGTGCGGTGATCACGGCCAACCACCACCATTTGTCGGTGCATCTCCACATGAATGGCTAAGGGGTTTTGTAGACTACTATGAAGAAATCACCACTGATTATAGATCACTTGATGAACGATTACGCGAGTTCAAAGCGCTAATTAGATTACAACCGGATAGAATCCAATGCGAAATAGCGCGTGAAGTGATTTCAGAAACTCCAATGAATGATTTCTGGGAAACATGGAGACCAAATGATTTGATAATTGCAAGTAGAAAAATAGTCAGGGATACACTTCAGATGAAGTTATTTGAATTGCATAAAGAAAAATTTGCAACGCTTCCAGTACCCCTTTGTTATAGGCCATCGGATACACGAAAACAGAACACTGAAGTTGATATTCCAGGACAGAGTGAAAAACAAATTCTCGTATTAAATGATATTGTGCTGGTTGATATCAATGTCGTTGAAGATGCATTGCGTGCTAATAAATCCCCGTGGACGCTAGGATACGCAGCAACAATACACTCTTCACAGGGATTGACTATATCGGATACAATTGTTTGGATGGTGGATAATCACATCGAATGGTCGAATTTAGTCTATCTCGCAGTATCCAGAGTACGAAAAATAAATCAACTTCGAAGAGTTGTCCTGACAGAGTCAGGCGATGATAATGACACAACAATAAGTGATATTGATGTTAGCATCATTAATAAAAAACTCTCCGGTTACAAACAACAGGACAAAAAAAAACAACGAGAATTTGATATTGATGCTGAATTAATAATTAAGCTGAAGAAACAACAGAATAATCACTGCGCGAGTTGCAATTGTATAATGCGTTGGCAGTATTCGGATAAGGATCCTCGCCAATTCACCGTAGACAGAAAAAATAACAGTCTCGGTCATGTCAGAAATAATGTGATGTTGACTTGTCTTGAGTGCAATAGACGCAACGGTGCTAGTTAAGACCATGCGGTGGCAATTGAGTATCCTCGGGAATTACCTGTAGTTGTTGTCTAGTAAAACCCCGCTGAGGGGCAGTTGAATCCAGTTTATAGACTGGAGGTCTACCCGTAGATCGTGTTATACTAGATATCTTATGCGTAGTGACGCTCCAAATAGGATCAGTAGCCCTTTTTCTACCCCCTTCAAGCTCTCCTGGTTCGTATAAGTACCTAACAGTGACATTACTACCAAGAATTGGTTGGGAAACGCTAGCGTTTCTAGGGAAATCTTTTTGTGGTTGTACGGGTATTGACTTCTTTTTAATCGCGTTGATAGGTTTCATGTTGATTGTTCTAGTAATCTCGTTATTCAGTGCAGTAATCACAGATGGTAATCTTTTAACCCATTCACGGGATCGCTTTTCTTGAATGAATTCTTTTGCGTATTGATATCCAAATAACCGCTCAGCAATCGTCCGATTAAATCGTTCTACAATGGCCTGATCGCGATGTAGCGCAGTATGCCCTCGTCGTATGGTGACATTATGATGTTTCATTGTAGATAATACTGCACCCTGAAATTCCTTGCCAGGATCAACCTGCAATAGATTTGGCCAGTGCAGAGGACCTCGTCGATAAATCCTTTCAAATGCAGAAGCGACTTCAGTGGCTGATTTTGTTTTTAACGGTTCTGCTTCTTTGTATCGACTTGCAATATCAACTACGGTTAATGCGTATTTGTAACCACGATCATGTGGCAGAAATAATATATCAGCCTGATGAACTTCATTAGGAGCGGTCACATCAAAATGCGAGAATTGAATTTGTTTAGGCGGTGGTAGATAAATTTGCCATAGTGCCTGTTTGGATAACCAATTAGCCGCAGTGGTTTTTTTCACTTTTGCAGCGCTAGCGAGTTTATGGACTGCTGATTTACCCCTCCAGTATCCTCTTGGGGAATAATAAATTGATTCCATATTATTAATTACCGGCACCTAACATCAATTTGCTTTTCATAGCCGATTTTATTAAAAATGAAGCCAATTTTTCTTTGAAGGATTTATCAGGAATAGCATTTAACGCATGAATTAATTTCACATCTGCTAGATGCCTGTGTTGCAGATTGCTGCTTTTATAAGCAACATCATGAAGGTGACAGGCCTTATCAATGGCGTTTATTGGTTCTTCACCGGGGTTGGGTTGATTTTGATTATTGAGTCTGATATCAAGTCTGGTTCCCGGTCCACAGTAGCTATATCCTGGGAGGTGCTTTTCTCCGGGGTACTTTGCCCATGGGGTTCCAGGGAGCTTTGCCAATTTGGCTGCGATATCACCTCCTCGTTTTTTTTTAAATCAGATTTCATAGACACAAATCTAAATTTCTTTGTACCACATTGCATGCATTTACCAGAAAGCGCTGATCGGTTATTTTTAGTTGTAACCGTCGTCACATCATCTGTGCCAGTACGCGTTTTGCACTTCACACAATATAGATCCATAATTTATGTATAGAGATATGGATATAATTGATTTTTCAGCGACTAAAACAAGAGAACCAATTAAGCATCATGCAGCGCTACCAAACTCTATCCGGATGATTATAATCGGGCCATCTGGATCCGGTAAAACGCAATTGTTACTCAATTTAATAATGAGATGGATGAAGTGGGATAAGTTGTATTTAATTGCCCCTAGCGTAGATGATCAACGATGTTATGAAGTGCTAAAAGATTTTAACGAGAATGCATCAGAAATTAGCGGTGAGAACGCCATTGATTTTATAACCGATATCGATGAAGCACCGAGTATTGATGATATTGATGGAGATATTAACAATTTAGTCGTATACGACGATATAATGTTGGATAAACAAAAAAATCCTGCTAGGATCTTTTCCCGGGGGCGTCACAAAAACACTGACGTGATATATGTCACTCAACGCTACACTCAGGTTCCAAAAGTCATCAGAGATAATTGCAATATTCTTTCTGTATTCAACGGCGTTGATACTCATACTCTTAGAAATATATGGCAGACATGGTGTTCTGATATGGACTTCAATCAATTTCGAGATTTCTTTAGTCATGCTCAGTCAAAACCACACGGATTCGCAACAATAAATTTGCATGATCCTCGGACACGATATCGTATCGGACTGGATCAAATATTCGGTTAAAATCATTTATTATTTTTTGTTAACCCAGTGATGAAATCACTAAGCAGCAGAGAGGGTGGATGACAACAAGTTGCGACCAAAATTAATTAAAAAATCGTAAAAATCTTCGTTTTCATTTTTTTAGTTAAAATGAGATTTCGTAGGGAAGGCTCGTTAAAATTTCAATCAATTTTTTGTTTGAAAACGTTGTAGGGTTCGTCCTTTTTTTTTGGTTAAAATGAGATCGTAGAAAGATTTCAGACAAAAAATCGTAAAAATCTTCGTTTTCATTTTTTTAGTTAAAATGAGATTTCGTAGGAAAATTCGTTTTAGGATTTCAATCGAATTTTGTTTCAAAACGTTGTAGGGTTCCCATCTTTTGGTTAAAATGAGATTATAGGACGGCTCGTTTTAGGATTTCAATCAAATTTTGTCTAAAAACGTTGTAGGGTTCACCCTCTCTGCTGCTACATCTCTTAGCACTGCTCACAGGATGAAGAACTCTCGTGAGTAACTACTGCATATCACCAAATGGCTTTATATTACAAATTTGTTTACCTCATTATAAAAAGTCTTTATCTAATATACAAAGGTCTGAATGAAGTATAATCTTTGAAAAAACAGCTTTCAAAATCTCCCTTTGAATCTGATTGATAATAATTTTAACATATGATAAATGAATTTAAGCACAACAAAATATGAACATGTATCTTTGGTGGCTGCATATGTCACAAGGGAACATATTAGTTATAATTAACTGTTTATTTATTTTGTTTGTGGTACAATTGTTCACACTTTTAACATTATACATATGCCCCCTGTTTAATAATCCTGTATGTAGATGACTGAAGTAAAATAACCATATTTGTTTCTTCAAAACACAGTGTTCTAAACCTTTGACTGACCCTAAAATCATTCTGATTCTGTTTCAGTGATAATATGTTGATTAAAATTATAAACCTATGATGAGTTAATTTGCTGCGTAATTCTTGTTCATAACGACAACTGGGATATTTTCATTGCAAATGTTTAACCATCTGATAAATCTCAACAGCTAGTGAAACTTGTGGGTGACAAATAATCATATTAGTATTGTTAGTGTGTGCATTATCTTGTTTATTATACAGTGTAAGAAAGTAATAAAATTTAATATCGTTAGTGTGTGCATTATCTTGTTTATTATACAGTGTAAGAAAGGAACATAATAATATTGCATAACTTGTCGTCTTAAAAGAATAACGATTGTTCAAAAGCATAAAAACAAGATAGTTTCATAAAAAACACAATTTCCGTAGTAAACATAACCGCATGCGTTAATTGTAAATATAAAAAAAAACTGGATATGATTGTCTAATAACTATTTTGACAGTGGAAACAATGGGAATGAAAGTGACGAAAGAGGAGGCTAAGAATATCGAAGCTAAACGAGTGACTTATTGTCAACATTTACGTTCAATATAAATCTATTTATTAGTACCTATAAATATCTAATACTAAACGTTGTTTGGTGTGATGCGCTAGTAAATATTATATTCGCATGTAAACTGACCATACATACTCGTTTGAACTCTTTAAATCGTGATGCTATTACACCAAGCGATGTAAAACGCTCCTAGGTACCAGCCTCGTTTCCAGTTCAGGCACAATTCGAACATTCCTGTCCTTACCTCTCTTCCTGGTCACATTTTAATGCCAAGCAATTTTGTGTATTATAGATGTTGACCGATTAAACAAATATTCGTTGCAAGGACCTAATACTCTAACTGATCATGGATTTAATCACCATTATTAACGTGTAGTTTTGTTGTTACTGGTTACAAATAACGGCAGCCCCTCACACGTGTTATAGATGTTATCCCAGTCAACGGTAGAAATTCTCTACCAGGCGCACACTTGTGTTGTGTTCCTAAGGAAGAATACAAGGGTTTATCAGCGTCTGTGCTAGAAAACGACCAGGTTTTTAAGGTGGAATCACATCACAATTATTATTTTCAGTTGAGTTCTACGAATGTAGTTCTAGTCTATTTATCAAACATTTTTTCCTCCTTTTTTGGTGTTGATATCAGAGCTATATTTAGGCATTTTGGTATGGATTTAAAGGTAATTGTTCATTCTTGAGAATATGAGCTCAGATATTGGTTGTCTGTGTGTACCTTTCTCTGATAATAATAATACTAATGAGTACTTTGTATAGCGCCTTATCTTTCGAAGCTCTAAGCGCTTTACACCATCAATAATGATATGACTACACTACAGAAAAACAAATGACAAAAAATAATGAAATTGGAAAATATAAAAATATGCTGAAAACATATATGATACAAAACATGATTAGGTCTCTATTAATCTAGAGCCAATCTCTGATATACAATCTTTTATCAACGGTTTATCTCTGATACATTATATTAATCTAGAGCCTATCACTGATACATAATCTTTTATTTACGACCTATCTCTGATACAGAATTTTTTAATCTATTACCTATCTGACACATTCTATTAATCTAGAGCCTATCTCTGATACACAATCTCTTATCTACAGCATATTTCTAACACGCGCTTTCTTAATCAACGGACTATTTGAATCAAACATTGTTTTAAAGGCACAATAGTGCAAAGTATCTGTAATTTTATGAATTCTAAAGATCATAAAAAAAATTAAATTGATTAAATGAGCCCATTCTGACCTGCATTATCTTAATCTACAACGTGTCTCTGGCATACATTATATTAATCCATTACATATTTCAAATATAAATTATATTAATCTAAGAGTTATCTAAATTAAACATTCACTTAATCCTCGATATGTCGCTGACATACGCTTCCTGACAAATTCTCTAAATATAGGCCTATCTCTTACACATTATTTTAATATACACGCTATCTTTGACACACAATGTTGTAATCTACATCATGTCTCTGACAGCACTCTCATAATCCACGGACAATCTTTGGCATGTATTCTCTTAAGCTACAGCCTATCTCTGACAGATATTTTCTTAAGCTACGGCCTGTCTCTGACAGTAATTCTCTTAATTCACAAATCTACGGCTTATCTGTGACGGGTATTATTTTAATAATTGTTCCCACTCTGAAAACGAAGTCATATGGACAACGTTCTTTTGCATACCAGGGCCCAGGGATGTAGAACGAACTACCCGTTCAAATTATACACAAAGAAACAGTAGTCCCTTTTAAGAGTGCTCTTAAAACTCACCTTTTTCGAGTGCGGGAACAAACTTAGAGACCTAATAATGTTTTGTATCTTATATGTGTTCAGCATGTTTTTTTTTCCAATTTCATTGTTTTTGTCATTTGTTGTTTTCGTAAGTGTAGTCATATCATTATGATGGTGTAAAGCGTTTAGAGTTTCTAACGATTAGGCGCTATACAAAGTCCTCAGTATTATTATTATTATTAATCCACAAAATATCATTAACACAGTCTCTAAATCTAAATCTTACATCAGACATACACTTTATTAATCAATGACCTAGTCACAGATACGTTCTCTTAGGAATATTGGTCTGTTTTGCTGACGATTCATGGGACGACATATCTGGGTCTATGGCATTCTTGTGTAAGCTCATAAAGGGAAAAACTATAATCATTCCATTATTACTAAGATAAAATGGAATGTCTTATCACATATTTTTAAAAATATACAAATATAAAACATTTCAAAAAAGACATATGAAATTCTTTTATTAGGTTGTGATAAATGAAGATATGCACCCTATACATGCATATACACTTTTATCTAAGGCATGACTGACTTCCATACACAACCCCTATTACAATACGTTAATATGTCCATAAGGTGTTTCGTTCTCAATAGTTTCAGTAGATATTTAAACGAATTTAATAAAACATACCTAATTTTCTCATGGCAGATTGGTGCAATATTTGGTACATAAATGTATCCATGTGAGTTTCAATCAAATCAGCAAAATTCATCAGAGCTTACAATATGTCTGTTACCTGCTGTGAATGACACATACGAAGTTACAAGGGTAACCAGAAACGTAACCTTTAGCTACATCGTGACGTTTCATATTTGTGACGTTATTTATCCAAATCGTAACGTAATTTGCAGTGTTACTGTTGACCGCTCTGGTGGCCTACTGGATAGATCGTCCGCTTCGGATGCGGCAGGTCGCGGGTTTGAACACCAGCAGAAGCGTGCAAACAACTTATCAAAATGTCTCGCTAGCTGATCGCTCGTAGTTGGTGGAAGGACTGGTTGAACTGGTGTCAGAATAATGCGACTAGGTGGGTCATCACACTACATGTCTACGCATGAAGTGTGAGTGATATACATCTGTACAAACTGCCACACCGCACATCACGTGGTGATACGACTGCCGACTTGTTTAAGCTACGTTAAAAATCCAAATCACACAAACACAGTCTTACTCTTGTTACTATAACTCGTACATGTGAACAGATTTGAAATAATTAACCGTTGTATTTTATTCTAGATGGTGATGTTTAGAGCGACTATTTTTTGTCACTCATGCTTAACACAGTTATATGTGAATTTCTTCTTAATGAAAGACAAAGAACACATACATGCATGCATGCATGCATGCATACATACATACATACATACATACATACATACATACATACATACATACATACATACATACATACATACATACATACATACAGATTTATTTATTTATTTTTTTTTTTATTTATTTATCTATCGCTAATGACAATGCCTGAGACAATTCACCTGGTTGTGTAAGCGTTCTGTATCTTCTTTATAGCACATCACCCATTCATAATATCCGCACACAATCGACATTCATAATATCCTCACAAGACCGCCAGCAAATCAATTTGTTTGGGCCTCCAAAGCGACAGTTAATAAAATATAAATCATTGGATTAAATGACCAATTATGGTGCGCTTTTTATATTCTGGATGCATTTCGTTTTCAAATTGATCGCTGATGGGTAGAAAACAACCGGAATTGTGTGGAATACTTTTTATATAATGCTTGAACATTCGGAGGTTTGTAATATTTGCACGTTAAACTACTGTACGAACATTTGTATATTTACTAATTTTGATCGCACCTTTGTCGTGTTGAATCGTGCCTAGCTATCTGATTCGACTACACTTTCATCGTGTAGTATCGTTATCGTGTCTAGTTATCAGATTTGCCAGCAACATCATCGTGTAGTATCGTTATCGTGTATAGTTATCAGATTTGCCTGCACCTTCATATTGTAGTATCGTGCATATGTATTTGATTTCACTGCACCTTCGTCGTATAACATGGTGCATCATTATGTTTGTTTGTTTGTTTTTTATGGTTTAACGCAATTTTTTCAGCACAATATAGGCTATACATGGTAGCCAGTATTAATGGTGGAGGAATAACCCGGACAACAGCGGGAAAGAACCACCGACCCACGAGAAGCTACTGGCAAGCTTTCTCACATAACTACATTTGCCGAGTCTTAGACTCGAACACACGCAGACAGAGGTGAGATGGCAGTGACCCGTAACGGACAGCGCTTTAGACCACTCGGCCACTCGGAGCCCAGGTGCATCATTAAGCACCTACTATTGTCGACGACAAAATACGCTGTATGTTAGAGTGTCAAACTTTCAGTGCACCTTCACTTAATGTATTTCTTGTCTGCATTTTCTGCCACGCTATTCGCCAGCATTTCGCTAGCGCACATTGTATGACAGTTTTAATACAGATGATTAACTCATATCCCATTCTCTGTAGAAAACACTTTCTATTGGAAGTTATCAGAAATATTGTGTCGTTTACAGAGGCCTTAATATATTACGGTTTACATTTATCCACTTCATAAATTGTTATATTCTTGGTTTGTGATTTTCTTTGCATTTATATTATTATTATGAATTCTGATTATATATATATATTCACTCATTAAATTGAATCATATATATGCACATTAGCAAATGAGAGCCGCTATAACCAATTTATACTTATGCTGACAGTTTGTTTTCGCTGTATATTCTCGTATGACACCTTTGTAATACAACAACCTCAGACATTACTGTCACTTTGTAAAAAGCACATTATGCAATAATCTGGAGCAAATGTATGACATAGTTAGACTTTTATATGCATACTTTAAGCATTCCTTCCAATTGCAAAATGTTGTAAAACAAATCATCCATGAACCAGATAATCAGCAACCATCGAGAACTACGGAAATACGTCAGGGTAGTGAAGATATAAATTTGACATCGATCTGACATTTCGAGTATTTGTCTTGTACGGTCGATTTATATACCTGCCTGCAGTGGCTGATGTTTAACATATCATCAACTTTTATGTCTGGTCGACTTGTGTAATATTTAGTTTATCATTCCTTCATATGAGTATGTGTTGCTGTTCTGGGTTCAACGCCTTCAACAGCGTAAGAGATGCTAATCGTGACGGCCAGTATGATTGGTAGAGGAAGAATCTTAAGATGATAAAGTCTTTAGTACTTGAAATTCTTGCAAATTCGAGTTACTATTATTTATATAAATAAGGGAGACATCCTGTACCACAATTGTTTCCAGAAAAAGCAGAGTTGTGTCGCTTGAACATGTTGCGATTACTACTTGAAGTCGATTTGGGTATAGGGAGAAAAGGCATGATCACACCATAAACACACCAATGTTCATTAATTTAAGGAAGATTGATATTTGAAGAGAAATATATGTATTAAGTGATGACACATACATTCATTGAATGAAATAGTTGTACTACAAGAAAAGAAATATTCTCATCCAAGGACCACACCATTTATATTATTAAAAACGTGGGAGGTGAAATGATAATTTACCCTTTCAATGACCACACACAATAATATTAGTAAAATCGTTATATGTGAAACGAAAACAAAGACTCATCTAATGATCACATACACAAATTAAAAAGAAAGAGGTGGCGAGAAAACGTCACCAATGACATCACCCAACCCCAGTAGCGTCATTGATGGGGTGCGGGGGTGCGGACCGCACCGGGTGACACCATCTCAGAGGGGTGACACCAAAATGAAAAATTGAAAATTTTTCAGAGCATACACTGCTCAGTAAAGTAAATTGAATGTAAAAATAACTATAAATTAACGTTGTTACAGTTCTTAAATACTTCTACCTTCTGACCTTCAAATAATTTTGTTATTGTCATTTTTATACTGTGGATTTATTTTAAGACGAAGAAATCCATGGTGAAAGTCTGGAGGGGTGACACCTTGATTTTACCGCACCGGGTGACACCAACCCTAGCGACGCCGCTGCCCAACCCAAAAAAGCTGAAACAGTATTTTCTTCTAGTTTTAATAGCAATGTTTTTTTTTCAAATGTCTAACAGCGGCCTAAATTAAGGTGTTTCGGCATCTTTTGTGTAAATTCTGAAGATTCATTCTATGATATTTTATTTCCGATTTGTCTAATTTGATGGAGCTGATTTTGAGAAGAATTTATTTGATGTGGTTTTAATTAGTGTAACGTATTTGACGGCAGATCGGCAATTTGCATAATTTAGAAACAGTGTTAGTGTGTTCTGGTCATTAATTTAGTAAAAGTAAGCGATTAACTTAGGAGCAAAGCATCCAAAATTTAGCGATTTGAAATAGCGCACTCCTAACATGGAATTAAATGCAGTCGAGTTTCAGCAAATATTATTAGCGAAACCTTTCTTAACATGACGTCATTTGTGCAACCCCTCATTTATTCTTATGTCAACCGCTAATGAAGTCAATTAATTTCAACTTACTTCTTAATATTAGTTCTAAATAGAAGACTAAAATATTTGCTTTCCATGCACCAACTAATGTTCATTGTAAGGGACTTTATCGGACTATTTTGAAACGAATGACTTCACAGACGTTTTGACAATAGGTGAAAGTACTACTCAATAACCGCTCCGGTGGCCTAGTGGTTTTATACATTTAGAAAACATTCTCCAACTCAATATAGTCAGTACAACGAGAAAAGCGGTTAATTGAAAATTTTGTTGGCCTAGTGCAGGTGATATAATAAATGTGAATACACATGAAATTGCATGACCATAAATCTAACAGTTAACAAGAAACTACGCTGTATGTTGCGAAATCAAAATAATATCTGGATATATCGAACTACAGAGAGAGAGATAGAGAGAGAGAGAGAGAGAGAGAGAGAGAGAGAGAGAGAGAGAGAGAGAGAATTTTAGAAATACTCTAGTTCAGCTTTGTGTATTGTGCCATGACGAATGTTCATAAAAGGAACAGCCCCTTTCTCGCTTTGCAATTAATGTGAAAAAGGTAGTCTTCGTTATATCGAAATAATAATAATAATAATAATAATAATAATAATAACAATATAATCACTATTAATTTTATTATTATTATTAGTAGTAGTATTATTATTATTATAATTATTATTAGTATTAGTATTATTATTATTTATTATTATTATTCTATTTTATTATTATTATTATTATTATTATTATTATTATTATTATTATTATTATTATTATTATTATTATTGTGTAGTTGTGGTGGTAGTGCAGCTGCCAATGATGATAATGTTTTTTTGCAGTAGTTGTGTTATGTAAAAAGGTTTCTCTGTTATGTATGTTGTTATTAGCTTTACATAACCTTCTTCTCATTTCTTGCTATGAGAAGGAATTACTCGTAAGTTGGGGAACGTCTATATCCATGGTAAGAGAGAGAGAAAGAAGAAAGAAGTCAGGCTCTCTTAAAAGGGAGCGCCGCCGCGATGATAGGACAGCTACATCTGTAATTGAAGAGTCAACGTCAGTTTTCTGCTAATGCGTTATAACTTTATTTAAATAATCAACACACATATATATTACTACATTCTAGAAACACTTCTAAAACTTTATAATAAAATTCATAAAATACATATTACATTTTTCATCTTTAAGCTTTCCAACTTCATTAACTTCTGCACCTTAGAATATTATTTACTAGTTAATTCTCAATCAATTTCAAGATAGCAAAAGCCTTAAATGCAATAACAGTTAATGCATTTTACTCATTTTAAAACAGAATATTAAGAATATTGATTTAGAATATATTGCTAGAAATTACTCTTTCTTACTTAAGAAATACTTTATTTCAACATTAAGTCAAGTATGAAGTTGGTAGCTAATTCAACTAATTCAGACCTTTATAATTAAAGTTACATAAATATAAATTCTTTAGAACATTTAAACATTCCATTTCAATGTATTATAAACAAAGAACTCAATAGTAATGTTGCACACAAAACAATTTTACCATTAAAAATCTCAATCATCAAAAATACTTATTTCTTACAAGAAATTATAACTTGTACAGATGCCTACCTGTAATTGAAGAGTCAACGTCAGTTTTCTGCTAATGCGTTATAACTGATCTGACCTGATTGCGCATCTCTATATATACGTTCGCGGCCAGATACAGGGGGGTTAGGTAGGTCATACCCTTCTACGCATTAGTCAGAAAACTACGAACTCTACAAACCAGTTCTAACAGGTAACAACCACCTTACTTACGTCATAAGACTCAATTCTGTAATCATCTACACCGGCCTTAACGACGTCAGACCAAATATGGATATCCGTTAGTTGGAAGCCATCTTGTTTCATAAGCTTCATAGAGTGGAAAGTTACTAGATCTTCATTAACCGATTTGAACCTTTGCCAATCACTAGGTCAGAGACATATTTTTACTAATGAAACCTAGAACTTATAGCTGAGCAGGCAAAATTCATGTATAATGTTTTTCGTATACAATCTCACACAACATTGTATATTGGCAATGTTCTTAGCTTGAGTTATAGTGTGGTTATATACATTGCCCTTTTTTTACTACACTTGTTTAGCAACCTTTTCTATTCTGTATAGTTGTACTTCAAAAACAAGTGAAATTACCTTTAATATATTTTAGAATATAAACAAATAAAACATTACTTAAATTCAATTCAAAAGAAAATATCAATTTATTAATTTTTCTACAAATTCAATCCTAACAATACCCTCTAGTCTATTTGAGCCGAGTCCTCGAGGCTCGAAAAGAAAAATCAATTTTATTCATCAAACAAGATGAAAGGTCAAAAATACAATGATAAAAAAAACATTGCAAGACATTTTCGCAAAGTTTAAAAATACAATGTAAACACTGCAAATACATTGCAAAATACCAAGTAAAATACAAAAAATACAATGAGAAGGTAGTACATTGCAAAATATTCATTAAAGAAAATACAATGAGAAGTACAATGCAAAATATTTGATAAAATTCCCAAAACACAATGGGAAGTACATTGCACAAATCTCAGTCAAATTCAAAAAGTACAATGCAATGCAAAATATTGATAAAATTCCCAAAAATACAATGGAAGAACTTAGCAACACTGGATACCTTCATAAAGTAGAGTGAAATAGCGTGGTAAGACATTAAATAAAAATTTAAAAATTTACGTAACTTAAACAGCTTTACAATATAAAATTCTACAAAACCTACATAGAAACTAGTCTTATCAGACGATTGTAACACAAAATAGTAGCATGCAGTTCTTGGTATCTTTATTTTTCTTTTTCTATTTTATTTTACTCTTTTTTTATACTCTTTTTTTTTTTTCTTTTTTTTTTTCTTTTGTCTCTTCTTCTCTTTTATATTTATTTGCATAACATCAGCAGAACATATGTATGGGTGACTACGTTATTTGCTTCAGCCAAGTGTAATGAAAGAAATTCTTGTTGTTATGAATGCTAGTGAGCCGATATTGAGCTGATCTTCCTAGTTCTACAAAGAATTACCAGTAGCTTGAAGTAAGAATGGATGCAATGAAGATGGCATACAAATTTAGTATTAATCAAGAGTTAGGAAACTGACAAGTTAATGTTGTTCTAGCCTTAATAACCATGACGTATGTTCACTTACAATCAAACTTTGACCTGTGCGTGTGTGAAATATGTAACGCCTTTGAATTAATATATGAACAATAAGTGAATATTATTTAATTGTTTGGTACCTATGCTCTAGTGCAGCTTTGAAATGTACATGTTTTAACGTTATCTGTGACGATGTAAAGAGAATGTATTGCCCTATCGTTTTGAACTAATTTGACTCAGAAGCTGGCCGTATATAGACCAATAGCTGCTCATATCGTGAGAGCTATGCATTACGTTAACTCGGATTCGAGTAATCGCTAGGACACTTTGACTATTTTATATCATTTCACATACTTTTAAGTCAACATCAATGGATGTTGCAAAATCATAGAAGGAAATCACCTCTTCTACTGGCTAGGAGGTAGGCATTAAAACCGTTCCTATTGTACGTACCATAAGGTACAGACATTCATTCAATGATATGATAATTGTGAGAGAAAAACCTCTAAAACATTGTCGAACCATTTGGCTGACAAACAAAAAACATCTGAAGTCAATACGTTTGAGACGACTAGGCGAATTACAATTCTCGCTCAGATAGGTAAATACGGTAATACTATGTTAGATGTGCTGTCAGCGTAACATGTATACGATAGTTTCAGATTTCAGTACGAACAGATTTTGTATAGCTTATGCGAAGTATCGTCAGCTGGCTCTCATTAGGGCTCTATAGGCAGAAAATTACACTGTGATGAATATTTCTGAAGTAGATATAGATAATAAGAATGTTACTACATAAGAAATACAGCAAAAAAAAAATTAGATCATTTGTTTAACGCATTAACCTTATAATATTTGTATTATAAGAAACAAAATAAGATAGAGCAAAAAAAACATACCTGTGTGTAAATTACTACTGTCCAGAAATATTATTCCTATGAATTAATGGTATATTAAGGAATAGTAAACAATGCACGTATTGTCTGTAATAGTGAAAGAGTTCCAAATTGTTAAAAGTTCAAGTCACTGTCACTGCGGCTGTCGTTGACTCTGGGTCTGGCGGAGATGTTGCTGTTAGGTCAGTGGAAATCCAGGTCTATGGTATAGGTGTATTTCAGTCTGGATTGCGGTAGCTTGATTTCAGCACTAGACTAGGTATATATGTTCGACATGTGGGATGTTTCAAACGTTACTGTGGGAAGAATACTCATCGGCGATAAGCATGGTATGATGGTAAACGTCTTAGTTGTACTTGTTATTCCCATGTGATGAAATTGACGCTGATGTATTAGAACTGACCCTTCGTGTGGGCGAAAAAATACGAAAATTACAGAAGAGTTGTTCTGTCATTCCTGAATTCACGTAGTGTAGCTGACGGCGTGATATCTGATGATAGCAAAGATGTTGGTGCGAGTCTCTCCCATGGATCGTAATTATAAACACTCCTTCAAAGAAATAATCACTCCGCTGGCTTTGCGAGAGAGTACAGAGATCTGTAACATTCTCCACTCACTTGTTATGTAAAAAGGTTTCTCTGTTATGTGTTTGTGATTAGTTTTACATAACCTTCTTCTCATTTCTTGCTATGAGAAGGAATTACTCGTAAGTTGGGGAACGTCTATATCCATGGTAAGAGAGAGAGAAAGAAGAAAGAAGTCAGGCTCTCTTAAAAGGGAGCGCCGCCGCGATGATAGGACAGCTACATCTGTAATTGAAGAGTCAACGTCAGTTTTCTGCTAATGCGTTATAACTTTATTTAAATAATCAACACACATATATATTACTACATTCTAGAAACACTTCTAAAACTTTATAATAAAATTCATAAAATACATATTACATTTTTCATCTTTAAGCTTTCCAACTTCATTAACTTCTGCACCTTAGAATATTATTTACTAGTTAATTCTCAATCAATTTCAAGATAGCAAAAGCCTTAAATGCAATAACAGTTAATGCATTTTACTCATTTTAAAACAGAATATTAAGAATATTGATTTAGAATATATTGCTAGAAATTACTCTTTCTTACTTAAGAAATACTTTATTTCAACATTAAGTCAAGTATGAAGTTGGTAGCTAATTCAACTAATTCAGACCTTTATAATTAAAGTTACATAAATATAAATTCTTTAGAACATTTAAACATTCCATTTCAATGTATTATAAACAAAGAACTCAATAGTAATGTTGCACACAAAACAATTTTACCATTAAAAATCTCAATCATCAAAAATACTTATTTCTTACAAGAAATTATAACTTGTACAGATGCCTACCTGTAATTGAAGAGTCAACGTCAGTTTTCTGCTAATGCGTTATAACTGATCTGACCTGATTGCGCATCTCTATATATATGTTCGCGGCCAGATACAGGGGGGTTAGGTAGGTCATACCCTTCTACGCATTAGTCAGAAAACTACGAACTCTACAAACCAGTTCTAACAGGTAACAACCACCTTACTTACGTCATAAGACTCAATTCTGTAATCATCTACACCGGCCTTAACGACGTCAGACCAAATATGGATATCCGTTAGTTGGAAGCCATCTTGTTTCATAAGCTTCATAGAGTGGAAAGTTACTAGATCTTCATTAACCGATTTGAACCTTTGCCAATCACTAGGTCAGAGACATATTTTTACTAATGAAACCTAGAACTTATAGCTGAGCAGGCAAAATTCATGTATAATGTTTTTCGTATACAATCTCACACAACATTGTATATTGGCAATGTTCTTAGCTTGAGTTATAGTGTGGTTATATACATTGCCCTTTTTTTACTACACTTGTTTAGCAACCTTTTCTATTCTGTATAGTTGTACTTCAAAAACAAGTGAAATTACCTTTAATATATTTTAGAATATAAACAAATAAAACATTACTTAAATTCAATTCAAAAGAAAATATCAATTTATTAATTTTTCTACAAATTCAATCCTAACAGTTGTAACAATATGATTGGTAATAATTAGTGGCTGTATTTATTCTTTGTTTAGGTGCTGATATTGTAAAGATATTTTTAGTTTTGTCCTTCTTCCTGGTTTAGGATATATTAAAATCCTTCCCGCTGAATTTCTTTTTATTTCTATTTCTTTATGCCATAAGCATTGGGTGTAAAATTCTCAGTTACTTAAGTACGAGTGATAGAATTGTTATGAAAGTTTCTTGTTGTAACATGAGAGCGAGAGAGAAAAGAAGGAAGAGAAGGCTCTCTTAAAAGCGTGCCGTCACGATGTTAAAACAGCTACATCTGGAATAAAGAGTCGAAGATTTATTTTCCTCTGGCATGGAGAACTTTATTTAAATAATCAACACACATATATCACTACATTCTAGAAACACATCTAAAAACTTTATAATAAACATTCATGAAATACATATTACATTTTCATCATTAAGCTTTCCAACTTCATTTATTTGTATAACTTCTGCACGTTAGAATATTATACAATAGTTAATTCTCAATCAATTTCAAGATAGTCAAAGTATGAAATATAATAATTATAATTAATGCACCAATTAATTTAAAGAAATGCATTTTACTTATTTTTAAAATAGAATATTGATTTAGAATATGTTGCTAGATATTACTCTTTCTTTCTTAAGGAATACTTTATTTCAACATTAAATCTGAACATGAAGTTGGTAGCAATGTTGCAAACAAACAATTTTACAATTAAAATCTCAAACATTAAAGGTACTTATTCCTAAAAGAAGTTACGACATATACAGTTGCTTACCTGGAATAAAGAGTCGAAGATTTATTTTCCTCTGGCATGGAGAACTGAATCTGACCTACTTGTGCTGCTGTATTTATACACACTCGGCCAGATTCAGGGTTAGACAAGATCATACCCTCCAAGTACCAGTCAGGAAAAATGCTGACTCTTTCTCCCAAGAAACAACCGGTTCCAGCAGGCGGAAACCACTTTATCTTACGTCATAAGACTTAATTTTGTAGTTATTTATATTCGTTTGACGACGTTACATCAAATATGGATATCCATTAATTGGAAGCCATTTTGTTTCTGTGTCGGCTAGAAGTTTCTTAGAGAAAAGTTACTCCACCTTTATTAACTGAATTGGACTTAGGCCAATTACTCCTAACAGAATAAACACTAATCCTCATTATAAGGAAATAAAAATAAAAATTAAAAAAGAGAAACATGTGAGGAATGTCTTTCCTGGAACGAGCGTGTGAGAGAGAGAGAGAGAGAGAGAGAGAGAGAAAGAGAGAAAGAGAGAGAGAGAGAGAGAGAGAGAGAGAGAGAGAGAGAGAGAGAGAGAGAGAGAGAGAGAGAGAGAGAGAAGAATAACTATAAACATTATGTTACGATGCGCAAGATGAACGTCATAAACATCTAACGTCATAAACATGTAACGTTAAATTTAACAACCCTAGTTACGGCTGTCAATTCATGTGTCATTCACAGCGAACAGACGTTTATTGTTAACGCATGCAAGTTCCGCCATCTGATTAAACATACGTGATAAATGGCTTCAATTCCGGTTCCAAATATTGCACCAGGCTGCTAGTATAGAATCTTGTAAGCTTTGGGAAATTCCTTTCAAGCTCTAAACAAGATATTACTAAAGATCATGCCATAGATGTGCTAAGGCAAGGAGGAGTGTGGGAAAGTGACGACATAACGTTGGTAAAGGTATGTATATATGGATATAATAATATGACATATCAGTACAATACAGGCTATGTTGTGCCAAATAAATGTTAAGATATGCAAAACCAACGTCAAAATCCCCAATGTGAACGGGATTAAAATTTTATGGTGAGCATTGGTCTACGGAGTAGTGTTTCAGGGATGTTAAACATGTTCAAATTTTATTTATTTTATTCATCGAATTTATTATTTCTAACTCGATTGAATCCATACAGTTCCTTATATTGTCATCTTATACGCGTGTTAGAACAAAATTTAAAAGTGTTAACCAGGACGGTGCTCACTGTCATGTTTCGAATACTCAAAGAAAATATTTCATTAAATGGTTCGATGCTAGAAGATAAACAAGATAGCTTCTGCACCCAATGAACGCAATATCTGCTTCAGCTAAATCCAGAGAAATGGTAGAGGAGGGGAAAATATGCCCTTACTTTTTAAAGTTAATGAAAATTATCGAAACAAAGTATAAGTATATTGAAACAAACTATATGTTATTGAAATACACTATATGTACATTGAAACAAACTAAATATATATTGAAACAAACTGCACGTATATTGAAACAAACTAAATGAATATTGAAACAAACTAAATGCATATTGGAAAAACTAAATGTATTTCGAAAAAGTCTACATGTATATTGAAACAAACTAAAAATATATTGAAACAAACTAAATGCATATTGAAAAAACTAAATGTATTTTGAAAAAGTCTACATGTATATTGAAACAAGCTAAAAATATATTGAAACAAACTAAATGCATATTGAAAATACTGCATGTATATTGTAACAAACTATATGAATATTGAAACAAACTTAATGCATATTTTAAAAAAACTGAAACAAACGATAAGTATATTGGAACAAACTACATGTGTATTGAAACAAACTATATGTGTATTGAAACAAACTACATGTTTATTGAAACAAACTACATCTATATTGAAACAAACTGTATGTATATTGAAAGAAGCTATATGTATTTTGAAACAAACTGTATGTATATTTAAACAAACTACATGTATATCTAGAATATGATACTATGAAGGTGATTATGATGAAGACGGTAATTTGTATACTTAATTTATATCATCATCATCATCATCATCATCATCATCATCATCGTCATTTTTATTATTACTATTATTATTATTATTATTATTATTATTATTATTATTATTATTATTATTATAAGGGTGTGATCAGGTTTTGTAACGTAGTTTTCAATTTAAAAAATTCAGTCACATCGATACAATGTCTGCAGTTTAGCTTGTTAAGACACAGATATATAGCATGAAGTCCCACCATATTATATCATATTATACTTACACCATATTATATCATATTATACTTACACCATATTATATCATATTATACTTACACCATATTATATCATATTATACTTACACCATATTATATCATATTATACTTACACCATATTATATCATATTATACTTACACCATATTATATCATATTATACTTACACCATATTATATCATATTATACTTACACCATATTATATCATATTATACTTACACCATATTATATCATATTATACTTACACCATATTATATCATATTATACTTACACCATATTATATCATATTATACTTACACCATATTATATCATATTATACTTACACCATATTATATCATATTATACTTACACCATATTATATCATATTATACTTACACCATATTATATCATATTATACTTACACCATATTATATCATATTATACTTACACCATATTATATCATATTATACTTACACCATATTATATCATATTATACTTACACCATATTATATCATATTATACTTACACCATATTATATCATATTATACTTACACCATATTATATCATATTATACTTACACCATATTATATCATATGATACTTACACCATATTATATCATATTATACTTACACCATATTATATCATATTATACTTACACCATATTATATCATATTATACTTACACCATATTATATCATATTATACTTACACCATATTATATCATATTATACTTACACCATATTATATCATATTATACTTACACCATATTATATCATATTATACTTACACCATATTATATCATATTATACTTACACCATATTATATCATATTATACTTACACCATATTATATCATATTATACTTACACCATGCATACCAGTCCTAACACTAATCTCTTATTCTGAGCGCCAAACGATGTAATTATGTTGTATGACTCGGCCTGGGTTTGAACCCAGGACCTTACGCTTCCGATGCGTACGTTCTAACACATATTATTAAACACATATTATTATTATTATTATTATTATTATTATTATTATTATTATTATTATTATTATATTCATCTCGATCGAAGATGGTCAAACTGTTTTTTTTTTAATCGCTATTATTTAATCTTTCTAGACCATTTATCTTCCCCTGTCTTCTAATTTGTATCAAATGTAAACTATGGTTGAATCATTGAATAAAGTCTACGAGGCTAATAATATCGTTTCATAACGTCATCAGTTTAATTAATTGCATATGTTGCCTATATCGCTTTTGCTTTATTGTGTGGCTGAAAATTAATGGAAAATAAGCAAGATTTAAAAACAATCAAATCATGTTTTTTCTTCACATTTTGTATATTTGAATTGCATATACATTCTTAAATATAAATCTGCATTATTAACACAGAAGGATTAATTAAATAATTGTTTTTTTTAAAAGAAAGTCAAGACATGTCTAAATATGTATGTATGTATGTATGTATGTATGTATGTATGTATGTATGTATGTATGTATGTATGTATGTATGTATGTATGTATGTATGTATGTATGTATGTATGTATGTATGTATGTATGTATGCATGCATGCATGCATGCATGCATGCATGCATGTATGTATGTATGTATGTATGCATGTATGTATCCCAGAAACCAGTCAAGCATGTGGAATCACATCACGATTATTATTTCCAGTTCAGTACGAATGTAGTTCTACTCTATTTTTAGAACATTTTTTCCTCTCTCATTTTTGGTGGTGATAGAAGATTTATATTGATGCATTTGATGTAGGGATTTAAAGGTAATTGTTTATTCATGAGAATATAAGCTGTGAGAGTGGTTGTCAGTGTGTAATTTGGCGACAGTGCACATGGAGTACTAAGGCCTTGGTGATGATCCGGAAGTGAAATCTGTGTTATGCGTACATGCTATTCTGTTTACAGTGCAGCCGCTCAAAAAATATGCCGGTTAACCCCTGACAAGAACTTTACCGTGAAGTCATCTTTGGATGTATTTTAGATTAACAAATGATTTATATTGATTGTCACACAGTTGAAAGGTCAGTACTGAGAAATATATGTAAAGAACATATAGTAAAATTAATTGTGGTATATGTCCATGTGCCCATGATTTTCGACTGCTTTACTTAAACTGAATCACCGCTATCTAACATCGTCTATTGGAAGTGAATACAAATTCCAGGACCAGTCTGCATATTCATCTTGTACCTTATTCAGACGTACGGTGCATCCAACTTAAACGGTGTTGGAAGAGTACCGTGATATCAAATAAAAACACGTACAAATGCCGTCTCGCAGGATACTACATTTCAAAATATGGATAAAAAGTATGGAACAGAGTTGTATGATTACATGTTGGAGATCAATATTCATTTGTCCCTAAATTGTATCATGACCATTATAGCAAAAAAAATCCACTATTTTACGAATAGTCCTACTTATTGTTGATCAGAATTTATAGCATATCTTCAATATTAGAATAAAAAAAATAAAATAAAACGTTCGCTATATATTGGATAACTCAGTTAATTGAAATTGAATCGCATCCATGTAAAATGATCATTATCAATAATCTCTTCATGAAGAATGAAACAATAATGACACTTATAAATACGCCACTGCATGCATGTTGACAAGGGACACACATGCAACAGTTTTTACCTTTGTTTGCTAGTTAGTATGACCCTTTTTATCTTACAATTTTAATTCTTATAACAATTTGTATGTTATAAAATCAGTAATTTGTAGCAAATCGGTTTGACTTGAAGTCAGCATGAACAAATTTTAAATAAATAGGGGGTCATAGCTCGATGTTGTTCATATTTTCAAGTCGAATAAATACAAATGATTCATTTATTAAAGTTGAATCCATTCATAAAGTTAAAATAAGTATAAAAAAGATAAACGTACAAAACAAAAAGTGTCAGATAATTGATGTCGAAATCCAATCTGTAGACTATAGATATGGATAGAATCAAAGCCAATCCATAAGTTAAAGTAAAGGGAGGTGTTTCGTTAACGTGACAAGAGGTACAAGAAAATACTAAATGTTAATAATTTTAATAATGTCAAAATTGATGAAGCATGATGCAGGATTCCAATATTCCAAATTTAACTTCCAAAATATCCATTGTAATAAAAAGACAAAACTTACAACAAACACAAACCTATTTTCTGTATTACATGCAATATTAATATTCAAATATGATAGAAAATACGAAGATAAGCATATAATTCGTATACTGATGTATTCAACATTTTCGCACGCAGAACAAACAATATCATCATTTCAAAAGAGTTTTGTGTGTATATGCGTGATTTATGATTATAAATAATTTATAGCTTTTTATATAGGTGTTTGGTTTCGGAAAATCGTTTTCGAATTTCAGCTTCAATGCCTTCTTAATAACGCCAGTTTGTACCGCATGTGTCCTAATCACAATCACAATTTGTTTTCAATATGCATATAGTTTATTCAATATGCATAGTGTGTTTCAATAAACATTTAGTTCGTTTCAAAATACATGCAGATTGTTTCTATGTGCATGTAGTTTGTTTCAACAGACATGTAGTTTGTTTCAATATACATGTAGTTTGTTTCAGTATACATGTAGATTGTTAAATATAGATGTAGCTTGTTTCAATATACATATAGTTTTGTTTCAATATACATTTAGTTTGTTTCAATACACATTTAGTTTGTTTCAATACACATTTAGTTTGTTTCAATATACATATAGTTTGTTTCAATATACACGAAGTTTGTTTCAACATACATATAGTTTGTTTCAATATACATGTAGATTGTTTCAATATACATATAGTTTGTTTCAATACACATATAGTTTGTTTCAATATACATATAGTTTGTTTTAATTTACATGTAGTTTGTTTCAACAGATTATTGAATTACAATATCTAGAACATTATATTATTTTGAATATACTACCTTCTTATATTTCTACTGACCTACTTTTAAGAACTTTTGATTGCCAATATTAACTATGTTCTGATTTTCTTGAGCTCAAGGACAAAACGGACTGACCTAATACAACGACATTGCCACTGACCGACGCGTGTCAATAAGCCCTATCGTTTGGTGTATGACACTTGACAATAGGTCCAGCCGCCTGGGAGAAAAAAAACCCAACTATTAATGCACATTTTCGGTTTATCATTGGAGGGGGGGTAAACTATTGATTTTTTTAAGATTACATACGAACGGACATGACCATCGACCTAAATAAACTAATATTACACAAGCCTCTTTAAACCCAATCTACTGCTATCATGCAATTGCTGATCGATGAAGGAGTTTGATCAGAGGGGGAAAGTTCGCCTTTATCCCTCGCTTCCAGCGAAATGCCCTTTTAACGGACCTAGTTGTTAGAGCGTCCGCCTTTTTTGCGGTAGGTCGTGGGTTCTATCCTTGGCCGACTCATACCAGAGACTTACAAAAATGGTTCTAACAGCTGCCTCGCTTAGTGCTCTGCATTAAGAGGTTAGTGTTAGGACTGGTCGGCCTAGTGTCAGGATAATGTGAACTGGTGGGATATCATGCTACATGTCTGCGGCATGATGCGTCAGTGCTAGCAATCATTATAAACTGTCACACTGCGATTTGACTGAAAAATTGTTAAAGCTACATTACAAATCCATATCACGCACATACACACACACACACGCGTATGTTTTTGTGTCTTAATGAATTAGTAATATAAGATATAGATCTATACTCTGAGTGTGGATATCATATAGCAGTAAAATTACTAATTGACTTAGCAGAGAGGATGCGTTAGAACTCAGTAAACAAATATTCCATACATCAAAAGAAAAATTACTTGATGTGAAAGACAATGTCTTGAACACTTGTATGAATGGAGAACCCAGTAGTTTATCTAACGTTTAATACAATCTCTTACCTGCCGATTTTATGTTTAACCAGCGCTGTATTACTCCTGTATGAATGCAAGGAAGAATTTAATTGTTGTTCACTGAAGCCTGATTAGCTTATTATAGGTAAAAATGGAAATATATTCCCTATTCATAGGTCACATTCCTCGCCTATTAATGTAAGTAGATGATCTTCAATTGGGTAAGAAATCTACGTGGTGATAAATATTAATGATAATACAGTCTTTCAATAGCTTTAAAAAAGTATGCATTTGGATAGATTGAAGTCTGTCTCAAGTTAACACAAAACTTGCCATAGTTGAAATGTAATCATTTGATGCCTCTGTTTAAGTTAAAAAAAAGCACGTATTTTCCCGTACAATCGACCAGTGAGGCGATTTTCTTTGCTATAAAGAAAAACGTAACCAAAATCAGTTGTTTTTTCTCATATGTATCTACCTTAAAAATGCATGAGTGATATGCTGATAACAAATATGAGATAATTATTTATTCTATAAATATACTTATATTAAATGATTTAACTAAGTGGGTTAAATATGTACTTTTGTGGATAAGTATTGTCAACATTGGATTTAATATATATATATATATATATATATATATATATATATATATATATATATATATATATATATATATATATATATATATATATATATATATATATATATATTTAACTGTATTCTTAACATAGTTTAGACCATAAACGACAAAGTGGGAGCTACGTGACTTCCCGAAGGACATGCGAAAGGAGCCGATCCATGCTGGTAGGGACGTATATCAAACGAATAGCCCTTGTATTGCATGGTCAATGCTCAACCGTTTGTACGTCCGTTCTGTACACTTTAGCCTGCACGATATGGCACTTTTCGCTTAGATTGTTTTGGATAGGAAAAATCGAAAACAAAATGTTCGGTCTGATGGGTGCAGGATGGTGGTCATATTGTGCCTTGGCAATTTTGATTTCGTTGCCAGTGAATAATTAATTTAAAAAAATTATTTTCCTCGCCGATTTCCGGAAGCGGAGTAAAGTCGTGATTCGCAAAACCTGTTTTCGGTCGGACGCAAAAAAATAATTTTATTCCACGGAATATCTGGCTGTGTATGGCGTCGGAAGATGCGAAATTGAATTATCTGTCCACTGGTACCAAGTAATGGACAATAGCCTTAACAGTTTTTGAGATTTTAAAAAACCTGCTTATTCTGGCTGATGTGTCATATAGGGTAATGTATAGGCATTCATTTTCTTCCTCGCACGGACGATCAGGGAATCCAATTTTCATGGGGTATTCACCGCCAGATGCGTCTCATCGAGTCAAATCTGCCGATGTATGATTTGTTAACGTAGACTATATGGTATGTGAGAAAACGTCAATAAATCCAATGTCGCTCACCTCCGACGTGGACGTTATCATAGCCATTTTCTTGGGTTAGTATCAGGTAGCTCGTTAATACGTTTCTAACGATGTGTCGCGCTTGAACGTGCGTACAATACATTTTGAGAACTAAATATTTAAGCAATCTTCACATTTGTATGACCGAGCGTGGCCGCAATTTATTGTCTAGAGAGCACGGACACACAGACAGACATAATACAATACCATTGGCCAAATATATATTCCTTGTTGTAGGGTGTTTTTGTCCTGTATAATAACAACGAGGCGAAAGTTATGCATACCATGCCAAAAAGAAAGCACATGTTGTGGAGGAAAGGGGTGGGGGTGAAAATTCCAGGGACATGGGATTTTTTGTAGGGATGTCGCTTGTTATAAAGGCGAATTCTCTTGTGTTCATACCTTAAGCTTGGTTTTAATATTATGTTTTATTTGTATGTATGTTATTATTATTGTTGTTGTTGTTGTTGTAGGGTTTAACGCGATCTTTAAGGCTCACGATAGGCTATATAAGGGCAGACACATACATACATACATACATACATACATACATACATACATACATACATACATACATACATACATACATACATACATACATACATACATACATACTTTATTTCCCACGTATAGTATGGCACAGATATTTTCCAATAGCCAGTCGGGCTTGGCTAAAAATAGAGACACTGTATCCAAAGGCCAAACATCCGGTGTGTGATGTCAATTTTAGTCTCGAAAAGGCGTGATGATCATTGCATTAATAAGTCAAAAGGCAGGAAAAATGCAAGTGCGTGTAAATTCTTTTTCTACCACGTCTGTTTTTCTCACGTATCCCATGGCAACGATATTTCTCAATTGCGAGGTGTGCTTTGATAAAAATAGAGAAAATGTGTCTCAAGAACAAAATTACATGTATGTATGTATGTATGTATGTATGTATGTATGTATGTATGTATATATATATATATATATATATATATATATATATATATATATATATATATATATATATATATATATATATATATATATATCCATCCATCCATACTTACCTACATACAATCATACATAAGTATTACAATTCATACCTACCTATCTGTCTGTATGTCTGCTTGTCTGCCTTTCTATCTATCTATCTATCTAGCTCTCTCTCTCTCTCTCTCTCTCTCTCTCTCTCTCTCTCTCTCAATTCATCCATCCATCAATATATATTGTGTGTCCGTGCTCCCCAGACAATAAATGACTACCGCGACTTTTCATACAAATGTGAAGATTGCTAAAAACTTTTTCGTTCTCAACAAGTAATCCACGTATATTCAAGTTAGACACATCGTCAGATAGGTCTCGGCAAGCATTTATTGACGATTTCTCCTAGACCATAGAGTATATTGTAACAAGTCATACATCAGCAGATTGACCTGGATGAGACTTATCTGGCAGTGAAAACCGTATCAATATAAGACTGCCCGTTCACCCGTAACGTCAGATTGTTACCGAAACCCCCACCCCAACAAAAACATAGCCCGAACAGGAACCCTACCACTAAACGTCCCCCTAACCCTACTCCTACCCTCCTAACTCTAACGATGACACTATTCGTACCCTTACCCCTAACACTTATACTAACCCTAACCAGTAAACTGTGTACATTAGCTGTTATTAGCTATAAATTTAATATAGTAAATTGCCATTATATACAATACATGCATGGTATAGACGATATTTGTTATGGATGGATGAATGGATTAATTAGCGTTTGTATATAATAAATGACGGATGAAAATTGTATTGACATTTTGAATGTGCGCTAGATTTATTTACAATACATGTACATAATTAAATTCAGGACCAAAATTACAGTCACTTTTTTTCAGTGAGTAGTTTCTTTGTACCGATAAAGCACAGATTTTAACCTCAGCGGAATCGGCTCGACCAGTTCAAAGTAGCCGCTACTGTAAACATTCGTTGATGGAACGTGCGGGGGAGTCTAAAAAGGCGGAAAAAGACATGTGCATAAAAGTCACGCGCGCTTCATTTCTTTTATTTTTAAAAACGCCTTTTATCGTTAGGAAAATTATATCTTTGGAACGGTGCAAGATATTTTCATGCGGTTTTCGGTGGCTACACCCACCCACCCATCCATCCATAAATAAATACATACGCACGCATGCTGAAAAATAGCGTTAAACACTACAACATACATGTATGTTATTGTTGTTGGTTTAACGCCACTTTTCAGCACACGATAGGCTATAGATCGCGGCCATTATAAATGGTGGAGGAAGAACCCGGGAAAAGAACCAAGAAAAAGTAACCGAGATTTTAATTGTAACATGGGGTGGGGATGGGGTTACAAAAACATCGTTTTCTTAAGATACATACATACATACACACATACACACACACACACACACACATACAACCATACATACATACATACATACATACATACATACATACATACATACATACATACATACATACATACATACATACATAAGATAGTGGCCGTGACTTCGCCAATACTATAGAATTGTTCCGTACATAAGGAACTATTTTAATGACGCCAGCCACCTTGGGCCCGTTCATTGACAAAAACAAGCCATATATGGCCGTTATAAATCCAACACGTATTTAATATCTTAACCGATACGGTACTATCTGATAGCAAATATTTTCGATTCCTTGTGAAATCCACGTGTATCTAGCCTCTAACATTTTTTCTAAAAATAGGGACTATGCTACTGCATCGACACCAGGCGCTCTCGCACCCTAGGTACTTTTCTTCAAGAACAAGTCTACACACACATTTTATTTTCTATTTGCAATTCATTTCGGACGCAGTCACTTCATTCATTCATTCGGTTACATTCTAATTATTACATTCTCACGATAACTTATGCTAATCGAAACGCGGCAACACCATACGGCACAACGCAAGGGGCGGATTTTAATCGCACGCGCTCTACTCTTTTTTTTTTTTTTAGTACACACGGACCCTTTATATTTTCAATTCACATGGACTTTACTTCAGTGCAGTGCAGGCAGTTCACACATTCTCGCAAGGATTTTGCAACACGGATAACCTGTGGCATTCAATCGGTAAATCACATTTATTTATATATGTATTTATTTACATTTAACTAGTAACTCACCTAGTCCTAGCATTAAGGATCCCTATCGTTTGTTTATTTGTTTATGTAGCTATTTTTAGATACTAACGTATTTTTCGCATTTTAATCTTTTCTTTAGCTAAGCAAGTATTACTCATGTAGACACGTACATTTGCACATACACTCATTTACACCCTCCTTTCTTTTTTATTTCTCTGTCATAAATTTGCACTAATTTCCCTCAATACAGTACATGTCATTTTATTCTTCGTACGTACACACGTGCACTATACTGTATCAATGTAGCCTTGACATTTCATTCGCAAAAAATAATTTCATTCTACATTCATTCTAAAGACATTTTTATTCGATCTTTATTTATAAATACCGTAAATCACATGCCTTATTTCCTGAACAATCACCTTAAACCTTACATCAATAATAATAATAATAATAATAATAATAATAATAATAATAATAACATATATCTATACATACTTACATACAAACATATTTAAATACATACATAGATTCACATTACATGAAATACCCTTTATATGTTTAACTATTTTTCTTATTTTAAAAACAGGTATTTGCAATGGTTACTATAGCAGGGAAACATGTACCGTTACGTAACAAGGGAGGCTAATCGTATTCAAAGTTCATATACCACCCATAGGTGCACTGGTATTGCTCTTACAATGTAAGGGATGAAAATCTTGTCATTGTATTATCTTATTTTTCCTATTTGCTACAACAATATCTAGCATTAATAGTAAATGTTGATAGATAATATATAAAAGATCATATACTGTTGCTGAAATAAATAAATAAATACACATGGTAATATTGTTATATACTGGCAAAGTCCAACTACATCGCCATAATCCCAAAATCAATAGTTCTATAAGACACCTTTCTTCATTCCCTTACAGAATTCAAAGAACAAAAAATTGACAAAGAAAAAAAAAGGATATTATTTTGACAAGGAGGACAACGTGGCTGAAAAACGCAACAAGAAGAGTTGAACAGATAAAAGGACAGTTGTTCCTGACAGAATTCATATTTTGCCAAAGTGGTGACAATACACGGAAGAAAAAATGATCTTTAATTGCTCTATAACGCATTTTGATTAAATCCATTGTAATATGTTTAAATATTGACATTTTACCTTTCAAAGTAGTTTTTTTCTTCAATAGATTGCATTGAAAGTGAACTTTTGTTTAGATCGTTCGTCTTTCTTTTGCATTCCATGTTCATTTGAAAAATATTAATTTGAAGAAAAAAACTTAACTTTTTTCTCCATCAAAAAATTCATCACAAAATTATAAACACTGCCATGCTTTCAATCCATCCAAATTCACTCAGCAATGTGATGTTTTTAATCAATTTTACTTGTGCACGATATGGTCAATAATGACTTGGGTCGTGCCACTAATGACTAGGTACATGCCACTAATGACTAGGTACATGCCACTAATGACTACGTACATGCCACTAATGACTAGGTACATGCCACTAATGACTAGGTTCATGCCACTAATGACTAGGTACATGCCACTAATGACTAGGTTCATGCCACTAATGACTAGGTACATGTCACTAATGACTAGGTACATGCCACTAATGACTAGGTACATGCCACTAATGACTGGGTACATGCCACTAATGACTAGGTTCATGTCACTAATGACTAGGTACATGCCACTAATGACTAGGTACATGCCACTAATGACTACGTACATGCCACTAATGACTAGGTACATGCCACTAATGACTAGGTACATGCCACTAATGACTAGGTTCATGCCAATAATGACTAGGTACATTCCACTAATGACTAGGTTCATGCCACTAATCACTAGGTACATGCCACTAATCACTAGGGACATTCCACTAATGATTAGGTTCATGTCACTAATGACTAGGTTCATGCCACTAATGATTAGGTTCATGTCACTAATGACTAGGTTCATGCCACTAATGATTAGGTTCATGCCACTAATGACTAGGTTCATGCCACTAATGACTAGGTTCATGCCACTAATGACTAGGTTCATGTCACTAATGACACATTTCGTAGCACAAATCATGCTAAAATCCGGTGGTTTGACGGATTTCTGTGTTCGTCCAAGCTCTACCCACTTATCTACGGCGGTTCATTCATTAGAGGCATCATGTACTTTTACACTCTACAGTTATTGAAACCATCACATCACTAGGAAAAACATGTTTGTACTCCGGTACACATGATCATGAATAAAACCGGTGCAGTACATTTCTAGATTCATGGATACATATTGAATGCCTGTTATAAATATTTGTCCATGAATAACAACTTCTATGAACTTCTTTGTTCTTCGATACGATTAAAAAAATTATTTATAAGGAAGTATGTACACCTTTTCAAAAATATTTCTCATGAATATTAGTTGAGTTATAATAACATCTTCTGATATGTACCTGGTTACCATTTCTAAGCATCCATGGGCAACGTGGTCGCAATACTTTCTCTTTCCATCTGTATAGTTTAGTAAATTGTTCGCATCTTGATACATTGTGTCTACTTCTCCAAAGGAATATTTCTCTCCTAAACGTTTCGAGTAGTGTTTAAATGTGTGAAATGCTATGGTTTTGACAGTAATTATGTGGGCCATTTTATGTCTCTTCCACAGTTTAAAGTGTTCATCACTTGAAACGTTGATAGCATATATCAATCATAATTTATTCTAGAAACCGTGTTTGTATGCGTCGAAAGCCGATACAATTTTTTGTTTCTTCACGTTTCAGCATTTGGATAAGAAGTGATTAAACATTTTACATCTCTAAATTGCAACAATATTAATCGAGATATTCTTTAACTTCTTAAAAAGCCACTGTGTGCGTTAACATATTAATAATTATTGATTTGTGTCATTGATTACTAATGACAATTTCGAATATATACATTGTAAATCTAAAATATAAAAGACTAACTTCGGAATTCGTAATTAAGAAATTAATCTTCTAAGAATGAAATATCTTAAGGCAACGACTATTGGCAAACTGTCTCATGAAAACTATGCTCCACATTTGGAATACGTGGTGATAAATATTAATGATAATACAGTCTTTCGATAGATACAAAAAGTATGCATTTGAATAGATTGATGTCTGTCTCAAGTTAACTTGCCATAGTTGAGATGACTTTTGGCAAACTGTCTCATGCAAACAGCCAATGTTAATGAAGAATACATTGGAGTTGAATCATAATTTCAATGAATTTCATACAAACATAGTCAACAATTTAATCTAAGAGATGAAATACATGCATTGATTAATGTTAAAATAGTTGTATCTCACAGAAAACTATGCTCCACATTTGGAATACCAGTACAGTGCAAAATGTCATCACATCCATTGACTGGAACAAATATGGATGGTTTTGAGGAGTTTCCATAATGAGACCTACATTCTGTAAATGAGAGGGAACATTAAACCCTTAATGGATATGCGAGATTTCGCGGGTTTTAGAGTCTCTACACTATATATAACATAACTCAAATTATTTAGTATTTTAAGCCAGTAAGAAAAATTATATATCTATATACAAAATCAGTCAAGATTGTTGGTTTTCTTATACATTATTTTTCATCTTAAAATAGTCAATATTTCGCTAAAATTAACTATATTATCTTTACATAATTTATTTTATTGCATATATGCTAATCTTGGAGCTGACTACGCAGGCATAAAGTCATAAGTCTAGATATGTAATAAATATAGTTACAAAATCCCCCTTCTAAAGCCAACTTATGTTATTCTTAAAATACTGTCAATATTTGATCCAAAATGTTCAGCAACCATTTGCTTTTCCTACATCAAACTAGTACAGTTCATAAATGCTGCCCACATGTATGGGTTTCTATGGTTACAATGTGAGGCTCTTCTTTCCTATAGGTATCACGGTACCAATTGTTTTCCATAGACCCCAATGCTAATGTTTTGTGAAATAAATGTACTTTCTATCCTTCTTCAGCACCCATGTCACACACATTCACAGATAACAATCTCAGATCGTCATTTTGACAAGTACAAAACCAGGTACTTCACTGCATTTAAGAGAGATAACTCTTTTGGAACTAGATAGGGCTAAGAGTTATCTAGCCACAATAGATCCAGTTTCATCATTGTGTCCCACCGTTAAAAAAAAATCATAAAAAATACCAAATATGATTTAGATATGAATTAACTTAATCTAAAATGTGCCAAGATGCTTAACTGTTTTTAAAGCGTAACATAACGTACAACTCTTACATAAGGCATCAAACACAGCTAGTGTTGTTGTTTATGTCTGAATGCAAGGTAACAGCAGAAACTGCAACTTAAAATGAACGAATTTGACGATGACGTATTATCGCATTTAAAGTGGATGAAATTGAAAAAAAAAATACAAATATAGGAACTAAGCCCACTTTATACTTTGGATCTGAAGAACGAACCAGAAACACAGATGTTGAATCAAGCGAGTCACCTTGCCATATCGCTGCCATCGTTGTGTCAAAAGAAAGTTAATCATGTGGCTAATAAATAGGCAGTCTAATTACAAAACAGCAATGTTATCTAATATTCACCAAAATTATGCACATCTTTAATTTTCAACATGATTTCGCTTATATTCCTACGATAAAACACAAGCATCCTTATATAAAAGAAAAGCTAACTGTTATGAATACATACATTTAGGTCTTTTTTATCTTTTCTTTCTTTCTTTCTTTCTTTGTAAATATTCAGAAGGTTTGTAGTATGGGATAATTCTTCCTGTTTGACAGGTAGAACATTTTCTTTAGATTACATAGATTTTATCTGGTTCATTTATTCACCTAGAATATGTTGTTGCGTGAGAACATTATAGGCGATAGTGTCAAGCGCTGTCTGTGTCGATAGGTGTATGCCTATTATCTAAATAAAAATAGTGTCATATAAGACTTTCTTAAAACATACCATGGTCTTCATAATTTACCAAAGCAATTTATATAATTCTTTTCAGTATATTCGTCTTTTTAAGTGCCTTGAGCGATTCTCTGTTGAAAAGTGTATACCTGGGTATATAATATCGCTCTAATGAATAATGTGCCAGACACGATGATCTGCTGATATTAAATAGCTCAGCGGGAGACATGTTAGAGCCTAGTATTTACTATTAATTTGATATTCTGTTTTAGTTTGATATTTGTTATGTTCAATGGTGTATGTATGAATTGATGTAATTGTGCGTCATAATGTGGTTTGGCGACATTTGTTTCGTTACGATAAAGCGCACTATGAACAATATTCTACATTGAATAATTCGGGTGATTAAAGTCAATGCTCTTCGCTTCATTGAGCCTAGAAAATGGGATTCAGTGTTGATATTTGAATTAGTTTTGCTTCTTCGGTGGAATTAGAAAAGAAAATGGAAAATTAAAAGGTTTCAGAGATCATAGATATCTCTATACATATTGCATTGCTGAATCTTTTTTTTATTTGAAATGTTAGGGCAAGCTTCTTGGTCAGAGAACGCCATATCTAAGTCATTTGTATTGAACGTTACCTCATTTGTATATCATTTGCAACGATCGTTTCACTACATGATAAACTTTACACCACTTATGAAGAGTAGTTACCTTTTTGACTATGCATGAGCAAACTTGATCTATAAGGTGTGGCATTAACGCTTAAAAAATTTGACTGACAGAATTATTCGAACTCAAGCCAGGTTGTTATCTTTGCTTTAACACGAAGGATGCTTAATACTTCAACGAAATCAAGTTGGTTACTTATACCTTATTCCGACTGCAGAAAAGAATAAATAACCAATTACGTATCACCGATTAAAATATTTTCACATATATTTATATAATTATTCATTATTCCCTATACAGAACGTAATTTGTTACAACTTAGTAAATGCAGATGAAAGCTTTTAAAAACGAGTGCTATATAAAGCTGAATAGAGTCAGAGCACGAACTATAGATACAAATGGTTTAGGATATTAATAAATATACGTGTTGATTAATTTGATATATGAATAATTAGTTGCGTTAGGCATTTGCGTCGTCTCTTGTGATGCATGTCGTTAAGTATTAGTTTTCGGGTTCGATAAGCTTATTAATGACTCGGGTAAACGTTAAACCACAAAATGAAATTACAAGTGAATTTGGAGATTTCTCTTGTGTGGTTGTAATGTCCTTAGAGGAGAATTATGTAAAGTATTTACCAGGAGACAGAAGTGACTGCAAGAAAGACAAGGGCATATCATTTCTCAGCATCGTATTTTAAGTGTTCGAATGCGTCATCCTGAACAACTGCAGACGCTTGCTTGATTCATTAGCCTACGTCTCATCAGACGGCTGGGCCATGTACGTCGGGTGGATGACGGACATATCCCCAAAGGCCTTGTTTATTCGGAGCTCTCCTCTTGATAAAGGTCGATAGGAACACCACTTCCACGCTTCAACGATGTCTGAAAGCGCGAAATGAAAGCACTTGACATCGATATCAACACCTGGAAAGAATATGCTCTAGACAGGCCCAGCTGGTGACACGGTATCATCACTTATTTGAAAGACGGCACAGAAATACTACGCTTGCTAGCGAATGAAAAGCGATCTCGGAAGAAACAAAAGCAGCTCCAACAGAAACCAAACTCAAATTTCAAGTGCAGAAAGTGTAGCAAGGACTGCCACTCCCGTGATGGGCTATATAGCTGCTACTGACGCTGCACAACCAACAACCAGGACATCTCTCATGTGCGCACATCCATCGTCTCTCAAAACTAACGGATGTCAACGATTTATGAGTTTAAGGAGATTTTTATTGACTTTGAATATTGTGTTGATGTTCTTGGAACTGAACAACTTAGCACACTTGTAACCGATTAGACAGACATTGGAATTACATAAAGAGGAGTGGAGGGCGTGTAAAGCCCATATAGTAAGAAGATCATATGTTGCTTATACAGTTTGGCTGCTAAGTAGCACATTTAAAGAGATTTGACGAGGACGCTTCTTAACATGTCATCTCTGGAGGATAGTGTAGTCACGCAAGAAGTCCTGAGTAAATCAGTTAGATGACGGAGGTCTAGTACGACACATGCCGCAAGAAGATTATAACATAGACTAATATTTGACATTATCTCTATCTGGGGATAGCGGTCAATTAATGAAAATTATTCTGGCGAATTTCGTCGATAGGAAACAGGAAAATAAGGGACGCCCTATGTTAATATATTGTACCGATAGTTTGTACTAATAGAACAACTGTTAAGAGGAGTTGATATCAACACAGTCGCCATCCACAGGACACCCAGTCGGAAACTCAACAATCCAGCGACACAGTCGGCGACATGAAGCCTGTTGAAATCTGTCGCACTCAGGAGCACTAGCCCTTTGAGATATTAAACTGGGTATGAATCCAAATCCTCCAATTCCAAAGACCTATACTAGAGAACACGAGATAGCTAGAATCGATGTAGTGTAGCCGATTGAGTTTCCACTATAATAATTTTGCCAAATTAAAAACCCACTTAAGGGATTTTTCTTTTGCACACTTTTACATTGAGATATAAAAGTTATTATTTGGTCAATTGCGACTTAAATCTACATCGTGATCTAGATATATGTATCTGGTACAAGGGACATAAATTCACATTGAGATATAAATGTACATTATGATATTATACCGACATAAATTATTCAAATCTATTTATTCATTAAGTTGGATTGATTGTAGATACGTGAATATCATAGTCTCCACAGAGTCAATTCAGATTTAAGTATTTCTTGGAGCGTGCACGGAAATAATTCGGATTTCCTTACTCACAATGTTACTGTTTTATTGAAATTATTTATAAAAAAGAAAAAATAAATCATTAATCATCTGTAAATTGGTATTATGCCATAGTAGTGATTAATATCATTATTTATGGCATTGGTGTCTTATAAGTCTCTGGTCACAGTAATTAAATGCCCGACACTACTCTTCGCATTACTGTAGATCCAATACTGTTAAAACAAACAAATAAATCTATATGAAAATCATAGGTCTAAATTATCAACTGAATTATTCCCAAAATCAACATACGTACCGTTGTTTGACATTATTCGATGTCACACATGGTCTCATGTTAATTCATTTCAGATTGTATGTGGACTAATTAGCAAGCGGAATAAGACCAGGTTGTCCTAATATGACGCAGTACATGTTACATGACTCATAAGTTTCAGACAATTATGTATATTGCTTGTGATGGTGAATTGTGGTGTCGTGGTTTCCGTAAACTTCTAATAGTTGAACTCCACTGATTGGAATGTGTCCATATCATTTGCTTGTCAGATTTCGCATCTGTATGAATCCAATTATCGTTGATTCAATACAATTGTTCCAGAGTCTATTTTTTCTGATTCGGCAAAACATACACCTGGGAACGTTTGCTATAACGGAAGCCACAATGATATTTCATATGCCTGTCTGCCTGTCTCTGTCTCTCTCTCTCTCTCTCTCTCTCTCTCTCTTAATTAATTAATGGAAATATCTATATATGTGCAACAATTAACTTACTGAAGGTAATTCATCCTATTCATAAAGGATTTTCATTCCAGGTTGTAGTTAGATATGCTGTGTTTCAGGACATCAGGAACAAAAAATAAGAAATCATGGTCAAAACTTAAACGTTCCAAACATTTCAAGTCAAGTTCTGTAATTAAATATATCATTTCTTTCAAACTGCCTTGAGGACTCGCATACAACAATGCAATGAGATACGGCACGTACAAATGAGAAAACACAGATGTTAGAAAGTCAATGCCATCTTTTAGAAAGAACTTGACTTTTCAGATTTATTAATGTTTCAAATTCATTAAATATTTCTTAATTTGTCTATTTATTTAATGATTCATTGATTCAGAGGTGAGATGGTAGTAACGGTGGTTTCGACCACTCAGCCACTCGGGGCTCCAATAGTTGAAGTAATTCGAGTAGTATTAGTGTTAATATTGATAGTAGTAGAAGTACGTAGGAATAGTAATAATATTAGTAATGACCGTATAATTAAAATTGCTAGTAACAGTGAAGGTAGTCGAGGTATATAGTTATATTTACGAGCCTACTACATTCATTGTGGGACCGGCCGATGTACAATCTGATCGATATGTATGCTGTATTGTACGGTAATTTTCCATTTATGATTTTATGTTCATGTTTTCCAACCGATCTATTCATGTACAGACTATATCACTTGAACTAGATACAGCTCTAACAGGTTTACTCTAAATTCACATTAACGTTAGTACATTGATAAGAATAAATAGTTTATGACGCAGCTCATTACTGTGAATTTAAAACGCTCATTGCAGAGATTAGTCGTTTTGTTTATTTAACACCGAGGAGAGGGACGAACTTATTTCGAAAAGCTGGTTTCTTTAGAAACTGATACAAATTTTGTAAGTATAATTTATCTTGTTTCTGATTTTGTAAGAATGTACATTTGTTGGCATGGGATATTGTCTACATCAAATATCAGTCATAATACAATGTGAACTGCTATGGAGTCAATGTTTGAATTCAGAATGACTTTAATTTGTATTAAACAGGTACACCCAAAACCGCGTGTGAAATGTTTGAGGCCCACGGATTTTGTCATTATTATCATGATTGCGTTATGAAATGGCATCTTTTTGTATTATTATCTTTCTATTGCGTATTAAAAGGGCATATTTATTTGTATTATTATCTCTGTATTGCGTATTAAAGGGGCATTTTAATTTGTATTATTATCTCTATATTGCGTATTAAAGGGGTATCTTTATTTGGCAATATCTTAATTTCTGATTAAAAAGACAAGATTGTACCTGGATTGCAAATTGAAGATCATTTTAATTTTGTACAATCTAGATTGTTTTTTGAAGGGGGCATCTTTGGTTTGTAAAATATCAGTTATGAGGAGGATTTGGTAAGATCGATATGCTCTGATTCTAATGTTACTGGCTTAAACAATGTCCTGGCCATGCAAGGACTGCATAGATTTTGTTTATGAATTACCCATTATGTATTGACATTCTGTAAAACAATAATTTAGTCATGTTATATTGCATACAGTTCCGTTAAAATGTAATATCATTACTGTTTATTGAAAGATACCCCTATGATTTGGAACAGATACGATGATGCGTTAAAATCTGATTTGCAGAATCTGAATGTAAACTATGTGATTTGCCGAATTATCAGTCCGATTTCAGACCTGCGAAAAATGTCCACGCGACAATAATGAACATTTATGATTATCTTCAAGGTAATTAATTGATACGAAGAAATGTTTTGAAAGTCAAATCTCATCATATATATTTACTTTTGAATGAAACTTTCTGATAATATGCATAAGATTAATATAACATACCAAGTTACACAAAATAACAAGAAAGTTATGGTGTCAGTTAGAATCACACTCCGGACCTTTAACGCCAAATTCGGAAATAAAAACAGCTAGACTAATGTGACTAGACCAGGCAATTTTGTCAACTTACACAACTTGACTCATGCACTTAGGTACACATTCATCTTGCCATTGACACACAAACATCTTAAAGCCCAGGTATAGTTGTCAATGCTGACTAATGTTTTCATAGACGGAGAGGTTAGATATGGCATCAGTTACCGAACAGATGGAAAACATTTCAATCCCGTGGGGGTTTCGGGCGATAACCAATGTCATCCCAGACTCCATCATGTATTTCTTATTTGCTGACTCCTGCGACTTCAGTGCTGGCTCAGAAGTCGACCAGAAATTCAACGTTGAAAAGTTCATCAGTTCCTACACAAGCTGTAACCACACCATCATTACCAAGACGGCTGAAATCCTTCATCAGCCGGCTCTGGAAAGCCCAACAATGAGCCTAACATCAACGTCAACTGCCATAATCTTAACATCTTGGCAGCACACTGTCAAAGAGTATCACTAGGGCCACGAGATGAACCTTCGCATTGCCAGAGCCAGCGCAACTTTCGTCAGATTGTATGCCAACGTCTGGAATATACGAGGATTCAGCATCCAGACCAAACTAATGCTATACAGGACAGTTGTGCTTCCCACAATAATAAACGCATGCGAAACGTGTACGGTGTACCAATGCCACGCCAGGATGCTGAACCAATTTCACACCACTTGGCAACAGTGGATATAACTGAATATGTCTTTACCATCCCACTGAATGGTACTCTATGGTTGCCAAAAGGTATTTGTTTGGTTTGTTATCCGCAAATATAACCATATGACTGTATTTCGAGTGAAGTTAATTGTTTTTGCATATGTGGAGTTGTATTGCTTTTGCGGTCTACAGGACTCATGGAGCTAACTGTAACAAGATTGGAGGGTCGGATTTCGGATTAACAACATAACACACTTTTGATGGTAATAAAAATACAATATTGAACGACAAATGATTGGAAAGAGAAATTAATATGATTGATATGTGCGTGTATATAATTCAAATATTGGATCAATTAACAAATAAGGCACGGACTTAAAATAATGAAGATACAAATAAATGACCTCATACGGTAAAATGACAAAGAGTTAATGATTCACAGTGATTACGTAACGAAAAGAATTTAGTTTACTGAAATACTAAAAAACATAATTTACTCATATAGTAAAAGTTATTCACTCAAATTGTGAAATTATGTAAACAAAAGGACATGTACAAATTATGTTTCCATTCACCAAAACACAATGCATTTTACGAACCTATAAAACTTTATTGACAGTTACCACCCCACCCAATAATAATAATAATAATAATAATAATAATAACAATAATAATAATTACTTTGTATAGCGCCTAATCGTTAGAAATCTTCATGCGCTTTACAACATCTAATCATTTTACTTTGAACTATTTGGTTTTCTATGTCGTTGGTCGATATAAAACCTTTTAGGATTTTAAACATGTATAAGTAGAACCTATTGTATGGCGCTAAATAGCCTTAGTTTGTTGGTGAGACGTTAAACATTAATCAAACAAGAAAAGAAAAAAACAAGATCTAAAATGATATGAACACAAAAACATAACCAAACATCATTAAATTAGAAAACGTAAACAATGCTGAAAATATTTATGTTACGAAACATTATTAGATATTTTAGTTTGTTCTTTCAGTCGCAAAAAGTGAGTTTATGAGCACTCTTGAAAGAGATTAATGTGCCTTTGTGTCTAATTTCAATGGACAATTCTTGTGGGCTCTGGTATGCAAAAGAACGTTGTCATATGACTTCGTCCAGATATATATATCCCAGATATCGCCAGCTTCACCATGCAACTCCTGTATCTTTGTTTCTGTATCCTACATTAAATGGCCACACATAACTTGTACTTCTTTGATATCATAGTGTCTTCTAAACTGAAATGCAGTTAAACAATTATACTTTCAGACACATATATGATATAATCCATCCTAATGGTATGATTCAGACACAGATAATAGCATCCATCCCAATGGTTAGATTTAGACACACAGATACTAGCATCCATCCTAATGGATAGGTTTAGCCATATATAATAGCATCAATCCTAATGGTTAGATTCAGACAAACAGATATTAGCATCCATTCTAATGGTCAGATAAAGACACACATTTTTCGGAAGTAGATCTGGCGAAACATTTGGTTTTTCAAGTCTAGAATGCAGGATCTTCTGAAAATCTACAATGACGTCAGCACACAAAATGTTTTTGATCTGGAGCTTTCGTCTCTGGATACTTCATTGATGTCGGGACCTGGGCTTGAAGTGGAAGTATAGTTTGCATCTGACAAGAAGACGATTTATGTGGCACTCGGCATTGGGCATCACTCTGGTATGAATGATATCATTTAAGTCCCTCTGGCATACTATGATGTAATATATTAGGTGCCAGTGTTTTTACCTAAGGTGTATCCAGGTGGTTATCAGGCTATCTTTCTGCAGAAATACGGTGATGGTGATGTTTCCTAAGAACAGCTTTGCAGACTTCTGAATGTCTTCTCACTCTAGCATTGAAATCTCAGAGGATGATTATTGTGTCTCTCTCTGTGACACTCTTGATAAGTCTATGCAGGTCAGCGTGGACCTTATCCTTTTCAGAAGGATCCGCCTTTGAGTGTTGAAGCATATGCGCTGAAGAGTGTGAGATCATGTTGTTTTCCTAACGGGAGACGCATAGATATGATGCGGTTGTTGTAACCAGTCGAATTGTTTGTTAACTTGGTGGCGATTGAATTCCTGATCACGAAACGTACTCCTGAAATGTGTTTGTCAGTCTTTGGTTTTCGTGACCAGTACAGGGTGTATCCAGCGCCAAGTTCTTTCTGAAAGATGGACTTCTAAAAGTGCAGTGATGTCAATACCAAGGCGAAAATGTTCGTGTGCGATTAACTCAGAACGTCGTTCAGGTCTGTTACTATAGGTTAAGTCTAGAGGTTGTTCTGATGTTCCGACAAACCAGTTTTAGCCTTTTCCCACAATGAAAGGTAGGTGGGGCATGCCTTGTGTTTCCGTTATGTTTCGACCGCGTTAGAATATCCACATTGGCTGCGGAAAGCCAACTAGGTGTGAGGAGACGAGCTTTGGTTAGATTACCCTTTATAGGCCCAACTCCATGTGGAGCATGCAGTGCTGTACCTACATATGGCTGCTTGGTCATTCAGGCTATCTGCTGCCGGGTGATGGCGTCAACATCATACGGCCAAAGTCTTGCGTCGTCTGCATGTAGAATTCGGACTGCGGCTTCCAGTGCCATGTTTCACCTGCCGTTTTCGCCCCTTTCCAATCGCTGAAGGCCTTGATAGAGTCGAACGTAAGTAGTACAGTGTAGCCAGTTCTTTTATGCATGATTAGTACAAAGTGTTGGGACCCAGAGGTATTATAACATGCCTCAATAACGTGAGATACACTCTACCCCCATCTAACTCAGAATTTAGCAGGAAAAAACGGAATTGTGTCACTTTATTACCTCCATAGAATGTAGTGAATTAGATCCATTAACTCGAATGAAATAGCTTACCGTCACAAAGCTATAATGTATTGTGCAAGCAAGAGGAATGCACGGTTCTAATATATGATCAGGGTATTTCTATAACTCTTATTGACTCTAGTCCACTTTGAAAATGCTGGTTTCAAGGTTGACATTAATATATTGTTCTCTCTCAACAATTAACCGGTATGTGTCGTCCAACATTATCCTGATATCGACAAACCCTCTTACTTGGAAATTGCTAAACAAGTACATGTCTAAACAAACAAATTTTGATTGCATGTTTATAATTTCATGCAAAGTCATTATAACCACCACCACCATGATAATCGTTACATATGAGCACCACGATACTGTCCGTAAAGTTTTCAGTCCTCGACGCTATCATTGCCACGAAAACAAAGGCAGACTGACCATTAGTAGTTGCGGTTATGTTTTGATAATGCGCAAAAAGGTGACTTGAATGTTTAATAGAAACGGCAACATTAGTACGGTTGTGGATTGTTTTGTTGGATGAGAGAAACGTTCAAAAGAAGGATTTGACTTCGTATTTGTTTCATTTGCTGGATTGTTAAGTAGAGAGAAAGAAAATAGCGATGCAAGAACTTGGATTTCTGAAGTCATATAAATAAATTAATAACGATGGACGCAATATTTGGGTGGTTTGCATTACTAAAGTCAAACAAAAAAACTTAAATATATTTATGACCACATGGGAATTTTTTAACACTCAAGTCAAATGAATAATATGAAGACCAAAGTTGCAAACACGGTTGTTTTTAATTACTGAAATCAAATTAGTACATCATTTGAGTTTTGTGATGACATTTGGATCCTTGTTTAATTTAAACCTCTAATTTTAAATAATGCGCCCTAACCACCTGCATTTGCTTGAACAAATCACATGAACGGAGTGCATGCAATGCAACATTTAATACTCATAAAAGAACATGAAGTAATAGCTACCAGAACGTTCTTACCTCTTTTCAATCCACGAGTTTGTCTATTGTCATATTTTCATTTTTCACCAGCTTAGTGTTTTCCGACTACACCATGTTTCTATTCAGGTAGACGCTTTTGGTAGGGCCATGTCAGATCTTTGATTTATTGTTGATCTCAATGTATACAGCAATGTTATGTTTTCTAGAAAAGATACGGGTGTCAAAGTGTTCTGGGGAGCTCGCTGTTACAGATCAACATATCACCTCTGTCAGAGTGAGTTTGGGTCTCAGGTTCGACGAGCATGGGGATATTAGAATGCTTGCCAGTAGTTTCCCTCGGGCTGTGTGGCTCTTTCTGGGATTTTCAAGAGTTCCTCCATCAGATATACTGGCCGTCATGTATAACCTATCATGTGCTGAAAATTGGCGTTAAACGCTATACAACACATTTTCAACTACATGTTAGGAAAGGTTACCGCGACTCAGTGTGAATAATAATAATAATAATGACTTTGTCAAAATATAACTTTTAATCGATTCCTTTCAGTTAAGCCAATTCCTAATCAATATTAATGCTGTCAACAAAATGGGGGAAGGGGGTTTGAAGAAGTTTGACAATTCTTGACGTGGGGGAGGGGGAGTTCAAGATAAATTGACGTCAACAATGTTAATTTTTGCAATACATTTAGTAAAACATAAAGTAGAAAATAGGAAAATGTGAAGCTGATTTAAATTAGAATATAAAGTCTTGATTTGTTAATGAATTCAAAGTGTTACAGTCAATTTGAAATCTGTTAAACAAGTATAAAAAATATTAACATTTTTTGGTAAACCTTTTAATTTCCATAATTCTGTTTTTAGCATAAAAGTCAGGCGTTCAAAATATTGCTAGTTTGTGGTCGGGTGGGGGGGGGAACAAATTTGACATAATTTTATTAGGGGAGACACTGCAAGTTCGACCGTTCTAACAAGGGGTGGGTACAAAATTGCCTAAAAAATGTTTGTGTTTGAGACCCTCTTATAGATGTTAATTTTGTGGCCTTAATGATAGTGTTGTTAAAGTGTGGCTGTCCCCTAGGCTGAAGAGATGGAGTTCTTATAGATGGTAGCATGCTAGTATAAAGACAGGATTTTATTTGAAGGGATGTTGTTTATAAGGTAGAGGCTAGATTTTATTGGTGGGAGAGAGTTATGTATGTATTAGGTGTCCTCTGTTAGCTTATAATTCTACTTTATATTATCATATGCTTAGTTACAAGGGAGGCCATACGTCAGTATTAACACTTAATACACCTAGATGAACCCATGTTGGGTGCATTGATCTGCGATGAACCAATATAAAGAGCAGTGTTCATAGGATGTCGACGGTTAAGTTTGCCGAAAATTTATATTTATATGGTATACTAGTTTTGTTGTTTTGCATTGTGGTTTACAAATGTTAATTGAGGGTGTTATAATTCTGCATTCTTCATTTTGTTATAGTTCATTATATTGTCAAGTGTTTCGTAAGAAAGATAGATTATTTTTATACGTAAAATTTAATTTAGGGTTTCATATCATTACCGTTTCTGGGTATGTGGCTGGGGATCCAATTTTATTTTGTTCTAATTGAATTGTTCCCTTTATAACTTAAATCGGTGGCTTTCGTTAAAGATGTGTAGTAGGTCTTTTGGGAAACGGCAGTAGTAACAATTAAGATTGTGTGGAAATGTCCTTTGTATTTCTCAAAGTTATTGGTCAGATTGATTTTGCTTGAATGAAATCTGTTTATGACTGTTTGGACTACACGTTTTATTTTGGGTGGTTTCCTACTTCTGTTAACTTCATTGATCATGGTGTCTAATTTCCTGCCTTTATTGTTTTCGTTCCAGCTATCCTGTCATGTAATATTTATTAGTCTTGTTGTGTTCGCTGATACTGTAGTGGATATAATTTGGTTCGTTAAGCGATTGATTGGCTGTTAAGTCGGTTAAATTGTTTCCATGTATGTTAATGTGGGATGGTATCCACATCAATTGTATTGGTTGATTGTTATTTGTTTCATTATTAGGTTGGTGTGCCTTAGGAAATGGTTTCTTGAATAATGTTGAGATTTGAGGATATGAACCTAAGCGATTCATTTATTATCACTAGCTATCTTGTTTTCCTCAATCCATTTGATGGCTTCTTTAATAAGGACAAACAAATACAATATTTAAGTTAGTTGTAAACACATTCAAATTTACCCTACCTCAACTCCCCTTGTTACAAATCGTAAATGAGATATTTGATAGTTCAGTCATAGCAGAATATATATATATATATATATATATATATATATATATATATATATATATATATATATATATATGTGTGTGTGTGTGTGTGTGTGTGTGTGTGTGTGTTTGTGTCTCTTCTCTGTCAATTGTATTTAAATTATACTTTAAATAAACTTTCATTGTGCCTTGCTCTATATATACTGAACCATAAGGCTTCACAAAACATATCATGCAACTTGATGTCCGTTGTCAATTCTATCGCTACATTTAATGATCCTGACTTGAAAGGTTACTGAGTTACAGATAGCATACAATTATTGATGCTGTGTTGAACGAAGTGAAAGAGGCAAAGATGAATAACATCTAGACTCGCTTTATGCTCAACCTCAACTTATACATGGATGACAGATTGCTTATATGCCACAGTTGCTCATTCAACTTATACTCCATGTCAACTTAAACTCTATATCAACTTCTACACACTATCAATTTATACTCCATATCAACTTATACTCCATATCAACTTACACTCCATGTCAACTTGTAGGCCAGCAAATATTTGATGAAGGATGGAAAATATGCCACAATTGCTCATTAAACTTATACTCCATATCAACTTCTACTACATGTCAACTTGTAGGCCAGCAAATATATGGATGAAGGATTTAAAATATGCCACAGTTGTTTATTCAACTTATACTAGATATCAAGTTGTAGGTTGGCAAATATGGTACTTTAAAAGCCCTTATAAATGATAGGTTTTAAATGTGTATTAATTTCAGTATCTAACAATACAACAGGAATACGGACATTAACATGCAACAAACTTAATAGACAAACTATACAAGTCAACACAAACATTATATATCTCATTATACGTATTAAGTAATAGCGACGGAGAAGCATGCATGTATTCTTGCATGATACCAACGAATGGAGAAAACAAAAATGGCTTGAGAGTTATTTATTGTGGGAAAAAATGAGGAAGGCAATAACGATCCCCTGTACACATGTGGTAATATCGTATTTTTTTGATTGGTCTCATAACGCAATTAAGTTTCATACGTAGGCACTACATTCGTTTATCAGTACTAAACTTTCCACTGTTTTCCAAAAAATACAAATCAAATGTTAATCTAAAATACCTAAAAAAAATGCCTTCACGGTAAATTTCTTATGATAGGTTAACAGGCGTTTCCTACTCATAAATTTCTTAATCGATGAAACAATAATGAATGACTATGCAGTTGTATCCTTGACGTCGTCGATGATAGCAACGAGTGGAATAAAAGACCTCAGTTATTTATTGTGGGGGAAAAACAGCTCAACATCTCATTGACAAAGTGATTAAGGATCTCATGCAAGTCACATTTTATTATCAGTCATTAGTATTTACTCTACTAGGTTTCGGAAGTGTTTTTTGTGGCATATGTCCGTGTGTGTTTTTGTTTTACTGGCTTATTTTGCTGGAGAGAATTCCCAGTAATTTCTCCAATCCTCCATCTCTCTCTCTCTCTCTCTCTCTCTCTCTCTCTCTCTCTCTCTCTCTTTACGGATGATACCATCCCAAGAGATAAATTAATTATGCCACGTGTCGAAACTAGATGTCAAGTTAGGAAGGCAATAACGATACGTTAGTGTTCGAATAGTAATGTTTTTTGTCACTGATGGCTATATTAACATGATAATTATAATATCATTTTTAACGAGTAGAAAGTTAATATGTCATCAGTGACCTGGAAAACAACCAGTAAATAGTTAACTTACAGCTTTGCAGATGATACTGATCAGAATACTTTTTATATTTATTTAATAATGACGATGGTGATAATGTTGAAATAAAAGGCTCTGATAGTTATGTCAGACTACAAGTACAGTGTCTTCAATGACGATTATTAAAATAGTAACATAGACGCAGATAAGAATCAAAACAAAATAACAAAATGGTTTTGTAAGGGATTGCTGTAACACTAAGCATAACACCCATCTCTCTTTCCTTATGTTTACAAGGTCAAAAAAGTCACATGAATGTGCCAGTTTTCTCACGTGTTTTTTTTGCGATACAACCTGAACGCAAGGTTCCCTACACTTTAAGCTCCTCCTACCTGGGGTTGTACAATTCGTACCATTATACCTATAGCCAACCTTAATTGTTTCTATAATCTGTGATACAACCCGAGACTGGACAAGTAACATGTGTATTTTGTCTCGCTTGTCAAAAACAATTTTAGGAGGTACCAAGCTGTGTCTTGTATTAATGTGTATGTAATGGTCCTTGAACTATTTTAGCTGCTGTTTTCATATTTGTGCTTTTCTACCAAAGTATATTTTGGGAATAAAATGAATTGGTTTAACTATGGTATGTGTTTTATTCATATCAGCACTTATTGAACGTCACATTGGTGATACAGGATAAATGACATTATATCATATTATTTAATAACTAGGTCAAATGTCAATGTACCCAATAGCTTGTACCTCCACTTCCTCAAAAAGTACTTATTCACCTAAGAAAGGACTTTATATATGTTTGATAGACTCAGAACGTAACATCAGAGAGAGAGAGAGAGAGAGAGAGAGAGAGAGAGAGAGAGAGAGAGAGAGAGAGAGAGAGAGAGAGTTAGACATAAGCCAATCATATTATAAAATAAAAGCTTTGAACACTTTACACTGTCTGCATATATATGAGGTCCTTAACCCCCAATTATCACACAAAGGTCAATCTAGCATCTTTGCCATACAAATATAAAGATTCCCTCCTTTGTGTAGTGAATACAATTGATGCAATAAGCCAATATCACACCCAATATAGTAGATCACAGCTTTACAAGTGGTTATGTTGAATTTCGGGTGAACATTGGGGAATAAAATACAGAAAAAGACCATGATCAAAGAGTATAGTGAGTCAGGTGGATTTAAAGAGAGGAGGAAAGTGTGTATCTAAATGGTAGATGTAGCGTTTGAGAAAGGAATTAAAGGAGACAAAAGCAGCAATGAGCAAAATGAGAAGTGAGAACTTGATGACATTACCTTGGACGATATAGGGAGGCAGTGAACCAAAGGTGCAAGGGCAGTTCAAAGGCACCTGTGCTATAACATCCCTTACAGGCACAACAAATTCGGGTGAAATGGTGTTCATTTCCAGCTAATATAGAAGGCTGAATAATGTAGTTAATATAGATGCGTATAATTTATTTGTTTCTACATAGAAAATTAACATTAATCAGTTAGGCAGAAAAATACCTAAACCAACAAAACTTACTTTATAAGTTTCTAAACTTATAAACGTTACTGGGAGAAATTAGTAAAGTACTTCTAGTTACATTTGCATCTAGACCGAGGGCTAATATAATGCTTCAAATATCTTTTTATTGTCATGAACAATCACTAAAACTTTGAGTTTTTATTTCTTGAAATGTTATGTCTGGTGCAAGGTAGATAACCAATTGATATACATATTGTGTGGTCTTTGATTTTCCTCCAATATATTATCCATGTAATATAGATGAGTTCAGGAACACATGTATTAACTTCAATGCAATTAAGGTATCCAAAAATACAAAATTGATAAAGTGAGAACCTAAACTCCAGGCGTCTATATGTAGCTGAGATCTCAAGAGTGATGTGACTAACTAAAGAATTACGTGTTCAATTTTTAGGCAGGAAAGTGTACAAAAATGGAAAGTTAGTGCAGGACAGTTAAAATCGAAATGGGAAGGAATACTATCATGTTAATAAAGTTTCTAAAATACTCATACCAGTATATTATTTATGATTCAAGTTATCTATCAACAAGAGGACCAGGAGTGTTCTCTCTCCTTGTCTATGACATGCTTTACAAGAACAAGATAGCTGTTTTTTTATACATTATTGTTCATCTTTTGCACGAAAAAGATTCAATATTTGGCTTAGATTATCTATACTATCTTTACATAACTTATTTTGTTGCATGTATGCTAATCTTGGAGCTGACTACACAGACATAAAGACATCAGTCTGCATATGTTATAGCTATAGTTACAAAAGCCACCTTCCAAAGCTAACTTGTATTATCTTCTGAAGATTTCATAATGTTATTCTTAAAAGACTGTCAATATTTGACCAAAAAAGTTCAGCATCCATTTGTTTTCCCTACATCAAACTAGCACAGTTCATAAATGCTGCCCACATGTATGCGTTTCTACGGATACAATGTGAGGCGCTTCTTTCCTATAGGTATCACGGTACCAATTGTTTTTCCATAGGCCTCAATGCTAATGTTTTGTGAAATAAATATAATTTATATCCTACTTCAGCATGCATGTCACACACTGTCATAGAGAACAATTAGATCGTCAGATACACAAGAACAAAACCAGGTACTACATTGCATTTAAGAGAGACAACTCTGCTGGCATAAGAAAGGGCCAAGAGTTATCTGGTCACAACAGACCCAGTTTCACCCAGGTGTCCCACATTTAAAACAGAAAGTAGAACTCTTTTATAATGCACCAATCACATCTAGTGTTGTTTAGTGCTGAATGCAAGGTTGCCAGTAACAGCAGCAAATGCAAATTAACACCCTCGACCACTTTGACGATGACGTAATATTGCATTTAAAGTGGATGGAATTGGAAGAAGAATTAAAAATATAGGAATTGAGACCACTTTTTCTTGCTGCATTTTGGATTAGGAGAACGAACGAGAACCAACTATGCTGAATCAAGTGAGTCACCTTGTAATATCACTGCCATCGTTGGGTCGAAAGAAAGTTAATCATGTGGCTAATAAATAGCCATTCTAACTACAAAACAGCAATGTTCTCTAACATTAACCAACATCATGTACATCTTTCATTTTCAACATGATTTCGCTTATAGTCCTACGATAAAACACAAGCTTAATTATATCCATGAAAGGCTAACTGTTGTTATAAATACATACATTTATGGTTTTTGTTATCTTTTCTTTCTATCTGTAATTTTTCAGGAGATTTATGGTATGGGATAATCCTTCTCATTTGACAGGTAAAACATTTTCTTTAGATTACGTAGATTTTATCCGGTTCGTTTATTAAATTAGAATATGTTGTTGTGTGAGAACAATGAAAGCAATTTTGTCAAGCGCTGTCTGTGTCAAGAGTTGTATGCCCATTATCTAAATAATAATAGTGTCATATAAGACTTTTCTTAAAACATATCCTAGTCTTTATAATTTACCAAAGCTATTTATATAATTCTTTTTAGTATATTCGTCTTTTCAAATGCCTTGAGAGATTCTTTTTTGAAACGTGTATACTTGAGTTTATAATATCGCACTAATGTATAATGTGCGTCACGATGATCTGCTGATGTTATATAACTCAGCGGGAGACAAGGTAGAGCCTAGTACTTACTGTTAATTTGATATTCTGGTTTCGTTCGATATTTGTTATGTTGAATGGTGTAATTATGAATTGATGTATTTGTGCGTCAGAGTGTGATTTGGCGATTTTTTATCGATGCAATAAAATGAGGTATGAACAATATTCTACATTGAAGAATTCAGTGATTAACGTCAATGCTCTTCGCATAATTCAGCCTAGAAAATGGGGTTCAGTGTTGATATTTGAATTAGTTTTTTTTCTTTGGTGTTGTTAGAAAAGAACTTGGAAAAGTTAAAGATTTCAGAGATCATATATATCTCTATACATATCTTGTATAACTGAGTCAGTTTTGATTTTAAATGTTAGGGCAAGCTTTTAAGTCAGCGAAGGCCATATCTTAGTCATTTGTATTGAACGTTACCTCATTTGTATATCATATGCGACGATCGTTTCACTACATGATAAACTTTAAACCAGTTATGAGGACTAGCGAACTAATTGACTGTCTATTCATGAGCAAACTTGATATATTAGGGGTGGCATCAACACTTAAACACTTTTGACTGACAGGAAATACTCACGCCAGGTTATTATATTTGCTATAGTAAGCCGCAAGAAGATTATAACATAGACTAATATTTGACATTATATCTATCTGGGGATAGCGGTCAATTAACGAAAATTATCTTGGCGAATTTCGTCGATAGGAAACAGGAAAATAAGGGACGCATTATGTTAATATATTGTATCGATAGTTTTTACTAACTGAACAACTGTTAAGAGGATTTGATATCTACACAGTCGCCATCCACAGGACACCGAGTCGGAAACTCAACAATCGAGCGACACTTTCGACGACATGAAGCCTGTTGAAATCTGTCGCACTCGGGAGCACTAGCTCTTTGAGATATTAAACTGGGTATGACTCCAAATCCTCCAATTCCAAAGACCTATACTAAAGAACAAGAGATAACTATACTCGATGTAGTGTAGCCGATTGAGTTTGCACTATAATAATTTTACCAAATTAAAAACCCACTTAACGGATTTTTATATTTCAACGCCTCCTTGGGGAGTTCAAGGTAGGTATGTGTTCCAACTGAAGGAAATGTTTGGAGAACATTCGTTTATCGAATTTCGAGATATTTGCGGCAATATTACAGGGAGTCGGTTAAAATAAATGATTTAAGAATAAATTACATTACGTATACAGATGGAAAAGTACTTACCACTTTAAAAAGCTTTTGACATGGACCCTTCATTGAAATTTTATCTTTAGGAGAAATAGTCCACCTTCGAAGGAAGTCCTGACGAATAAATATATGTCTGTTTAGTTCTACGTACTGCACAATATTTAAATTCTATATCATCTATAACTATCAAACTTTGTGGAATAATGGTGATTATGAAAGAATAGATAGGAGGTCTCAAGATGACAAAATCAAAGTTACCATGACTGAACAATGAAACGTTGTTTCCTTTGCAAGACATTGATAATGATAATGTTGGTAAGCGCATGATGCTTAATATAAAGAATGGTTTTCAGTGAGTATTTAGGAATTAAATCTAATAATCTTGTAAATAGGGACCTAAGTTTATATTGTGATCTAGATCTAATTATATATATTATATGGTACATGAGGTAATACGTTTACATTGAGGTATAGAAGTTAAATTGCAAACTTAAATTTACAATGACCTTTAGTGTACTCTTGCACTTTCTGTATGTATGTATGTATGTATGTATGTATGTATGTATGTATGTATGTATGTATGTATGTATGTATGTATGTATGTATGTATGTATGTATGTATGTATGTATGTATGTATGTATGTATGTATGTATGTATGTATGTATGTATATAGCAGCTATTTAGTTAGTAGGTAGGTAGATAAATAGGTATGCAGGCAAGCAGGCAGGGAGGTAGGTAGGAATGACTATACGTCTGGCTATTGTTAACTCTTCTTTTTAGTTCCCAAACATGAATTGTGCACAACAATATTTAAATTTCATTATTTTATTGATTTATTTATGAATTCATTTTATTTATTATCCTGCAATCAATGGTCAGTGTCTTTATAAGATAGTCCAATTTACAACGACAAAAGCTGAAAAAAGTAAGCAGACCAAAGGTGGAAATAGTCAATTTACCAACGAGCATTGAAATGTATTATAAAAGCCCTCCAATGAATATGTATTTATGTGTCTAAATATGATGTCTCCTCATTACTCCCACCCCACCCACCAATATAGGTTAATATTGTCTACGCATTATATTTTTAGTAGTCACTAGCTGAATTGATACACTCACAGTCCCGTGTTTGTGTGTGTGTGTGTGTGTGTGTGTGTGTGTGTGTGTGTGTGTGTGTGCGTTTGCATATTCGAAAATTGAAAAGAAGAAATGTAAAATAAGAACCATCATAAGTTACATAATCAAACGATAATCAAAGCTATGTCCATGTTCTTTCATCCACACTTGGGGAATTTCGCTGTCTGCTTCACAATTCCTATACCATAAGCGTAGCTTGAAACCCATGCAGTAAAAGAACGGCGGCAATTGTTTCGCATTCTCTCTGGTATGGTTGATTGTCCTAACCCTGATGCAATGGGGTTGAAGCCACATATCTGAGCCAGCTTATGCGATAGGATGTTAACATTCAGTTTGATGTACATTTTGTCTATAATCTCCGCAGTTTCCACTTGTAGGGGCAAGCCATGTATGTGCACTTCGACAGATTTGGGCCCTCTTTATCTTGTGAACGGTGGTGCCTGTTTTATGTCAGTCGTCAAGAATTTGACATGTATACTCCTTTGCGTTTGGAGGGACACTTCCAAGTCTACCGGGTACAACATATGTTTGTTGTATCCGGCATTTTGCAGTCCAGCAAACCGTTTCATGTCTACTATCACACTTGTCGCGTAGCTAAAACTTCAGCTTGTCTTTGTGTTTTTGCTACATTACCAAAATAGATCAGCTGGTATCCCGGCTAGTGATATGCCTACATCACATTGCCCATCACTTGTATTTGAAAGTACACATTTAATTTTATTTTTGCTATTAGTACGAAAATTCTGAATATTATTCCATCAGATTTATTTACCACCTGGTGTATAATATATAGCCCAAAGCAATGGCGTTAAATCCCAAACCATCAAAATCCAAAATAAGTCTACAATATATGCATGGCTCATCTAGTAATAGAAATACACATTATTATTGCTTTGCATACAAAGTGGTAAAAAGTATTTGCTCACTTGTTCAAGTTTACCAGATCGAAGGGTAAAAATTATTTGCGCACTTGATCTAGTTTACCAGATCGAAGACAGGTAAGCTATTGGTATGCCGTCCTTGGTCAGTCGTCATAAGTGTTGTTTGGAAATCAGTCTAGAGGGTTACGTTAAAACAACACATGATCTACCTGTGTGCATAATCTTGTCACATTCAGAGGTACGATGAATTTGAGTATGGAAGATGGTTGAAACATACCTGCGTGTAATTGGCTGAACGTACAAACACGATAGGCTTTATTTTCAGACAGGCAATTTTAATTTTAACTCTGTTACTCTTTGTCCCCCTCCAAAAAATGTAAACCTTAACAATATTTTCATTTGAGAACATTGATACACCAGAGTGCTTATCAGAGTCAAGACCATCCTACACTCAAGATTTTACTATAACAAATTGGTAGTTTCTACATCTATATCATGCCTAAACTCAAATATGCTATGCATCTGTGTCATTACCGGTAAATAACTCCATCGACAATTAATGTAATTTCTAAAAGTACTTCATAAACTGATCTGATACGAATCTCCGAAATTGTGAACATAGGTGAAATGAATGTCGTTAGACTGACCATCCACAGACCTTGACTGGACTGTAGTTCCCCACTGTCAACACAATAATATAAATGTGTATTTTGCAATTTTATGATCATATAATGCAAACTGGTGCTTACAAAATGTATACAAATCCCTCAAAATCGAACCTCTGTGAGTTAACACAGTGTGTTTCTTCTATGCTTCTGTGCAAAACCCAATTGCTATAAACAAACAAACCAAACATTACAGATAATGTAAGAAGTATACAGCAACGAGCTAGGTCGTGACTGTTTCCTTACGCTACTAATGTATTTTTCTATTTGAATATGTAATCGTTCTTCATGTGGTTTGTGCCAATAAATGCATGTAAATGATGTACCCGCGGTAAGAACTTCCGACCCATTGGAAGTTATTGTCGGCTTTCTCATATACCCACATTTGACAAATAAAGTCTGGAAACCACGCAGACGGATGTGAGATTGTACTGATCTGTAAAGACTCGTGTTTTTGACTACTCAGCCACTTGGACCTAAAACAATTTTGGTATTTTATACAAGTACATATGTATCTGATATTGATATGTTGCAGACAAGCGGATATTCCTTGAATAATAGCTAAATTTTAAAATCGACTTCTATAATGATTTCAGCTGCACGTTTGCTCTACCTTTTGAAGCCCATGCCTTAACGTCGCCAATGTCGTAGGTTGACAACTCACTTCGTCTTTGAGACAACACGTTTGTATCCATAATTCCTTGCAAAGACACGATGGCCACTGCAGGTTCAAAACAGGCTATTTGCAAGATAGTCGCAGATAGGACTTTTAAACTAGAAACGGAAGGTATGTAATAGATAAGTCATATATAACAACCATTATGTTTTTTTTCTTACACTTCGTTACGTAAACATTGTATTTCATAATGTACTAAACACAAAATGATATACCCTAGTCAACATTTCAATAAGCTTAAATCTAGATTGCATAGTTATATTAGCTTTGTTACTTAAGATCTAATATAAGAAATGAAATATTTCAGCAAATTTTTACTAAACTCACAACATAGTATTACCGATATATTCAAAGATTTCGTGGGAGATAAATGATCATTCACAACAGTTAACCGACTGAGTGAATGTATATAAATTGATAATTATATTCAGCGTAACGATAGTATATATCTAATTATTCTTTTAGTTGTCTTATATCAAATATCATTATTGGAAGGTGTGCATAGCTTGATATCATTTGGCAATGGAAAAATAACAAAAAACATTGTCTTTGATTGACTATGTTGGATTTTCATCATCAGTATTGTTTTCAGTTTTCCTTCAAATGGTAAAGTTACGATATTAGAATTGCCTTTTAATCTACTGCTTTATTTATGAAACATAAGATGGATTTCAGTGATGATACACTTCGTACGGAATAACTTGCGAAAGATTATACATTATCGATCAAGTGTTACGTGTTTAGGTTCTAATAATCAGTAACATAGATAACGTGAAACCAACAAGGTTGGTAAACATTTAACAAAATAATGTATTTCTCTTGGAAACGGTTGTCAAAATGAAAATATAATTAGTTTTAAGAATCAAATCCAAAATTATTCCAAGAATTGTATTGAAATGTTAAAAAAATCAAGTTCGAGTCCTGTTTGAAAATCCAAGATGGAAGACGATGACGTATGATGTAGTCTGTACTTTGTTTATCTACAGTTCATTGTAAATTCACAAGAATTAACACTCCGCTGATGGAAATCCGAATACAATTTTGATAAACTGTCTCTGTCAACCGATTATATATGAGCACATCAAATATTTCCCGCGATACGTATTAATCCTTTTAAAATCCATATGAACTTAAAGTAACATGGATTCAAACACTGGCTACAACAACCAAACAAAAGACGACTACACCAACCAAAAAATGACTTTATGTCAGATGCTAACTATATTTCAATAACAAGTAATTATATCCTATTATAATACTCAGTTTTGCAAAGATCAGCAACTTGCAAAATCGAGAGAAAAAAGGGAAGGGTCAAATTATCGTGTTTAAATCACCTACTCCTAACATGACCATGTCAAGAAACAATCATTTTACTTTAAGAACAAAAAGTTGTTTACCTCTTCATTCACAAGTCCGATCTTCACCTTGACATCAACAAATCATTTTATAATTAAAATTTAACCTGTGTACGTGGTTGCGGTTAACCCTGAATAAAGGACAGGATCCTGGTCAACATTACTTGTTTACCAAAATATAATTCATTCAACCGTTTTTCCGAAGAAAACAACTATCATCAGTAAAAGTACATTACAATAGCATAAAATGAAAAATGAAAATTATTCAAATCTGATAAACAAACAATTAAATTAAAATAAATTTATATTAAATCGGATATACGTAGCACAAGTCAATGGCAGATTTCCATTTGCACAAGTAAACACTGCATGAACACGGTTATATTTGTGTCGGAAGGTTGCTTTCATTTGTTAGCATGACCAGAAGTACAAAGTTAAAACCGGGCAGATATTCGCCTGATTTCAGTTCTCAAAAACCTAATAGAGCTGTCGTAGGCTCATCGCGTCCTTTTCTGTTCAATAATGCAACGTGTCAGTGAGGTTTATTGAAAGGACGTTATATGGCATGGGTCTATTGGCCGCTGTTACATGTTTTAATGGGGAACGTAAGTACCCTTCTATAAATTTGTTTATAATCCATAGCTGTAATATGATAACATCATCCATCCTAATGGATAAACACAGATAAAACCATCCATCATAATGGTTAAGCATAGATAACATGATCCACCCTATTGGTTATACACATATAATATGATCTTTCTTAATTACAAGATACATATATTAGTATCCATCATAATGGTAAGACATAGAGATTAGCATCCGTCCTAATGTTTAGATACAGACAGACAGATAATAGCATCCATCTTATTTATTTGATTCAGAGACACAGATAATAGTTTCCATCCTAATGGTCAGATTCAGACACACAGATAATTAGCTTCCATCCTAAAGGTTAGATTCAGACACACATCCTAATTGTTAGATTCAGACATACATATAATAGCATCCATCCTAATGGTTAGATTTAGACACACAAATGAAAACATCCATCCTAATGGTTAGATTCAGACACACATATAATAGGATCCATTCTAATGTTTAGATTCAGACACACAGATAATAGCATCCATCCTAATGGTTAGATTCAGAAGCTTGGAGGGTGAATGGAAAACTGTTGGAAGGCTTCAATCGCAGCATCACCGACCCTTCCGTAAAACCAAAAACATGTATTTTTACCGCCATGATACATTTGTGTGCATCTGCCAACGCGTATACAGATACCGATTTGACCTCGTTGATGTGGTCGTGCACTCCTTGCTGCTATCAATTAAAATTTGGATCATGATCGATTCAATAACGTGTTCGAGGATCATGCAAATATATCGTTATAAATCCATGCGGGGCTGCTCAAGCATTACTAGATCAATTTCTAAAACGATTATGTCTCCGTTGCACAAAGTCTGATGAATAGTTATTTGCGTATCCGTTAAACACAGCAAGAATATTAGTTATCCCTGATTACTTTAGGTGTTGTTGTATAACGTTGAGTAACATACAATCACGTCTGTATTTTTATGCCTTTTTCGATAAAATATCAGGGCTGGATTAGATTATTTATCAAACATAACATCATCATACATGACTAAATTATTACTATCCCATCAATAACATGTGCAGATGGCGCTTCATCAATATGAGTAATAAATTCAACATCATCACAGTCTTTATTTATCGTCGCTGCATTTTCATTAGACTTTTAGCATAGCATATCAGAGCTGATCATGTACAGACGGAGCTATCATTACAATTTATCCAAGTATAACCGCCTCATTACAAATTAAGTAACAACTGTGTCTCACCACTCCCAGAAGGTCCAATTACAATCATTCTGATAGAATTTGGTAACGCTGTAAGATGCTTGACCGGTTATCGTGTTCGTGTCGCTGAACAATCAATTACATTAATGATATAATAAATAAATATGGAAGTATATTGTGTAAATACAAGAGGTGTACTTGTCCAGGTGAATTAATGACAATCAGAATGAAAAATAATAGACCAGCGCTTACTGCTACTTATGAACGCTGTGTTACCAAAACTTGAATATATCGCCACTGATAAGTCGGGCTACAAACAAATACAACACGGGGGTGATATTGCCAAATTACCGGGAAATCCATATGTCAAGTACCCATGAAAAAACACCTTTCATGACATAATTACTGTGGCAGTGGAACCAGACTTGATATCCGACTTGACAACCAAGACCAACGAAAATCAGGCGAATATCCAATATATGCTATCGAACAAGCTTGTTATGCATGCTCATGATGTAGCTTATTGATCAATTGATCTTCAACAGCAACACATCACAGATGTGAAATTGATTCACGCGTTAAATTCCATAAAAAATAAATCTTTCAAGGAATCACTGGCTAACTGCTTATTAAAAACCGCTATGAAAGGTAAACTAGTATATGAGGCTTGAAATTAATAATGGAGTCAGCTTATTATTCTCCGAGCGGATAATGGAGATGTAGCGCCACGATTAGTAAACTCGCCTTAGCTGTTGGTGTTGACCGTGCCACCGCAGCAACATAGTTCGCCCAACAACCGATATGGGAAATCTATCTAACAGCGCCTAAACGAATATAATACGCACATTTTGATGTTTGCGTACCTAATGAAGTTCATCAGTCTGATATTTTATTTTACCATATTATACTAGACGTCTTAAAACATACAAATACGCATTAACTGTCGTTCATGCTGCAAGTAGATACAAAGAAGTAGAACCGTTATCAACATACACAACTTGTGAAGTATCTTCTACGTTTAAATACATTTATCAACGAGGTGGTCTACGATGGCCACAGCTGTTACAAATTAAACCTGGCAAATAATTTCAAGGCGCAATATCATTTTTGATCAAACAACACATAAAAAAAGAACGCGGACATACGGCGATTCTTCGCTATCAGGCCATTGTTGAGAGATTTAATTGAACACTTGCTGAGAGGTTATTTGGATATCATACGGGAAGTAGTAAATTCAAAATAAAATATCTCGCGAATGGGCTTTTAAGATTACCAAGTGTGATATTTGCGCTAAATGATGAAATTACTTGAACAATGAACATGGAACCTGTTATCTCAATCACACGCGCGCATTTACCTGTGCAAGATGTTTTGTTATAATATCCAGTTCTGGTTAATGCCACCTGGTGAACTTGATGATGGTAAAAAACAGAGCGACCGATACAGTCTGGAGTATCACAACACACAATTTCCAGCGTAGTTACATCCACGGGTAGACATGCAATATACTTATTAGATTCAACTGCTCCTTAACGTGGATTTATTCGTGAAGAATTACAAATAATTCCTGAAGACACACAATTGTCCCTCCGATCGATTAACTAGCACCTGGACGTCCATAACACTAAAGGAAAGTTAACATCGTATTTTCGCGTGTATGACAACGACTGTTATCTTTTCTATCGACGGTAAATTGTTTTAAATCGTTTTTCAGATACCACCATAACATCACACAATTACATCTCGCACAGTGATTATTCTGTTTCTGCTTCAGTCTCATGATAAATTCGACATCGATATAAAACTCTTGATTATTTTTGTATCAATTAGCGTATAACTGGCTATTTTTTCTTATTGTGCTATCGTCGGTTATGTCATCGATGATATCTGCTTCATCGATTACAACTCTTTGCAGCTGAAATATCCTTCTAACTCTAGACACTGCCAAAAAAGAACAAGTTTGACCATTCGACATGATTGTCTACGATCCAAACTCGAGTATCTGAAATAGTTAATTTCTGAGATGAGTGAATCGTCATCGCGTATCCTAACATCCATGGAGATTTGTCTGCGCGCAATGCATCCTCAAAAATGTTAATATCAACCATGACAATGTCGTTTAATACTAGATTTTGCTTCTGAGCTCGTCGTGATATATTAGCGTTGATGTTGTACCATCGTGTATAAGCTGGTCTATAACACAACGACGTTGGTAGCGTCGGGAACGTTTTCTTAAGCAACTGAAGAAATTGCTTCTGAAGTGTATCACGAGTTATTTTTTTACTTGCTACTGTTAAATCATTTTCGTCAACGTTGCAAGAAATCATCCATGGAAGTTTCTCTTATTACTGTGCCTAATGCCCTACACTGATTTTTATTTGGCAACAACCTAATTAAATTTTTAAGTTGTTATTAATTTATCATCAATTGATCTGTGGTCGACATCGATTCGATTTCTTCGTAATAATCAACAAAACGTTTAAGCCAATCGTGTTGGGGATTTTCCAGTAAACTATGGTGTCTGACCGTGATCTCCACACATACTCAGAGCTGTGTTTTTTCGACATCAACCAATCAAGAAACATTTTTAATATTTACAGCGACACTGTGCATATCTCAGTCTAAATAATATCCGCAGGGATATTTGTATTACCAATCCTGTCAGGAGTCCACGCATCAACGTTGTATCTGAAAAAGCTATGGTAAGTACACAAATTAACTTCTCAGGTCTTCATCTCCCTGGCAAGTCGATGTGTTGGTGTTCACAATCATGTCATTGCTTGGAAATGTAATTAATTTGATGACCCAAGTTTTCTTGCCACAACAGCCAGGTCCATTCAAATACACAATTTGTGTCTGGATACGAGATCATGCACGGACGCCGCAAAAGATAATTGTGATATCTGATCGCATTCATAACAATCCAATATCATAACACCTGCAGTTGGTTTATAATTGCGCATCTGTTCCTGTTGTACTCTCCACGATTCCCACGATGCACCCTCTCTGATGAACTGTGATAACAAATCCGAGTATTTCTTATCGATACAAAACGAATCCGTGTCATCCCTGATTGTGGTGCGCGGAAATCTGTTTATCATTGTTAATACATTTATCAAGACTTATTCGTGCAACGAAACTCTTAGATGCGTGTATTGCGGTAATTCGCCATTGATTTAACCAATAACGCCTAATTGTGTTCCGTCAGATAGGATGGGGTTTTCCTTTAATGATAATATTTCTTTCGTCGGCGTATCAGCGACCACGAATTCATATTCGACGGAATCCATAATAAATCGTGAATGACTAACCACGACACCACCCTGAGTAAACTTACCGATTACGTTTCTAGCAAGAATCCTTTGCGGTTTATTTTTCACTGTTGCTGAGTTTAATCTTGATAATTTTAGGAGCTTTATTGACAATATGATCAATGGGACTATCTGGACATATCTTGATAAATCGCTGGTGAACTCGTCTTGACTAATACACTCATGTGAAGTTAACCAAACTTTTGATATGATATAACTGCTACACTTACCGTCAACAATGTTAATATTACAATATGAAGAATGTATCTTAACAGCACTATGAAAGCTTAGCGCGCTTCTGAAAGATGTCTACCAAACCAGACATAAAAAAGCGGAAAAAGATCCTTAGAAAACTCAAAAGACTTTATACGGAAAAACCCGGTCAGGTCAAAATCAGGTAATGGTCCATCATTCGGGTCATCTCATGCGTGGGATGTCCAAATTGCGACAAAAATTCCGGCTCATTCGTCTTTACCGATCAAACAACTCCCGGGATAACAGGCGGCATATCAACCGAAATGAAGTCTTTACGTTATACCGGGTATTCCACAAACTGCCATGTCCGTATCCACAACAGCTTAACTGAACATCGCTGAGAAATTGAGCGTGTGTTGGCTTCCATTTCTTTCTTTTTCGTGCGAAATAAGCTGCGACTGACGCAATCAAAAAACAATTTCTCAGTAATTCGTCAAAGTTCTCAAATGAAACTTTCCGTTTCATCAAGAGAATGACTACGATATAATTCGCCGTCGGGTTGAACAAAATTTATCATTTTTCCATCATTGGAACTCTAAATCAGCCATACAGACACGGGATAGTTTTTACTTATGTGGTGAATAGCATCAGATATAATTTCTGAGTATGGGTAAAGTCATGTAATTAGATTCCGCGGGAATATAGTCACCATGCGTTATGATCAACTATGTTTATTGGAGCTCTTCCATTTGCTATGTAGTGTTTTGAATCATACAAAACCTCTCCGGTTATCGTTGTTACAAATATTATCTATTTCTCCAATCTGGTAACAATATTTATTGTAGCTCCGGTGTTTTTGACAGATTCAGTCCACTTGGCTATTTTTTCACGTCGTCGATCAGTTAACCCGTTACTCAGTGTCGCATTTGCAAAAATGCTCAAATACTCGCTCAGCTACACGATTCAACCTTGACAAAGACAACGATGAAAATCTCCTTGGTGCTAGTCTGTTAATATCGGATTTACTAATCAGATAAATTTCGTAAACGAGAGCGTTGAAACTATTATTTGCATGAAACGCCGTTTGTCATTGGTGAAATCTATCGCCGAGACGATTTCACCAGCAAGTTTATCATTCATTGTTGCGGCTGTGTTATTAACACTGTGTCGACCATATACGTGGCATCGTTGCGATAAAACTCATACTTACAATAACAAATACAAATATGCCTACCTGTCTTCACAATCCACGGATGTCATTTGTGGGGGGCGGGCTTGGTTGGTCGGTGGATGGTTGGGTGTTTTATTTGCATGTCCTGCAAATGTTCTGTAGTCTGTATACAAAAATTAACGAGCCCGCTTAGGTCCCTGTCTGAATTCACTAAGATACAGCAGGTATAAAGAAATTTTAATATTAGGTTAATTTGTCAAAGTAGCTATGAAATAGTAACAAGATTGGTACATACTGAAACTTATAACAAACTATGACGTGTTCAAAATATAAACCGCTCCGGTGGCCTAGTGGTTAGAGCGTCCGCTGCGGAACCGGGAGGTCGTGTGTCCGATCCCTGGCCGAGTTATATCAACAACTTACAAAAATGCTATTATTATTATTGCTCAGCATTAAGGGGTTAGTGTTAGGATTTGTCGACCTGGTGTCAGGATAATGTGACTGGGTGGGACATCATGTCATGCTAGACATCACTATTAATGCTTCATTGCAGACATCGTAGCGATATGAAAGAAAAAAATGTTCAAGCTACGTTAAAAAATCCTACTCTCACTCACTCAAAAATAAAAACATGTTTTCTGTACTGTGACAGTACTATGACATTCAAAATGACTAGATACATTACAAAATATGCAAAATCGGTAATTTACTACATACACCTTAAGTTTCATAAGATAATATCTCTGCAGATTTGTTCAATGACTAAAATATTTACTTTCTGCAAGTGCATTTTAAAATTGTAACATGCTATTCGTGACATGTAGTTTAGAACTGTGCAGTGTCCGTGACATTGGGTTTAGAATTGGGCATATAGTGTCCGTGATATGGGGTTAGAATTGTACATACAGTGTCCATGTAATGGGGTTTAGAATTTGGCATACATTGTTCGTGACATGGGCTGGAGAACTGTGCCTACAGTATCCGTAACATAGACTTTAGGCACTTCTCAGCCACAAAGTAAAATCTGTCACGTTGCCCTATTGATGCCTTGTAAAATATTAATGGATATGTATCAATATATTTGCATCATTGGTATTTCCCCATCCCATAATAACCACTAGTTAATATTTGGTTATATTAATGTTACAGGAACGGTTATTAACAATTTGATGCATAATTATAACTAATTTATTGTGATCAGACATACCCCACCACGAATATAAAACTTACATGCACCTATGTATTTAGTGCACGTGGATAGAGTCTTTTTGCACACACACACACACACACACACGCACGCACACACACACACACACACACACGAAATAAGATATTCCAACTATGGGATGTGACGAAAGTTTTGTGACATATATTCTAGGTTTTGTTAACTTATTCGGAAGTGAACCAGTTTAAGAATTACAAAATTATCATGTCAACATTAAACAGCCAGCAACAAAAACGAAGACATAAAAGAATACAAAATAATCTACTTAGCTGCTTAAATGAAAGTTTAAGGCCAAAAATCGTTGATCATCCTTGTAAAACCAGTATGTATGATGTAAGATATAAAGAAATGATGATGGTGGTGGTGGTGTTGTTTTCTAAAGTTATGCTTTTCGTTATTATTATTATTATTATTATTATTATTATTATTATTATTATTATTGCGATGTTTACAAAGTAGTTAAAAATTAAGTTACCACATTCATTTACATAATATATTATGATTAACACATCAGAAAAAAAAGAATATAAAATGAAACAGACTTTAATGTCTAGTTTGCTATAGGATCGAATTATTGTGCTAAAATTCACAGTTTACATTTTAAACGATGTATGCAGACTTGTAACTGGATTTAGTAACCATGGATTAGGTGCCGATAAGTAAATCAAGGTTTTGTAATCAAATATTAATATTGGATGCAAATACACGAGAACCTAAAAACATTAAAAGAAACCTAGAAGAAACAATTTTTACACGAACGATCATTCTCGCCATTGTTTGAAATTCTAGATAATATGACATAAACCTATTTATATTTTTATTTCAATTTTCTGATACCATACATAATATTGATTTTATTAATACAGTTTATTAGATTTTAAATTCTATTTCATTATATCACAAAGAGTATGCACAATAATCACGTGCTGAAAATAAGCTAAAAGTTTTCAGCATTTTTTTACATAGTTAATCTAGATGTTCGTCAACGCTTTCCGAGACTATTTTTCTACTTCGAAGTGACGTTTTGACCGAATCGCAGTTTTAGTCAACTACCAAAACTGATTTCAAAATTTTAATTCCGTTCCCAATTTTTCACCTCACATTCTTAAACCCTATACGTGTCACATTTATACTCTTGTATTCAATGATTTACCTGGACCTTGTCTTGAGACAGCTTTGTGAGTAGGTAACATTTGAGAGTGCCAGACAACCAGTTAAATTTAAAACTCAACCGCAACACATTATATGAAAGCATTCATTAACTCACCTCTGTTCGCGTGGATTAAATTTTCGGACAGACCTACGTGGGAACGTGTGAAGGCTTGCCAGTTCTTTCCCGTTGGTCGGTTGTTCTTCTTTGGGTCTTTCTGGGTTCTTCTACTACATATACCGACCACCATATATAGCCCAGTATGTGCTGAAGCCAAAAAGATTCAAATACAAGAGACCACAATCTCCTCATTAACAGGTGGTCGTATTCAGTAGGTTTTTTTTTACAAGCGACTTGTTCTGATATTTAGTTGGTCGTTAATAACATATGGTGCAATTGCGATTTCTAACATGAGTACCACGACGAACATCTTCAACATATTGTGATTGTCATTCTACCAGGAGACATCTTACGATATCTTGTTGACCTAAATGAGCATGGTGCCAATTCGACATATAGTATGTACGCCATCGCAGCCAATTCAAAATCTTGTTATCGATGAGGAATATCAAAACTGTTCTTAGTTAACAGCCGATAAAAGGAAGAAATTATTATTTAATATATGCGATTCACTAGTCTGGTATAGCATTTAAATGCGATGCAATATTATGACACACTCTAGCATTCAACTGAGATGCACTAGTCTGGTATCTTATGGCATCTAACTGAGATGTAATAGTCTGGTACCTTATCGCATCTAACTTTGATGTAATAGTCTGGTACCTTTAGAATTTAACTGAGATACACTAGTCTGGTACAGTAGAGTACTTATCTGAGATGTAATAGCATCACACACTCTAGCATTCAACTGTGATGCACTAGTCTGGTATCTTATGACATCTACCTGAGATGTAATAGTCTGGTACCTTATAGGATTCAACTGCGATGCAGATGCATTGTGTACTATATTTTAACTGAGATGTAGAATACTTTAGAAAAACGTTATCTTTCAAAAACTAGTTAAGCTCCATATAATGCTATGTTTTTAATTTCACGATTTACTTTAACGAATTACGTCTTATTTTCCCTGTCGAGTCGTTTATAACTTGATCTTGTAAAGTTATACGATTTTGAAATCGTACAGTTCATATAGCCAGATACAAGTATGTCTACTAATCTGCATCAACAAGTAATTTATTATTTCATCATATCGCACCATTTTGATAATATTTATTTCGGGATTGATGTTGTTTATGTCAATGTTAACATTCTTGCTATCAGGGTTCACACTATTTATTTCAATGTTAAGTCGTGCTATCAGTGTAGCAGCAGAGAGGGTGGACAGACCAGCCTCGTAGAGGCGTCCATTTGGCAAACCATGGCTTCCTCCAAAATCGTAAAGAAGCGTCCATTTGGCAAACCAAGGCTTCCTCCAAAATCGTAAAAAAAGGTTTCCTTTGGATACGCAAGGTCGTTGTCACAACCCCTCTGCTGTTATGGGGTTAAACATCTTTATTACGGTGATGATTGTTGCAATTGCTAGCAATTTAAGATTTCACAAACAGCCTAATTTGTAAAACCTCACCTCATAAATCAATTAGATTATTAGACTGGGCAGTGAGTTTAAAATTAATTATCGTTAACGAATTAGTATGACATCGCATATAGACTGGATTAGTTGGATCCTCAATGATTAGAAACCCTGGAGGAGATGTTGGTGCAAATGAGTATAAAATATATCCTTGTTAAGCTTGATTTGATCTTTCGAGATTTATTTGATAACTTCCTTCGATAAGATCACACACTAAATTAAATGCAATCACCGAGGATATATTGACGTTTTGAGGAGTGATATGCCGCCCGTCTCCATCTGGGTCATTATAATGCTTGAGGATTGTTGTTGTTTGCGGTTGTGGTATTTTCTTCCATGTGTCATGTATCCTTTTAAACCCATCGTCGATGGCATCATTGAGAGATTTTTTCATCACATGTACGTTATATCCTGGAACCTTAAAATCGGGGATATCTTTCTCGCGTATATTATATTTTTGGCAAATTCTGTTCTTGTTTTAGGATTATCATGTCCTAATATTTCTTGAATAATATTTAAATGATGTGTTTCCATGTCTGTGATAATTTTGTTACATCGTTCTACATTCTTGATAAATTGATCTCCGAGATCATATTTAAAATAATTCTTCTTTTTTCAAACTCATTTTTTATTTTTGTGAAACGATTGGTAATTTTTTCTTTTAATGGTATAAGCCATCGATCGTTTTCAGTTCCACCTAAAACAAGAAAAATATGATTTGATATATACTTTAGTACAATCTATAAAAGTCGTATGATACTTCTCCTTATCAGAAATATAATCAGATTTTTTTTCGGTTCAGGTGGTAAATTAACGGTTTCTTGTCGAGGTGGGATTTCAGGCCAACCCAGTATTGTTCTTATCGAACTCTGATAGATATCTACGGCATATCCGGACGAGTTTATCTCAATGGCAGATGATAACGTCGGTTCATGAACCGTTATAGCGATTTTCGATTCTTTTCCAGCAATGGATTTTGTTCTGCGCTGTAATTTATTATTGATCTGTTCAATTTGGTATCACCCAGATGGTAGAGAAACAACGTTCCAATCTGGAGTACCACCGGGTTTATTCTTACTCGCAAACACCAGGGAATTATTCGGTTGTTGACCACCGAAAGGTGGTGATCTAATATTTGGCCAACTATGGTATACTCGTAATTTTGCTAGTGCTATCTCCTTCACCGGAATCACAGTAGGGTAATTCAAACTGAATTCAGGATTGATTGAGGTTATTGAGATCATGCTGGTTTTCACCGGTGTGGTATTTTCTGCTATTCGTTGAAGTAGTTCTTGCGATGTCGCCATTGTTATTATACTCGTGTTGTTTTTCTACTTTTGACATCGCGGAATCATAAACACGTACCATCGCTGAAAACTCACTATCGGATGTTAATGTATCATCGAGTGTCGATGATATCATTGAGGATAATTGGGAGTATGCGGTTGACACAGCATGGAACTTAACTAACGCTGGCTGCATGATGATATTTTTTTGTTATTATTGAAATTATTCCAGCGATTGTTGTCGCCGCCGATATACAAATTGGAACAGTTATCGGGGCAACCATTGTCACCAAGGATAGTATTATACTAGCACCGGTGATTACAGCTGATATCGAGTACACGGTAATATCAACTGTGGTGATTCTTCGGTATTTTTTTATTTTTACTTGATACTCCTCAGTGAGTGTTTAGTTTAGTTTCAAATTCTCTGACCTGATCATAGCGATACTGTTGTGACGTTGCCAATGATGACATTTTATTTATTGTAATAGATTTCAAATTGCTGGCGTTAAATTCGCTAGTGAATTCAATTTAGTTGTTTACTGAAATCCGCTACGAATTCCACATACCATGTTACTGAAACCCTAGCCAAATTATTATCAGTGGATATTATTGTGAATTGTTCAATTGTTCCCTTGTCGATGATCGTTGATATCATATTGTTGACCCCAGATGAACACGTTGATAAAATATTAAATTGAGTCGGTGACACAAGTGTTAATCGATAAATACCTTTGACTGTCGCGGTGATATTTAATATCTTATTTTATGGTGTCCACGTAAATGATCCTTGTTGAATCCTGTATACTACGTTGTTGGTTTTCTCATGAGGAATCTTTGTTTTTACAGGTGTTTCTATCATCCTCGGTAAATCATATTTGATTACATCGTTGATCTTTTCGATCTCTTCGATGGATTTATTTTTACATCTATGAGTTTTATGTCGAGTTTATCTAATGAGGTTCCAAAGAATTTTTCAATAAGATTTTTCCGAAAAGCTGAACATTTCTCAACATGATCTTCATACCTAGATCGAAGTGTTGCTAATTCTAATAGCTCTTTTTATCTCTGTGAGTTTCGGTGTGGTCACCGGTGGATTTCGAAAGAAATCCAACAGCAGCAGAGGGGGTGAATCGGACAACATTTTTAACCAAGTTTTCACTGAAATCAGGCTTCTATGGCCAAGATGTGGTGAATCGGATACAAGTTTTCAATGAAATCAGGCAAATAAATCATTGATTAGGCAAAAAAAATCAATGAAATAATAATGAAAAATCAATGAAATCAAAAAAATGACTAAGCCTCCATTCGTCTTCAACCGAATATTTGATCCAGTCCGATACGATATCGTGTCCCCCTTCAGGACTTTACAAACAGACTTATTTGTAAAACCTCCTCTTGTAAATCAATCAGATTATTAGACTGGTCAGTGAGTTTGAAATTAATTCTGGTTAATGAATTATTATGACATCGCATATAGACTGGATTCACCGGGGACTCAATAATTAGAAACCCTGGAGGAGCTGTTGGTGCAAATGAATACAAAATATACCCCTGCTGGGCTTGATTTGATCGTTCTAAATTTATTTGATAGCTTCCTTCGATAACATCACATACTAAATTGATTGCTATCACCGATGAAATATTCACGTTGAACGGAGCAATATGCCTGCCGCCACCATCTGGGTCATTATTGTGTGTCAGGATTTTTATTTCCGGTGATGCTGTTTTTTTCCATGCATCATGAATTATTTCAAAACCAACATCGATGGCATCACTGAGAGATTTTTGTAGTTCTAAGATATTATACCCTGGTAGTTTGAATGCTGGAATGTCTTCTTCGCGTATATTATATTTCGTTGCAAATTCTGTTCTCGTTATAGGATTACTGTCACCTAATACCACTTGAATGATTTGCAAATCAAATGTTTCCATGTCATTGATGATTTTGTTGCATGTTTCTACGACGCTGATGAATTCATCTCGGGTGAGAGAACCGGATTTAAGAGATATTAACAACAATGAAAAATCATTATTCATCGCTGTGAAGTTTTCAGTGATTTTCTCTTGTCGAGTTGCGTGATATATTGGGTTGTTGAATTTTTTCACTGCAGTGAAAACTATCAATTCGTTGTATTTTTTATAACTCCTTATTGGATTATCAGATTTTATCCTGTCTGTGATATAATCAGTTTTTTTTGGTTTTGGTAAATCAACAGTTTTTCCCCCTGGTGGTAATTCAGGCCATCCTAGTATTGTCCTTATTGAGCTTTGATATATATCTACGACATATCCTTCTGTGCTTATTTCAATGGCAGATGACAGTGTTGGCTCATGAACTTTTATAGCTATTTTTGATTCTTTTCCAGTAATCGATTTTATTCTACGCGCGAATTCATCATTGATTTGTTCGATTTGGTATGACCCTGTTGGTATCGAAACGACGCTCCAGTCTGGGGTACCGTCTGGTTTATTCTTATTTGCAAATACCAGTGAATTATTGGGTTGTTGACCACCAAATGATTTTGACCTAATATTTGGCCAGCTGTGATACACTCGTAATTTTGCTAGCGCTATCTCCTTCACTGGGACCGGAGAGGGGAAATTCACACTGAATTCTGGATTCGCTGAGGTTATTGAGATCATGCTGGTTTGTACTGGGTTTGTGTTCTCCACTATTTGTTGAAGTAATTCCATCGGTGTTGTCATTGTTATTATACTCATGTTTATGTATTTCTAATTTTGACATCGCAGAATCATATATATCTACCATCGCTGAAAACTCACTCTCTGATATAATTGTATCATCGAGAGATGACGATATCAATGAGGATAATTGCGAGCATGCAGTGGACACAACATGAAATTGAATTATGTAGTCTTGTAGTTTCCGTTGGCTGCATGATGATATTTGTTTTGTGATTATTGAAATAATTCCAGCGATTGTTGTTGCCGCAGAAATGCAAATTGGAACAGCTATCGGAGCCATCATTGTCACTGAAGACAGTATAATACCAGCTCCGGTGATTACACCACTCACTGAATACACGGTAACATCAATTGCGGTAATTCTCCTGCGATATTTTTTAATTTTCATTGCATACTCCTCAGACAGGGTTTTGAGTCTTGTTTGAAATTCTCTGACCTGATCATAACGATTTTGCGATGATGAAATCATTTTTTATTTTAAATACGCTAGCGTTTTCAATTACGATTTACTTAAATCCGCTACGAATTCCACATACCATGTTGTTGTAACCCTAACCAAATTTTTATCAGTAGCTATTAACGTGAACTGTTCAGTTGTATCCTTGTCGATGATCGTTGAAATCGTATTATTGACCCCGGATGAACTTGACGATGAAATATTAAATTGAGTCGTTCTCACTATTGTTAATCGATAAATACCTTTAACGGTTGCAGTGATATCTAATTTGTTGTTTGTAGGTGTCCACTCAAATGATCCGTGTTTGATTGTGTATACTACGTTGTTGGTTTTCTCATGAGGGATTTTTGTTTTTTCAATGACTGTTATCATCCTCGAAATATCACCTTTGACGCCTTCGATGAAGTTTTTGGTCTCATCGATGGATTTTTTAATATCAGGGAGTTTTATTTCAATTTTATCGAATGTAGTTCCAATAAATTTATCAATAATATTTCTACGAAATGATGTAAATTGTTTTCCGTTTTCTTCAATTTTAGATTCAAGTGCTGTTAGTACAGTCACAGAATTGTTTAACTCATCGCTGAGAGTTTTTAATCGATTTGTAATCGTCGAAACGAGTACACCCGGTTTGAGTTTACCCTGATCGGAAAATAACGCGATAGTATCCTCGATTGCGTTTTGTTGTTTAACTAAAATATCATCCAATGACACATCACTGGTTTTCAATTTACCCTGATCGGAAAATAACGCAACGGTGTTCTCGATTGCGTTTTGTTGTTTAACTAAAATATCATCCAACGACACATCACTGGTTTTCAATTTACCCTGATCGGAAAATAACGCAACGGTGTTCTCGATTGCCTTTTGTTGTTCAACTAAAATATCATCCAACGACACATTACTAGATTTCAATTTACCCTGATCGGAAAATAACGCAACGGTGTTCTCGATTGCCTTTTGTTGTTTAACTAAAATATCATCCAACGACACATTACTAGATTTCAATTTACCCTGTTTGTCTTGAAATACAACTATCTCATTAGGATCAACATTTACTAAATTCAACGTCTTAGCGATTTCATCTTTAATTTTTTTTGTTATATCCTTGATAGAATCAGGGGTTGCAGTGTCATCGGGTTTGGGTTTCAGAGGTCTTCCCCAAATATCAATCATGTTATTGTAAAACTCTTTCTCTCTCTAAAAAGCGATTACTAGTGTAGTCATTTACGACAATGTGTGGTGGTTTTCTAGATGCTGAAATAGCATCAAGGACATTTAATACTTCACTGCCGCATATTGGTGGATCATTGATTCGTTGTGTTGGTAGCGTAGAATACCAAGTCTTCATTGGAAGGGTTTTTATATAACGCAAAAACTCTTTTGGTGGGGCTAATCCATATGAATCAAAATAGACAATCCCACGTGGATCAATAGCGTATGCAACCCAGTGAGTTCCAGGTCCGGTGCTGTTATCGAGATTAATAATACCTGTTTCAGTTTTGTTTGGTTGATGTGGTAATTGATCTTTCATAAAAACACCTCTGAAATTTTTAATCGCTAGGTTTTTAGCAGCATCCATTAAATCAAAATTGGACATGGGAACCATTAATAAACCGTTCCTGGTAGTCTCAGGCCTGATCCGTGAACGGATCTCCCGCTGTACCATGAATACGGGGTTCCTGGTAGTCTTAGACCTTTTCCGCTGTACCATGAATACGGGGTTCCTGGTAGTCTTAGACCCTTTCCCCTTTTTTTATAACCCTGTCCAGTTGCTTTTTTCAACGCCATTCCTGCTGCAGTAGCAACGGCTCCTAACGCCGCTGCTTTAGCTACTGCTGGGGCTGCTGCTGCAATCAATGCTGGTATTGCAGCTAACAATGGAAATATACCACCCGTTTTCATCATATTTTTTATAGCAGCCGCAGAAAGAGTAATCTGAACACCTTTTTTGGCTACAAGTGCATCATTGAAATGTTTTATTTGACGAGTTGTCAGTGATAATTTATTTGCACCACCAGTCATTTGATTCGGTTTCAAAGTGATTGTGGTTCCACATTTTTTAGCCGATTCTGATTGCAATTTTTTGATTTGACCAGGAGTTAACGCAACACTAATAACACTATATGACATTATACATAATAGATTGATTCTAATGGAAAAATCGTTCAAAGATTTTCTACAGGCGCATCTACCACTCTCATTTTTCCTCCAACACCTTCAAGTAGCATTGATTTATCACTGAGAATGACAGCAACCGCTCTATAACTAATACCACCAGGGGTTACACGGGCTCTAAAATGTATATCAACGACAGATTGTCTCATCAAATCGAGATGTTCCAGAGAAAAGTAATAAATCGGATAGAGGCTTTTGAAATCCAATTGTGATATTTGTAGACCGGTATCCACATTTTGATCACGTGCCATAAATGACAACAATCTATGATAAACTCGTGCAATATGATTTTCTGTGTAATCAAGTTGTATATCCTCGGATGGTTCCTGCTGGCCGTTTATTCTCAGTGAGACCTCTCTAACACCTAACTGATCAAATATCATATGGCTGGAGAGTTGATTGCCAACTCGTGCATTATCCTGTAACGCAATAAATATGTGACGTGGCGCAGAAACGCCTTGTTTTGATGCTAGGTTCCACGTGAATAACCCGTTCAGCTCTGATTGCTTCACATCTGTACTCACTGATAACCAACTCAACAACGACTTTCCCCCTTGGTCCATAAATGATAGTAATCGTTCTTCTGCGGTGATTGCTGGAGTCAACACTGGCATCCACAATGATATTTTTGTTAAATTGACTTTACCGGCATCATCATTTATATGTGCTGCAGCTGAGTTTGCTGGAATCCTCCAGATTGCGTCATTATCATCACCCTTTCGTACAAGTGATACTGTATGCTTAGCTCCATAAATAACTTTTCTGACGTTTCTACAGAATCCAAATATATGATGCAGTGGAATCGCGCATGAAAATGATTTACGCGCTCCTTGCAACATTGAAATACGTGTTGAAGCTCCTAGATTGAAATTATCATCTTTGTTTATAATCATATTCTCGACATCAGCATCACTATTATCACGTTTTTTTGGTCGTCTTACAACAAATTGATTTCCACCAGCGGTATTTGTAACATCTTTTGCAAACATCATAGAAGGTCCTGCTGATCTTGTATAATCATCAGAATATCTCGCTAGCCCGATTATTGTTGTAGCCACATCAACATTGCGATCTATCGACTCAATTTCTTTTCCATCAATGAGATATCTAGCACTTTCAAATAGCGCCATAATACCATTATTGACAAAACCGACTTGAGTACCAGCTGGATACGGTGCTGGTACAGCAGCAGTATCAGCAGCTGTTACAATTTCTCCTTCGATTTCAATAAACGTTTCACAGGGTAAAAAGTATTTACTGGTATCATGGACTTGAAGATCAATTCTTGCTCGACTATTTGAGTCTATGGCATGATAGGCGTAATATTGATAATCGCGTACAGAATCATCCTTGCCAACTGGGGCGTCTATATCAAATGCTGGATCACGTGACTTTTTGAACATTTTATTCTATTTATCAGAGTCTAAATCGGATTTTCAACGCTAGCGTTTTCTAAAGCCACTTCCTGCTATCATATTTGGGTCGGGAGTTAAAGCCATTGACGCTAGTTTTTCATCTACTGCGTTATTTATAATTTTACTAACACTTGCAGGCATTTCTGCTGTGGACGGTAACGGTTTCTTTTTTCGTGATTTTACTAATGATGTTATTTTATTCTTTGCTGCAGAAAATGCTTTCCCGGCAAGATCTCCAACAGCACCAATACCCTTATCACGAATAACATCAATGGCTTTCATTGATAATTGTTTAGCTAACGGCATCACTTTTGGGGCCATTCTTGAAAAGAATCCTAAAATAGTATTGCCTAAACCATCTCCGTAATATGCTCTATAAACTGGAAACCGTGAATTAACTACATAGACGAGGGTTGGTTTATCATGATTGTAATGTATGATCATTATTATAAAAACAATAGTGTTTTCAATTGCTGTGATACCCATTTGCTAACTCGTCAATGAAATCTCGATATGTTTTGATATCCATGATACCGCCGGCAAATAACCGTCTACAGATATCAGCTGCTTCATTAATTATTTCTGGAGAGTTATTTCCAGCTCGGAATCCTCCTACAAGAACATCTAATCGTGATATATCATTGATAACACTATCAGGACACGAAATCCTTGGATTTTGCAATCCACTTCCGCTATAACCAGCTGCTTCATCTAGTTTTTCTAAATCCGTTTCTTGTAAATAATCATCATTAGGTTCTTCTTGTTTTTTTTGTCTTCGTGTTGGTGTTTGACGACGTTCTTCTAAATCATCATCATCATCATCAGGTGGTAGTTGTTGTTTTTTTTGTCTTCTTGTTTGTCTACGTGTTGGTGTTTGACGTCGTTCTTCTAATTCTCGTTGTCGCTCTTCTATTTGTTCTCTTTTATAATTCCTAATTCCCCTTTGAAATTCCTTGTATCCTATCTCCTCCTTATTCAAACGACCAATCCCTTTATTTAGTTTATACAAATTATCGGACCAATCATTACTTGATATTCTATCATTCTTATACTCGTCCTTTAAAAAATCTTTTTTTGAATTATAACTTTGAGCAGCAAAATCACCAAAGGCTTGATAATCCTTTAGTTTCAATAACCTAGGTTTTTTTATTACTATTTTAGCATGATCAGTAAATTTATTCAACAGAGAAACAGTCGTTTTTTTCGGATCAGTTTGTTCAGTTTGTTCAGTTTTCGCTGCTAGTTTTTCAAGTTCACCAATAACAGATTTCACCGTCTCGGGATCATCTCCCAGTAAAGCACGCTCTACCCCTTTCGTTGCTGTGGTTACTGGTTTAAACAATTCTTCAGACCCTAAAGCAAAATCAGTCTGAAGACTCTGTCGTTGTTGTAGTTTATTCCGTACAGAGTCAAGAATTGGTACAAATCTCCTGATTGCATCCAGTCGTTCACGAGCCAATCGGGTTGTTAATGCTTCATTGACCATTATTTGAAATCGCAAACCATTTTTCAATTGTAAATCCCGACTAACACCAGTGACAAAGTCACCGTGGAAGTGTTTTAACATCTCTATCATTGATGGGGAAAGTATCATAATTGTATATAAAAATAATTAATACTGATAGTTTCCCCACTTTTTTGACATGTCAGATGATTTTTGATACGGTCATGGAAGTGTTATTTTGTTATTTTAACGGCTCTATCAATGATGGAGAAAGTGTCATAATTGTATATAAAATAAATAATACTGTCACTTCCTCCACTTTTTTGACATGTCAGATGATTTTTAACACAGTCATGGAAGTGTTATTTGATTGTTTTAATGGCTCTATCAATGATGGGGAAAGTGTGGAAATTGTATATAAAATAATTAATACCACACTTTCCCCACTTTTTTCCATTGATCATCCATCAATTTTTGACATCCCCCGTTGAGGGTCGGCTAAAAAAAATGAGGGTCGATGATAAAATGATCGGGCAATCAATGGTCGGGCAATTAAAATTGAATTAACGCCCGTAGGTTTCTAATTTTAGAGTTGACTTCTTTTTTCAATTCGTATTCGTTACCTAATTCTATTCGTATCCCCTCTACGATAGTATACAACGGGACAAACACACTGATGTCACTGGAAAATGAAAGAGAGTCTTTAATAGAATTCTGAATTCTTTTGATGAGTGCATATTTCTTGGGTAGCATATATTTGTTAGTGCTAACTCCGTATTCTATATCCTGAAAATCAGACACAATTTGATCAGGATTTAACCCATCTGATAGTTTGATATCCTGATTTTTCAATTTTGCTATTTCAACTATGATGCTATTCATGTTTTCAGAATTCATTATTCTATAAGAATGACATATCTCTAATTGAAAAATACATAACTAAATTGAATTTTTTGTCCACTCTTTTTTAAAATGGCAGATCGACAAACTCCCTCTGCAACATATCGTATTGAGGCTCTACAAATATTGAAATACTTGCCGGCTTCATATATCTATTTAAATATTTTTTCTTCATTAGTTATTGTATTCAAAGATTTTACTGGTCTCGTTTTTTTTGAACAAGTGCCAGTCCTTCCACGTTTGGAATTCTCACTCTGTGTGATAGCCTGCAGATTTGATAAGGAATTCTTCCTTGGATTAGAATCAATGTGATCAATAACAAAACCATCTTTGATCAATCCATTAAAACATTCAAATATGAAACGATGATTGTAATATTTCTTCTTTCCAACAGTAAAGAACAAATACCCCATACCATTATCCCACCCAACTGGGTTCTTCAGTCTACAGTGTCTTACAACACCATCACTGGATGCTTCATAATTTGTACTCACAGGGTGCTGTCTGAATTCTTGGGTCATTCGTATACTATACTATTTGTCTAATTCAATGACTGATCCATTTGCAAGGATTCATTATACATAAATCTTTCATTTAGACACTTGTTTTTAGTATAGCATGAAGGAGTTCAAGAGATTGACTTCGAAAAATGCTGATAGAGAGTTTAAGAGATTATTGAAAATCAATCCTAAATTTAATATCGATAGACCCAAAAAACGTGTAGTAGACGGTAACATGAAAGAGTTTAAGAGATTATTGAAAATCAATCCTAAATTTAATATCGATAAACCCAAAAAACGTAACAAACGTCCAAAACGTCCAAGAGAGGGAAACATGAAAGAGTTTAAGAGATTATTGAAAATCAATATCGATAAACCCAAAAAACGTGTAGTAGACGGAAACATGAAAGAGTTTAAGAGATTATTGAAAATTAGTCCTAAATTTAATCGCGATAGACCCAAACAACGTAACAAACGTCCAAGAGACGGTAACATGAAAGAGTTTAAGAGATTATTGAAAATTAGTCCTAAATTTAATCGCGATAGACCCAAACAACGTAACAAACGTCCAAGAGACGAACCCTGGAAAGATGCTCAATTCAATCTTGATATAGTTTCTAATACACCCAAGAATAAAATTCTTGATAAAGCCATCAGAGACTGTTTTAATGAATTCAAGCGTGATGGAGCATCTTATTGTTGGTCAACATTTCGAATTGATGGTGTTGTTGACGCTACCATGACTGATGAAAAAGCAGCAGTGATCATTTCACGTCTTGGGGAAAAAGTCATTTTTTCCGAATCAAATTCATTATCCGTGAGGATGGAAAATGGATCATTAGGGATAAATTTGAACCGATCTTGAAGGGCAAAAAAACTATCACTGTGAATCAGGATTCCAAACCGGGAATTTTGACCGGAATTGATAAACCCTACTACGAAAGATCTTATCCTGTCACAGCAGTTGTTTACGGGATCTATCCGCTCAATGAAAAACCTGATATTGCAAAACTAGCACCCATGAAATATTCGACAGGGCTTAATTGTGTAGCAGAACGAATAATAGAACACTTCACAAATGCGTCCCGGGGAAATAAACTCACTGATCTAAGACGAAAAAAAATAACCGAATGGGAACTGACAGTGAAACAGCATGGGGCAACAATTCAGGATATAACTAAATTAGAAACATCATTGAGATTTCCAATATCGGTAAGGACAATCACCGGTGAAGTATTATACGAATCGAAATATCAATCAAAAGGAACCCCAATTGAAATTATTGATCATAACGCACACGCGTGGTCATCTGCAGTAACAATATTTCCACGGGATAGAACCGTAAAATATCTCCCCCAAACAGAAGAGTTTTTTTCAGAGCAGAAATTATTTGATGCTATTTACCATTTGAGTAAAAACGATCCTGTGTCAATGTGGCTATTTCATAGTACTACAGACGAAGAATGTAGATTTGATCAGTTTGTAAAGCCCAGCGGAGAATTATATCGTACTGAAGAACTGCATAATCAAATGAAACAACTAGCTAGTGAGTTTTCTGAGGACGGGGAGGAAATCGAAGATCAATTATTAGCAAACTGTTGTACAGTACCATCCATTGCAGCACATTTTGCTAGAAAGAAAAACGCGTGGAAACCAACACGAAGTGAGTTCTTATCAGATGTCAAATTATCCTGTCTTGAATACAGCCATGGAGGATTATGGAATACAAAATACGACACTGATACCGTTATTTCTGTTGATATGATTGCGTGTTATCCAGGAAGTTTTCTCGGGTATGGAGAATGCGAGAAATATTTCAAACGATTTGGACACCCCACACACGAAATGACCCGTGTTGCTATTAATGGACCACTGCCTGAGTTTGATTTAACCGGATTCGCTTGTGTGGTATCATTTGAAATGGCTGAAGGACTTCATCCGTGTAGTTATCTTTGGATTGGTAAACACATGTCTGAAAAACACTGGATGCCAATAGTGTTATTACGGTATATGCTTGATTGTAAGATGTTAAAATCATTAATTGTCAGTGAAGCAATTATATCCTATCGAGCACAGAAATCAGTCTGGTTACCACAACCTGATCTAGAAAAAATAATTAGCGAAGAGCGAAAACTGTTTCCTGATTTTAATGAACAACAAATCATGGATTGGTCCCAACAGTTATTTGAAATCAGAAACAATGAAGCAAAAGATCTTGGACGAAGAATAATCGGTAAATTCACTCAGGGTGGCAAAGATGATAATACGAGATATTCTTCACGATTGATTATAGACAACGCTGAATACGATTTTGTAATCGCGGATTTAACAAATAAGGGCCTATATGTCAATCGAAAGGACGCATTTATGTCCGATGCAACCAAATTGGGTACAATTGTTACTTACAATGATGGATACAATCCGCAGTACACACACTTGAGAGCTTCTATGCTCGGTTATGCTTCTATTAATTTATTTTCAATGATCAATAAATTTCCTAACACCGCAGTTAGAGTTGCCACTGACTCATTTTACATAAACAGCAAAATGGTTGATTTTAAGGCTACTGGCAACGAGAATTGGGGATCATGGAGAATTAAGAAAGAAATGATTCATGATTATATTCCATCAGCAGATGTTACCATTGAAAATAATTATCGGAATCTCAAAGAGATTCAATCAGATTTTTCTAATGCGCCACCGATTTCTGATCCAATATGCCTGTATAAAACAGTTTATTTAAACGGTTGTGGTGGGTCAGGAAAAACAACCCGGGCAATTGAGTTATTTCGTGGGAAATCAAACATGATTGTACTAACACCAACTCATAGACTTGCAAGAGAAATGATACAGAGAGGGGTTAATGCCTGTACCTATCATAGTTTTTTCCGATGGAAAGGAGATAAATGGACTCCTGAGCGCATGGGAGAGAAATTTATCCCTGAAATCATGATTTGGGATGAAATAGACACAGTGTCAGAAGATGTCTTAAAAATATTTCTTGAGTGGTTGTTATTGAAGAATACAAAAATCGTCATGTGCGGTGATCACGGCCAACCACCACCATTTGTCGGTGCTTCCCCACATGAATGGCTAAAGGGTTTTGTAGACTACTATGAAGAAATTGATACTGATCATAGATCACTTGATGAAAAATTAAAAGAGTTTAAGAAATTAATTAGATTACAACCGGATAGAATCCAGTGTGAAATAGCCCGTGAAATAATTTCGGAAACTCCCATGAATGAGTTTTGGGAAATGTGGAGACCAAACGATTTGATCATTGCAAGTAGAAAAATAGTCAGAGACACACTTCAGATGAAATTATTTGAATTGCATAAACAAAAATTTGCAACGCTTCCAGTGCCTCTTTGTTATAGGCCATCGGATACACGAAAACAGAACATTGAAGTTGATATTCCAGGACAGAGTGAAAAGCAGATTCTCGTATTAAATGATATTGTGCTGGTTGATATTAATGTCGTTGAAGATGCATTGCGTGCTAATAAATCCCCATGGACGTTAGGTTATGCAGCAACAATACACTCTTCACAGGGATTGACTATATCAGATACAATTGTTTGGATGGTAGATAATCGCATCGAATGGTCAAATTTAGTCTATCTTGCAGTGTCTAGAGTACGAAAAATAAATCAACTTCGAAGAATTGTCCTGGATGATGAAATCATTGGTGATGATAATGACACCAGAATAGATGATATTATTGATAAAAAACTCTCCGGTTACAAACAACAAGACAAAAAAAAAACAACGAGAATTTGACATTGATGCTGAATTAATAATCACTTTGAAGCAACAACAGAATAATCACTGCGCAAGTTGCAATTGTATAATGCGTTGGCAGTATTCGGATAAGGATCCTCGCCAATTTACCGTTGACAGAAAAAATAATAGTCTCGGTCATGTCAGAAACAATGTGATGTTGACTTGTCTTGAGTGCAATAGACGCAACGGTGCTAGTTAAGCCCATGCGGTGGTAATTGAGTATCCTCAGGTATCACTTGTAATTGTTGTCTAGTAAATCCTCGTTGAGGGGCAGTTGAATCCAGTTTATAGATTGGAAGTCTACCCGTAGATCGTGTTATACTAGATATCTTATGTGCAGTAATACTCCAAATAGGATCAGTAGCCCTTTTTCTGCCCCCTTCAAGTTCTCCTGGTTCGTATAAATACCTCACAATGACATTACTACCAAGAATTGGTTCTTTGAAATCTTTTTGAATTTCCATTTCAGGTATTGACTTCTTTTTAATCGCATTGATAGGTTTCAAATTAATTGTTCTAGTAATCTCGTTATTCAGTGCAGTAATCACAGCTGGTAACCTTTTAACCCATTCACGGGATCTTTTTTCTTGGATGAATTCTTTTGCGTATTGATATCCAAATAACCGCTCAGCAAGGGTTTTATTAAACCGTTCTACAATTGCCTGATCACGATGCAGTGCAGTATGCCCCCGTCTGATAGTGACATTGTGATCTTTCATTGTAGATAACACTGCACCCTGAAATTCTTTGCCGGGATCAATTTGTAATAGATTTGGCCAGTGCAGAGGACCTCGTCGATAAATCCTTTCAAATGCAGAAGCCACTTCAGGTGATGATTTTGTTTTTAACGGTTCTGCTTCTTTGTATCGACTTGCAATATCAACTACGGTTAATGCGTACTTGTAACCGTGGTCATGTGGCAAAAATAATAGATCAGCCTGATGAACTTCATTGGGTCCGGTTACATCAAAATGCGAGAATTGAATTTGTTTAGGCGGTGGTAAGTAAATTTGCCATAGTGCCTGTTTGGATAACCAATGAGCCGCAGTGGTTTTTTTCACCTTTGCAGCGCTAGCGAGTTTATTGATTGTAGCGCTACCCCTCCAGTATCCTCTTGGGGAATAATAAATAGATTCCATGTTGTTATTAATTACCAGCACCTAACATCAATTTGCTTTTCATTGCCGATTTTATCAAAAAGGAAGCCAATTTTTCTTTGAAGGATTTATCAGGAATAGCATTTAACGCATGAATTAATTTCACATCTGCTAGATGCCTGTGTTGCAAATTGCTGCTTTTATAAGCGACATCATGAAGGTGACACGCCTTATCAATGGCGTTTATTGGTTCTTCACCGGGGTTGGGTTGATTTTGATTATTGAGTCTGATATCAAGTCTTGTTCCCGGTCCACAGTAACTATTCCCTGGAAGGTGTTTTTCTCCGGGGTATTTTGCCCATGGAGTTCCAGGGAGTTTTGCTAACTTGGCAGCGATATCACCTCCTCGTTTTTTTTTAAAGGTTCCTTGGGTTCCTTGGGTTTAGAAACAAATCTAAATTTCTTTGTACTACATTGTACGCATTTACCAGAAAGCGCTGATCGGTTATTTTTAGTTGTAATCGTCGTCAAGTCATCTGTGCCAGTACGCGCCTTACACTTCACACAATATAGATCCATAATTTATGTATAGAGATATGAATATAATTGATTTTTCAGCGACTAAAACAAGAGAACCAGTGAAGCATCATGCAGCGCTACCAAACTCTATCCGCGCAATTATAATCGGGCCATCTGGATCCGGCAAGACGCAATTGTTGCTCAATTTAATAATGAGATGGATGAAGTGGGATAAGTTGTATTTAATTGCCCCTAGCGTAGACGACCAAAAAAGGCTATGAAGTGCTAAAAGATTTTAATGAGATTGCTGGTGAGGATGTTATTGAATTTATAACCGATATTGACGAGGCACCATCAGTAGAAGATCTTGATGGAAGTATTAACAACATGGTAGTATACGACGATGTCATGTTAGATAAACAAAAAAACCCTGCAAGGATTTTTTCCAGAGGCAGGCACAAAAACACGGATGTGATCTATGTCACTCAACGCTACACACAAATACCAAAAGTGATTCGCGATAATTGTAATGTGTTGTGTGTGTTTAATGGAGTTGATACACATACGCTACGAAATATTTGGCAGACATGGTGCTCCGATATGGACTTCAATCAATTTAGAAATTTCTTTAGTCATGCTCAGTCTGCCCCACATGGATTTGTAACAATAAATTTACATGACCCTCGGACACGATATCGTATCGGACTGGATCAAATATTCGGTTGAAGACGAATGGAGGCTTAGTCATTTTTTTGATTTCATTGATTTTTCATTATTATTTCATTGATTTTTTTTTTGCCTAATCAATGATTTATTTGCCTGATTTCATTGAAAACTTGTATCCGATTCACCACATCTTGGCCATAGAAGCCTGATTTCAGTGAAAACTTGGTTAAAAATGTTGTCCGATTCACCCCCTCTGCTGCTCCAACATATGTTTGTCAATATTGTCAATTATACTTCTTTGTAATTCAGAAAACCGATTAAATTTAGTTATATGGTCGTTATATTCATCGCGTAGTTTTTTTTAAATAAGTCTATCATTGATGAATAATTATCACCTAGCGCTGTTAAATTATCTGTCAGCGTCAAAACAAGTACACCCAGTTTGAGTTTACCCTCCTTGGAAAACAAAGCGATAGTATCTGCTGCTACGTCGCGTCGTTTTCAATTTACCCTGACGATCTTGAAATACAACTATTTCATTGGGATCAACACTTGCGAGATTTAAAATCTCGGATATTTCATCTTCCATTATTTGTAGTACATCACCGGTTGCAGATATTTCCGCCGTGGGTGTTTTCGGGCTTGATAAAGATTGACCTCAAATATCATTCATTATACTCTAAGATCTCTCTAAAAAGCAACGAATTTCCCAGTCCCTCCTCGTTTGTAATTTTCACTGTGTGAAATACCTTGTAGATTGTCTAAAGAATTATCAGTTTTTATACCATTTATGTGATCAATAACAAAACCATCCTTGTTCAATCTGTTAAATACCTCTTAGACGAATCTGTGATTAAGAGGACTTTTGCCTCCAACGCCAAACATAAGATTCTATGATTACTCACAGCACCAACTGATTTCTTGAGTCTTCGGTGTCAGACAATACCGTCACGAGATGCTTCAAAATTGGTAATCACGGGATGTGGTTGAAATTATTGGTTCATTTATATAGTATAATATTATTTGTCTAATTCATTATTTGTTTTAATTATTACTTGAGAATATATCAATATAGTCTTGAGCTGTGATTTTGATTATGTCTTTGACGCAATCAAGGACAGAGTCAAGGACGCTGATACAGAGTCATTGACGGAATCTTTGATGGAGTTTTTAACGGAATCTTTGTCTCGTTTATCATAATAGCGCTTTAACTCTCTGTTTCGCTTACCACCGCAGTTGAGACATAACAGCGACTTACCACGCACACCTACCCCACATCATATGCTAGGTAAGGGCCCAAAACTCCCAAGACGTACACTTTGTAAATGATATCCACAGAATTCATTTCTGCATGATTTTTTACATGCGGTTACTGATCCTATCATAAGCCATTTTCAATGATTTTTTAGATAATACATTCTTTATTTAAATACTTGTTTTAATTATAATATGGATGAGTTCGAGAGATTATCGAAAATTAATCCTTAGAAAAATAATGAATTAAATCTCGATAGAGTCTCCATTGATGTACCAAAGAGTCTAATAAGTGATAGAATCATGTTGGGTAAAATCAGTGATGGTTTTAATGAATTCGATCGCGATAGAGCATTTCACTGTTGGTCGACATTTGGAATTGATGGTAGTATTGATGCTACCATGAACGACGAAAGAGAAGCAGTGATAATCTCACATCTTGACCAGAAAAGTATTTTTTAAGAGTGAAATTCATTATCCGCTAAGAAACGGGGAATTGGATTATACGCGACAAATTTGAACCCATCCTGAGAAATAAGAGAACTGTCATTGTGAGTCAAGATTCTAAACCATGAATTCTAACTGGAATTGACAAACCGTATTACGAGAGATCCTAATCTGTAACAGCAGTTGTTTATGGAATCTATCCGATAAATGATAAACTTAGTATTGAAAAACTAAAACCAATGAAATATTCGTCGTTGAATTGTGTAACAGAACGAATAATAGAACACTTCACAAATGCGTTGCGTGGAAACAAATTGACGGATCTAAGACGTAAAAAATAAATGAATGGGGATTAACAGCGAAGGAGAGCGGAACAACAATTCAAAATGTGGCCGCGTTAGAACGGATACTAAAATTCCCAATTTCCGTAGAGACGGTAACAGGCGAGATATTATATGAACCGACATATAAATCGAGAGGATCTCCAATCAAAATTATTGACCATAACGAACATGCATGGACACCTGCGGTAACAATGTTTGCGCGGGATTGAACGATACAATATTTAGAGGGGAAATTGTTCTGATTTTATTTCTCAGTCAAGTAAAAACGATCCAGTGTCAGTGTGGTTACTTCACAGTTTTGAAGACGAAGAGGGTAAATTCGATCAATTTGTAAGACCCAATGGCGAAGATGTAACATCTAGCGTTATATACGTCGATCATAAAGACGCGTTCTTGACCGATGTAACCAAATTGGGTTCAGTTGTTACTTACACAGATGGAGAAAATACTCAATATACGTACTTAAGGTCGTCTATGCTGGCTTATGCTTCTATTAATTTACTTTCGATGATAAATAGATTTCCTGACACAGCAGTTAGTGTCGCCACTGATTCATTTTATATAGACGTACAATATAGCGAAGAAGAAGCATAATTCACTAATTCAGACGAGAGTTGGGGATCATGGAGAATTAAAAAAGAAATACTGCGTGATTACTCCAAATCAGCAGATGTTACAATTGAAAACAATTGCTTGAAAAATATTTCTTGAAAAACAGCAACAGATGACCGAAACAAAAACAAAAGGGAACTGAAGTGAAAACAACAGATATCAGAACTATCTAATGCATCGTCGTATTCCAATCCAATATGTAGATATAAAACCAGTCACTTAAACGGCTCTGTTGGGTCAGGGAAGACGACTCGTGGGATTAAATTATTTCGAGGGAAATTAAACATACAGACTTGCAAGAGAGATAAAACAACGAGGAATTAATGGTTGCACTTATCACAGTTTCTTTCGATGGAAAGGTGACGAATGGACTCTTGATTGAATGGGTGAGAAACATATTCCTGAAATGATTATTTGGGATGAGATATGCACAGTGTAGTTACATGTATTACAAAGGTTTCTTGATTGGATATTGCTAGCGAATACAAAAGTCATAAGGTGTGGCGATCATGGTCAACCACCACGATTTGTCGGTTTGTCTCCACATGATTGGCTGAAAAATGTTGTAGACTATTATAAAGAAATCAATACCGATCATAGAGCACTGGATGAACAATTACGCGAGTTCAAGAAACTAATCAGATTACAACCGGATAGAATCCAATGTGAAATAGCGCGTGAAATAATTTCAGAAACACCATTAAATGATTTCTGGGAAGCGTGGATACCAAACGATTTGATATTGGCAAGTTGAAAGATAGTCAGAGACACACTTTAGATGAAGTTATTTAACACGCATTAAGAAAAATGTGCAACACTTCCAGTGCCGTTGAGTTATAAACCCAAGGATACACGAAGACAAAATATCGAAGTTGAAATTCCAGGCTTGACAGAGTCAGAAAACAGATTCTCGTGTTAAATGATATTGTGTTGGTTGATATCAGTGTTGTCGAAGATGCATTGCGCGCTGATAAATCCCCATGTAAGTTAGGATACGCAGCGACGATATATTCTTCGCATGGATTGAGTATATCCGATACAATTGTTTGGATCATAGATAATCACATCGAGTGGTGGAATTTAGTTTATATTGCGGTGTCCAGAGTACGAAGAATAAATCAACTTCGAAGATTTGTTTAAGACTACAACGACACTACAATAAGTGATATTGTCAGCGTTGATATAATCAGAAAATAACTCTCTGGTTATAAACAACAGGACAAAACAAAATAACAGAAGATTTGATATTGATGCCGAATGTATAATCACTCTGAAATAACAACAGAATAATCACTGCGCGAGTTGCAATTTTATAATGCGCTGGTGTTGGTAGGATAAAGATCCTTGCCAATTTATCGTAGATAGAAAAATAGCACTATTTGTCATACCAGAGATAATGTGATGATGACTTGTCTTGAGTACAACAGTCGAAGAAGTGCTAGTTAAGACCAGACGGTGGTAATTGAGTATCCTCGGGTATCACTTGTAGTTGTTCACGAGTAAACCCACGCTGAGGAGCAGTTGAATCCAACCTATAGACTGGCGGTCTAAACGTAAAGCGCTTATTTGTAAAAACCAGCAGAAATAATATATCAGCCTGATGAACCTCATTAGGAACGATGACATCAATATGCGAGTAGTTGATTTGTTTAGGTGGTGGTAGATAAATTTGTCATATCGCCTGTTTGGATAACCAATGCGCTGCAGTGGTATTTTTCACCTTTGCAGCGATAGCGAGTTTACTGATTGCTTCTTTACCCCTCCAGTATCCTCTTGAAGAATAATAAATAGATTCCATGTTGATACTAATTACCAGCACCCAACATCAATTTACTTTTCATCGCCGATTTTATCAACCATGAAGCTAATTTTTCTTAGAAGGATTTATCAGTGATATAATTCAACATATGAATCAATTTCACATATGCCATATGTCACTCCTGCAGATTAATGCTTTTTAAGCACCATCATGAGCATGACACGCCTTATCAATGGCGTTTATTGGATATTCACCGCGTCGAGGTTGGTTTTGATCATCGAGTCTGATGTCAAGTCTGGTCCCGGGTCCACAATAACTATACCGTGGAAAGTGTTTTTCTCCTGGATATTTTGCCCATGGTGTTCCTGGGAGTTTTACTAACTTGGCTGCAATATCTCCTCCTCGTTTTGTTTTTTTAAATCATCTACAGATTTCATAGAAACAAATCTAATTTTTTTGTACTACATTGTACACACTTACCAGCAAGTGCTGATCTGTTATTTTTAGTTGTAATAGTCGTCACGTCGTTTGTGCTAGTACGCTTCTTACATTTCACACAATATAGATCCATAATTTATTTATAATAGCATGAATGTAATTGATATTTGGGCGACAAAAAAAACGAGAACCAGTTAAGCGCTACCGAATAATATTCGCATGATAATCGGACCATCTGGAAGTGGCAAGACTTTGATAATGAGATGGATGAAATGGGATAAACTATATTTGATTGCTCCTAGTGTAGACGATCAGCAATGTTACGAGGTGTTAAAGACTTTTAACGAGAAGGCAAAATCGGAAATCGATAAGGATATTATTGAGTTTATAACCGATATCGAGGAAGCACCGAGCATTGATGATAATGATTGAAGTATTAACAATTTAGTCGTATATGATGATGTCATGTTAGACAATCAAAAGACTCCTGCTAGGATAGTTTCTAGACGTAGGCATAAAAATACCGATGTGATATATGTCACTCAACGATACACTCAAATACCAAAAGTGATCATAGATAACTGCAATTTTTATGCTGTATTCCACGGAGTTGACACACATACGCTACGAAATATTTGGCAAACTTGGTGCGGCGGAGATATGGATTATAATCTCTTTAGAAACTTCTTTAGTCACGTTCAGTCAATTCGACATGGATTTGTAACGATAAATGTGCATGATTCTAGATCAAGATATCGTGTCGAACTTGATAAAATATTTGGTTGAAATCGTAAAAGAGATTTTTAACCCCATACCAGCAGAGGGGGTGCGACATCGACCTTGTGTCTCCAAAGGATTTTTTTTTACGATTTTGGAGGAAGCATTGGTTTGCCAAATTGACTTTTTTTACGATTTTGGAGGAAGCCTTGGTTTGCCAAATGGACGCCTCTTCGAAGTTGGTCTGTCCACTCTCTCTCTGCAGCTAGTCTTGACATTGTTTATTTCCATGTTAACAGTCTTGATTTCAGGGTTCACATTGTTTATTTCAATGTTAACAGTATTGCCATCAAAACTGTCGCTATTTATTTCAATTTTAACAGTCTTGCTATTAGGGTTGACATTGTTTATGTCAGTGTAAACAGTCTTGCTCTCAAAACTGACGCTATTTAATTTAATGTTAACAGTCTTGCTATCAAAACTGTCGCTATTTATTTTAATGTTAGCAGTCTTGCTACCAGGGTTGATGCTGTTTATTTTGATGTTAACATTCTTGCTATCAGTGTCAACATCGATAGCAAGACTGTTAACATTGAATTAAATAATGCCAGTCCTGATATCAAAACTGTTAACATTGAAATAAATTGAGTCAACCTTGATAGCAAGACAGTTAACATTAAAATCAATAGCGTCCGTCCTGTTTATTTCAATGTTAACATTCTTGCTATCAGGACTGACGCTATTTATTTTAATGTTAGCAGTCTTGCTATCATGGTTGACGCTGATTGCAACTTTACTCTCAGCGTTAACGATGTTTTTTTCAATATTAGCAATCGTGTCATCGTTGTTGAAGCTGTTAATCTCAATGCTATGTAACTATGAGGGTTGACGGTGCATATTTCATTGTTACAATCTTGCTATCGGGGTTAGCTTCCATTATTTCAATGTTAACCTGCTTTATGTGAGAGTAGATGCTGCTTATTTGTATATTAACAATCTTGCAATCAGGTTTGAACTGCTTACCTCAATCGAATCTCGCTATTAGTGTTGACATTGATTATCTCAATATAATATTGTTATCAGGGTTGGCGTTATCTGTCACAGTCGAATCTCGATATCAGGGTTGACACCGCTTATTTCAATGTTAAAAATGTTGTTATCAGGGATGACGCTGCTTATTTCAGTGCAATATCGTAATCAGTGTTGACACTAATTATTTCAATGCAATCTCGTAATCAATGTTAACACTAGTTATTTCAATGCAATCTCGTAATCAAGGTTAACACTAGTTATTTCAATGCAATCTCGCAATCAGGGATGACATTTCCTACTTCAATGCAATCTCTTAATCAGGGATGACATTGCCTATTTCAATGCAATCTCTTAATCAGGAATGACATTTCATATTTCAATGCAATCTCGTAATCAGGGATGACATTGCCTAATTCAATGCAATTTCGTAATCAGGGATGACATTTCCTATTTCAATGCAGGCGTGACATGGTATGGATTTATGGGTGTGTTTTTGTCGTGTTTGAAATATATGTGATTCAGAAATCTCCCTGACACGGACGGGACTTTCACGACTTTTTAAAAATGTTCTCAAAGGAGTGATCCAGGAAGCGAGCCTATTTTGAGTAGAGAATTTCCAGACACTAAATCAATGCGTTCTAAATTTACCTATGGATTAATCCTTGCATCAAAACAAAAATAAAAAAAACAAAACAAAAAAAGCAAACAAACCCATTATGTATTATTTAAAAGTCTTTACAGACATTCCAGATTTTATCCGTTCAATATCCCCCCAAAAAATCAAAGGAACTGTCTATGTGCTCTTTACATACAAAACAACTATCGTTACATTTGATAGCAATTTAATCGGCTTAGCTATAATTTCTAAATTAGGTGTAAATATCATTATTAATGAAAATATTTTATAAAAAAAGTCTGCTGAATTTATAAAAAAATAAAACTTTGGCTTAAATGCTGGAATCATTAATATTTTTTAATTTGTGATATTAGTAAAATAGTTATATTATTGTAAAAATTACAAGCATATGTAATGACTGGTAAATGAAAGTAATGACAGAAAATCTATAATTAGCCCAAAGAAGTGACAAACCACTTTTCCAATTATTTGCAACGTCATCATATACATTAACAATTAGTAAGATGATTCTAATATCTTATTTTTAAGTGAACATGAAAAATAAGCGAAAACCTAACATTCTGTTGGAAAAGAAACAAAATGAGACATGAAAAAATAGTTGTAAAAGGGTAATAAAAAGGGGAAGATAACTCAGTGGGCCTTTTCCTATGACCAACAATGCAATAAAGTTAGCGAATGTGTTAAAGTGGTCAAAAAAACTTGATCTTCCCTTTTTCTCTCAAATAATAACCCTACTATGCAAAATACACTGATAAAATGAAAAACAAAAACGCAACAAATTCTTTCCCAAAAATCGTTCTCATCTCTCTCTCTCTCTCTCTCTCTCTCTCTCTCTCTCTCTCTCTCTCTCTCTCTCTCTCTCTCTCTCTCTCTCTCTCTTTCTCTCTCTCTCTCAAATGCATGTGCATGTGCATATAAGACCATACCTTCGCACCCACATACAAAATATAATACAAACAAATAAATATGTGTGAGCAAGGTAATAGTATACATCTTATTACATTATTGCAACAGAATGTCATATAGTTAATGTCATCCACACCAGCAGCAAAGTTTTTTGAATTAAGAAATGAAACACAGAATGCAAACAGGTTGATACATACTTACATTGTATAAGCCTTATAAAATGTAAGTCTTTATCAACCTGTTTGCATTCTGGGTTTCATTTCTTAATTGAAACAAATTCTGCTACTTGTGTTGCAATCTTGACTTGAGCAGGCATGACATCTTATAATAAGGTGACACTCCTGCTCAAGTCAAGATTGCAAGATCAATCATCACTTCACGTTGGTACCTTCAATATAAAAAAATAATCCATTGATAGTTTGAATTTAAATTTGTTGACATTTGATTTTGTACTGAAGATTTCTAGTAGAGAAGTATAGGAAGTTTGTGAAACAACTTCATATTGTTGTTTACATCATTCTTTAGCATTATTTTTAATTTATCTTTCTAGGAATAAACTCACACAGATATAATCTTGTCTTGACAAAGTTCATTTAAACAAGTTTGATACATACATTTAAAGAGAAGACATAAACACTATTTTTGCTTAACTGAATGAAAATCAACATATATATATGTATATGAAAAAACTTCTAAATGTTATTAAATTTAATTTTTCACACTAACGCCGTTGACCGACAATGAGGTCAATGTGTTGAATATTTGAGAGATAATTTGGCCGACGAACCGGTCGTGTAAGATATTGCTCAAACGACCAGATAGGACTCCTGAATTGAGACTTCGCACGGTAAATAGAGGTTACTCAGAAATATGAAATATACATGGATATATTCCAAATTGTTCGAAGCTGAAGACTTACCGTATTTATGAGTAATACCTCCTCTTAATGTATGGAAATAAAACTTTTTACAATTTTCAACTCTTTGCAAAAATACTAATTTTTCTTCCACGGGCCGCTTTATACCATGAACAAGTGTCCAGATATGTATCATGTTCGTTTCCAATGATATCACATTCAAACGATCCAAATTTATCTCAAAATATGCCGTAACAGCGGACCACTGTTCTGGAACCTAAGCGGCGTCAGAAAACGTTAAGTCAGAAACGGTTATTCCCCCTTGTCAGTCCTATACCTACCATTATTACGATGCCCACACGTAAATTTTATTTAAAAAATTTTCTTGTTAAAATGTATAATCCAACCTATGGACAAACAGTCACTGATAAGTTACACCTGACAACCTCGTGACCTTGGCCTTGATGTGTACTAAGAATAACAGTCACAATAAAATGCTGCTAGACAAAATCACACCTTTGGTAAATGCTGCACACTCAGTTTAGAACTTTAAACCGCTTTTGATGCATACCATGGTATTCTTTTATATAAATGGAAGATTTGTCAAACTATGTTAGTTGAATAAGTAATGAAATCTTTTCTTGCGGCGATATAAGACAGGCCTTTAGATGTTATGAGGTCGAACGCTAATACGTCACAATATACCGATGACGTCATAAAGAAGCCAAAACACAGAATGGTCCCCTGTTGTACATTTGCATTATGGTACGAACGCAACGAAATCGTGACCTTTCCTAATTCACAACAATTACGGAAACTGTAACTAATGTAAACAAAACGGCCCATGTGTGCAATGCTATGCATTTTTCTATGTACTGATCTAAATTAAATATTTTTTATTTGAAAAATAATAACTCTAAATGTACTATTACAGTTCTGTCTTAAATGACAAAAACTCTTTTATCTAATAATCCTTTGCTCTATGTTACCACCCATCTCCAAATCTGCAAGCAATGATCATATGCAATGACTATTACGAAAAGACTCAAATATCACTTTAAGTCACACAATCTAGGAAAAAAAGAATGGAGGCCATTACACGTTTTGATGCTATTGTGTACATTATAAATAATATCCCAAACTTTCCCTGACACAGTTCATTTACAAAATGATATTTAAGTGTAACAGTCCATATTGACTTTGCTAGAGTTAGCTTTGCAAACAAAATGATCATAATTTGCATGAATTATTGTGATGAAGGTTTAATCATTCTTATTTCTGAAATAATTTGCAAAGTTACCTTACAAATAAATGGAAACTTTAAATAATGACAAATTAGGAAAAGCAGCTCCAAGTGTTCAACTTGTTGTTTTTTTTTTGAAATCATACAGTGGATCACCTTAACGAGATACAGCTAGCACCAAAAGATAGACAAGCATGGCACGTGAAATGTAGACCCTAGTGATGGTGCAGTTATATCATTCGTGATGTGGGAAGAATAATACAGTGGAAAAGTACTCTATTTAAACATAGTTTTATTCCTGTGAAGCGGTTGTGATTGCAATCTACTGTGTAACAATGCCTATTCAAACAGTCACATTTATATTATCTGTGAAAAGTGGAGACAGGGTTGCATACTAAAGTGTAACAGGACTCTTATTCAGACACAGTCACATAGATATATTCCCTGTTAAGGGGAAAACATACTACAGTGCAACAGCACTCTGTTCAAACAATCACAAAGATACATTCCGTGAAGGGAAAAACATACTAGTGCAACAGCACTCTGTTCAAACAGTCACAGTTATATTCTCTGTTAAGGGGAAAACATACCACAGTGCAACAGTACTCTGTTCAAACAGTCTCAGAGGTATGAGAAGTCAAAAGAGCTCTCCGTTACGGATCACTGCCATCTCATTTCTGTCTGCATGGGTTCGAGTCTAAGATTCGGCTAATGTAGTTATGTGAGATAGCTTGCCAGTAGCTTCTCGTGGGTCGGTGGTTCTTTCTGGGGTTTTCCCGGGTTCTTTCTCCACCAATAACACTGGCCGCCATGTATAGCTTATCGTGTACTGAATTAAAGGCGTTAAACCCTACAACAACAACAACAACATATTCCATGGGAAGTTGGAGCACATTACAATAAATCAGCACTCTATACAAGCCTTGGAAAATCACATGGGAATTTAAAGTCAATACAAGGTTAAATTAATATAAACAGGTTTTGGGTCCAAAAATTATGTTATGAAGTTTTGTTTCGGAACATAAGATACATTGCAATAATGGCATGAATTCTAATCTGATCTTCTATTATTATAGACATGTCTACTAAGTTTTGATTGTCTACATCATGTGATTTGAGCTTACTCTTCTTTACAAGTTTTGTGTCAAATGATTCCAGATCCCAAATGTTTACAAATATGAAACCATTATAAACTGACCAATATGGACATAAATGTCAAATTGGGCTATTTCAATATATGAATAATATTCCCATTAATACAAGTTCCTCAATGTATATGTATCAAATTGGAACATAAGTTATCAATTATAATTACTTTTAACAAGCATGTTACATATTTCCTGAAATCAGAAAGTGATGATTGTAATCAATCTATATGAAGCAAATTTCTTTGTTTTTTGGAGTTGGGAAAAACATTTTATTGAATAGTCTAAGAATAAAAATAAAAATTAATTTACAAAAGTAGCATGCTCCTATATTTATAATAAAGCTGGCAATGCAAGTTTATTTAGCATATGTTATCTGGAAATGTATTATACTTTTAGAGCAGTATGGATTTGAGTGGAGATCTTTAGACTGTGCTATTCTGTGCTAAAATATGTGGAAAAGTTTTAAAATGTAATCCAATACAGTAGACACATATATTTAAATTTCCTTCAATTTGATGTTGTTGTGGTGAATTTAATGTCAGAAAAATGAATCATCTTTAAGTGCTTTCATTGTAGCAAGAATGGAAAGCTCCACTGAAATACAATCTGACATATTGATAGTACAACAATAGCAAGGGTTGTAAAAAGGCACCATTTAACACAGGAACTCATACAGTTATCAGAGAATTGCACATGGCATGAATATATTGACACTGCTGTGCTTAGCCTAGTCACTAAATTGTTAAAGGCATTTAAAACATGCAAAAATGTCCAATGGTTATATACATCTAAACCCATCTTTGCAGTAAACAAATCCAAAACTACTGTCAAATGAAACAATGTTAGAACATAAGCTGCTGCCCTTTTACAATGTTTATCTGATAAAAGCATTCTATACTAAATTTATATAGAAAGTATGGTTAACCTCTACTAAAACTATATCTAAAAAAACATAGAGTATATGGTTTACTTCTACTAAATTTATATCTACCATAAATAGAGAGTATGGTTTACTTCTACTAAATTTATATCTACCATAAATAGAGAGTATGTTATACTTCTACTAAATTTATATCTACCATAAATAGAGAGTATGGTTTATTTCTACTAAATATTTATCTACCATAATTAGAAACTATGGCTTACTGCTACTAAATCTTTCTCTACGATAAATAGAAGGCATGGTTTACTTCCACTAAATCTATTTCTACTGTAAATAGAAAGTATGGCTTACTTCTATGCATAGTATTTTGCCATTTTTGACTATTTCCATATGGAGAAATATATGAGCCCAAAATAATCTTTTCTCTAGATAGTAGTTTCAAGATTCAAGAGTCATATTTTGGTCAAAGAACCCATTTTTTGGTTTTTCAAGGTACAACTAAGCTGTCAAACAGTCACTAGCTTTTTTTAAATGATCAACAGTTCATTTTTGGCACTCAAGGCCTTTTACCAAAATGATGTCCATGCTCAACACTATTCACTGTCCTTTAAATATGCAAATTTCACTACGATTTGTTTTGCTCCGTGTATCTAGCAGAATAATAATAATAATAATAATAATAATAATAATAATAATACTGCTACTACTACTACTAATAATAATAATAATAAAAATAAAAATAATAATAATAAAAATGAAACTACGATTTGTTTTGCTCCGTGTATCTAGCAGAATAATAATAATAATAATAATAATAATAATAATAATAATAATAATAATAATAATAATATTAATAATAATAATAATAATAATAATAATAAAAATGACACTAATTAATAATGAGGTCTTTGTATAGCGCCTAATCTTTCGAAGCTCTAAGCGCTTTACGACATCAATAATGATATGACTACACTACAGAACAACAAATGACAAAAACAATGAAATTGGAAAACATAAAAACATGCTGAAAACATATAAGATACAAAACATGATTAGATCGCTAATTTTGTCCCAGCAGTGGAAACAGGTGAGTCTTAATAGCACACTTAATAGGAACCACTGTATCTTTGTGCCTAATTTCAATGAGCAATTCGTTCCACGTCGCCGGGCCCTTTTGTACAAACGAACGTTGTCCATATGACTTTGTTTTCACCTTGGGAACAATGAGTATACGATTATCAGAGGAAGAGCGTAAGGATCTAGCTCGTGTATACACATGGGTGAGGCTGGATAGGTATTTGAGTCTGTCATTGAAACATAGCACAGAGAACAAATTTTGTGTTTGATTCTGTATCGAATCGATAGCCAGTGTAGGGTACAGAGCAGAGTATTCTATCAGCCAAGTACAAAGCACATATTTTCAACGTAATCTAGATAGATTCATTCCACAAAGAAAGATCGAATAACTTTGTAAATAAATATTTTACCTTAAGTACTGAGGGGGTCCTTCTTATAACAAAATATTCACCTTTTTGCTTTTACTTCTTTTAATTTCAGTAGCCGTTCTTAACGTTTTCCTATTTTGTCCGAGGCTTTCATTTCTTCCACGTAATCTATGATTTGCTCTCCATGTGCCTCTAAAACATATATCTTCTTTCTCTTTAGCTCTCGTATGGTTTCACACTAAACTGCATGTCCTACCTCGTTAATTCAATTTTATCACTTCATCAATATTTTAAGTTACTTTGACAAACTCTTGTTCAACTTTTATATCCGCAAACAGATTTGGGAATTCTCGGTCTATCCTATGATATTTTTAAACTTTGATTTCTTTGGTGGGGGAGGGCGTGGTGATCTCCACAAGCGTCTCTCTCTCTATTTACTATGCCCAAAATGATTCCGTATTCCCCATTTGAGACCTCCGAAGTCTTGTTATCAGTTGATCCACTTGCCATGTAAGAATATTTATTATTATGACCATATTTACTAACTATCTATGCCCAAGTCGTACAAGACTGGCTATTATTCTACTATCTCTGCTTGACATTGCTAAAGTTTATATTCGCATGCATTATTTTGTGCACCCACAAAATCTCCATCGATCAGCTGATGAGTACACGATGAAACATCCACACGATTTTCACTAGCCTATAGTAAAATGACATCATAGTATATCCGTATCAATAATTATCTTGCAAATCTGCTAGATTTAGTATGTCTGTAACCTTCTCGACTGCATTTATCACCACCTTCAAACCGAAGACACTGGATGTCAACTAAACGTTGGTTACCCCAAATGAGCACCTTCTAACAAACCGGAAGTCTTTAGTTTGGCTCTTGGCTGTTAATTTTGTATATCAAAAGGTCTTGAGGTTACAAATAGACTCGGTCTTGTATTAATATGCCAAGACTCTGTATTGTATTCCGAATGAGTGTTACAAAACTGTAAACATCGGCGTTCGATTCAGTAGCAGACGACATAAACTTGAGAGTGCAGAAGTTTACTTGGATAAATAATCAGGGTAGTGCATACATGCAATTTTGAATAGCAGATGCAAACTATTTTACGATGGTATATCTGTACTGTTTATACTTTGTTTTCAAAAAAAATAATGTATAAGGTACAGTACTGAAAGCATGCTTGTTTTCGTTAGTTAAAGAAAAATTCTGCACTCCCATTCTAATTTATACACAGTATAAATTGTGCATAGATTTTAGAAGGAGAGGGATGTTTTCAGTAACTGTCTTTTTACTGAGAAAAATGAGTGCTCGTACCGAATACTGATTGTGTAGACTTTATTGGCAATCTCTGTCTCCCGAGTCCATCCCCGTTTTTGCCCCCCCCCCCCCGCAATGAAACCTTTTGAATCATTTATATTTTCAAAAGGAAATTTTTGTTCGTGGAATTAGAATAAAAACAAATTTACATTTAAAATCTTACCATGTGCGTCATCTGATTTGATTATTTCTACTTTAATTATGTATGTAATTATTGTTTACTTAAATTATGTGTCTGACAATTTTTACTTGAATTATTATGTGTCTGATTTTTTTATTCATAAAATTCAAGTAAAAAATATTCAAACGCAATAAGGTAAAAATAATCAGACACATAATTCAAGTAATAATAATCAGACACATAAGTTGAATTATTGTCACCTAGCAAGTATGTCAGAAGTAGGTAGTTAGTTATAGGGAGCGATAATCGATCGCTTTCAATGATTGATTTACGAGCTTGATTCAAGGGTATCAAACAAACCCCAGGGCCTATATTGTTTGCATATATTAATGTATTTTCATGAACTGTAATCGTATATATAGTTATATGGCTGGGATCTCAATAATTTCAAGTTAGTATGTATGGTCCAAAACTTTAATTGGAGTTGGGGCGGTTCCTGTCTTGATAATAAGGTGTATACATTAAGTTATTTCTATTTTCGTGCTAGCAATTGTGTACATTGGTATAAATTAATAATCTTAAAAGTTTCAAAATTGCTATACAGGGGTAGGGATAGTGTGCCTTTTAAGTGACAGTTATATGTGTAAATTTGTCTTTACATGTCAAGAAAGTCTGTGTTACGGTTTTTAGTTGGTGATCTCAATAATTTTTATTATGTGACCCAGGGGATACGTTTTTTGTAGGGTGGGGATAAACATCAGGCTATCACCTCACGTATTTGTATAAATATTTAGTCCATAGATCACATATGGCGTGAATTACTTGAAACTTATGTAGAATCACTGCTACTCAATTAGCCCAAGTTTATTCTGAGCAATTTAGTTTTATTATTTTTAACCGTATTACTAGTAGCTTACAGTAACAGTAATAGATGGAAAAAAAGTATAAATTGGCATCTATACTATGCAAGAAAAAAATATTATTTTCAAAGTATTTTCATATTATTTTTATTACCTGTAGTTACAATCACATATGGCAATTAATAGGAGTTACTTGAAACATACGTAAAATCGCATCTACCCCTTTAGTCCTACTTTAAGCTGAATAATGTTTATCGTGTTTGACTCGAACGTATGTTTTATAGTTCGTTCTACATATCATAGCTACATTTTCCTATATTTAACTCGGTAAATATTCAGGTCATCATCATTCAATGTAGCCACAAAAAATGTAATTCATTTCAAAAGGTTCGTGTGACACGAATTAGGGATTTTTTTAATAACGAACTATAATAACAATAATAATTAGATAAAATAAAACTATTACAATAATGGTCGTGGTCTGTACACTTACGAGTGTAGAATATTGTTTTTAAGTCAGAATAGATGTATTTACGTTTGTTTGGCATTATTTACTAAAAGTATATATGTCAATATTTTATGACACTATATCATAGTTTTAGGTCAGAAATAGATTTATAGATGTGTATAAATTTATTTTGCATTGTTTACTAAAAGTATATATGTTTGTATTTTGTCTATTCCGTATTCTGATGTAAGTTATGTTTTTATCCACAGCCGGCAGTGAACCCATCCACACTGGCATCGTGATTATGGATGGCATGCTGCTAGGCGTAGACAAGAATGCGAATATGCTTCAGGTTTATAATGATCATGACGGTAAACTGATTACATCACACAGACTTGATGACCATCCCAATGATGTCTGTCTTATTAGCAAGAATGAAGTTGCTGTGGGTCTGTTAAACGGTTCGGTTGTAATCCTGTCATTGAAATCGATAGATGACGTAAAACTGGTCAAAATTTTAAAGACAGGATTTGATTCATGTCGTTCATTGGCAAAATGGAATTCAGACAAACTCATTGTCAGCGGTTGGAAAGACGAGAAAGACGGCAAAATGTTGTGTTGGAGAATTGTATCCATTACAGATGGACGTATGGACCCAACTCATTACATCTGTAAAGGGTTTCGGGCTCACATGGCCATCAAAGATAACATCGTTTATATCTCGTGTTATGACTCAACAACTACTATGTCTACTACTGATGGTGTTTATGCTTATGAGATTTCGAATCCACAAACACAAAAGTTTTTGTATCAACACCAGGAATTAAAAAGTCCGTGGGCAATAATAGCTGACAGGGATTGTGTGTACGTGTGTGACTTGAACTCTAACAAAATTCATCAGCTGACAGACAGGGGTCAGCTAGTGAAAATACACACAGTGAATTCAAGTCTGGATAAAATATTATATGATGACCAGCTTGGATTACTTTACACCACAAGCAATAGAAGTAATGTGATAACTGTTTACAAAATGAAGTATTTACATCAACCAGGTAATTCTATTTTATTTTACATTTTCCAAAACGAAAACTTCATTTATTTACATTTCCTAATTAACATTTTTGTCTCAAAATATGATTTATGAATATTGTAGTCATAACTTTATTGTAAGACAAACATGTATAACAGATTTAAAATAAAATAAAAGTGGAATAAATATTTTATTATTTTGGAGCCCTAATAAGCTTCGTCCATCACCCTAATAACCTCCCAACATCATAATAATATTACTAACCTAGGAACATAGGGTGTTAAAAATCCGAATAAAAATGAATAAGAACATAAATAATAGCCTGGGACCTTTTCTTACTTCTACTCTCTTCTCTACTGAACTTAATCCATATATGCAACCCCACTGACAGCGCACATTAAAACTTTACTTAAACTCAAACTAAGATCTCAAACTACATCACTGGCATACACGCTGGTCTCAACTAGACCATACAATTACAAACATAATCCCGACTATGGCCTCAAATATAATTATGAGGTAGTCTAACTCCCAAGACTATCAGGCACAGCGACATAATGTTGCAACCTAAAAAGAAATAGTATAATCTCCTCAAATTAACATCATTTGAGGTAGTCAAACCCATGACTATCAGATCCCGCAGCACACAGCTGCACCCTATTACAGAATCAAAACAAGTATACCAGTGTTCAATATACACCAATAAAATTACTCTTCATTACAGCTTGTCACGTGGGGTTGCATACCTCCAAACCTTTCTACTTAACAAATAATGGCATAAAGATCTTCCAAAACAACCCCCCGCCCCCTCCAAAATGTGCCTAAGGAGGGACTACCAACTACAGGAAGAAACAAAATGAAGTATTCAACACCCTCAATTCTACAACCATCAAACAGAGGAGATAGCATAACAAGGGAGGATAACAGAAAGAACAAGACTCCCAAGAAGAGCATGGCAACTCCTCTGGCAAGCTGCCTTCAAGATCACACAGCAGAAAGGATAATACTATTCCTTTAAAAACAGTCCTTTTCAGTTCTATAAAGATGTGCCATGCCATTTCTTTATTTATATTATTATTTTTCTCCTTTATTAATAATATATTTTTCGGGGAAGGTCGTGATCTACTGCTATAAAACAGGCTCTAGGACATAAACTAGAAAACGCCTGGATTGGGCTCACACAAGTGAACAGCCTGGTACACCTCTGTGTCACCCCAGTCAGTAATGCAGAGATACCGACTAACCCCATTTATCCTTGTTGCTACTATTTTTATTTATCACTTATTCCGGACTGGTTGGTGCCTCCTGCTATAAAACAGGCTCTAGGAAATATACTAGAAAAACGCCTGGAGTGGGCTCACACAAGTGAACAGCCAGGTACACCTCTGTGTCACCCCATACGGTAATGCAGAGGTCCCGACCGGTCTCATACATGCACTCTTTTATTCTTTATACTTTTATTTCCTTCGGGGCTCGGGGAAGGCTGGTGCCTACTGCTACAAAAACAGGCTCTAGGACTAGAAAACGCCTGGATTGGGCACACACAAGTGAACAGCCAGGTACACCTCTGTGTGTCTCCCATTCAGTAATGCTTGGTTACCGACTGATCCCATTCATCCACCCCCTTTTTTGACTGTAATCTATTCTTCTATTTTTTTCTTATTTCTATTCTTATTTATTTATTTTTATATTTCCTGTTTGTTCGTCTGTGCTGTCTTGTTTGTTTTTTATGTTTCATGTTCTTAGATATTGAATTCTTGCCATGACGATTGGTATGAGAATTCTATTCGGCAAACCAACAAAAAAACTAATATGAACAATTTTGGATCTCCACCAAATAAATTCAGAACTCCAACAACCTAACCTGAAGAAACCATCTGGTCACTCTGACAACCCTAGTATAGGTTTTTTTTTTTTTAAGGGGATTTGCCCTTGTAAGAAGGGCCTATCCCAGGTAGGGACAAATTATGTACACATACTACTAATGTAGGGCATAGTGTTAGGAGATAGGAAATTCTGTAACTCTAATGCTTGAAATAATTGCACAGGTGGCCTACACATTATTGATATAGGGAGTCCACTAGCACAACTGGACTGAATTTGACACAAGTAAGTAGGGCTCTTTTGTTTCAGGTGTGGGCGGCGTTCGTGGCTGTGCTGTCCTTCTCTTTGCGTGCGTGCTGGCCGACCTTTCCGGACCTTTCCCTCCCTTCCTCGATCAGGGCTCAGCAGAATTTCTAGCGATATGAGGAAACTAATTTTCTCTCGCTACCAGTGCTATTGCACACTGCTTATTCAAAGCAACATGATTGGTTGATAGGGTGGGTGTGTGACGGTACTATTCCTACCCACCCTGTGGGGCTTACATCTATGCTGACAGTTACTCATTAGTAATTCAGCATAACGCCCAAGTAAAGAAGTGCACCTGTTTGCACAGAATGCCTGTAGGGACGTGGCTGCGTACCGTCCCTATGGGAGAACTAAATGTCCAACGACATGTTGGATATAAATAGTGGGCCATATGACCCTTCGTGGCCGGTGCCCACTTAAAACTCCAACTTACTACTACTAGTTTGAAAATGTCCATTTCGTCGTGCATGGTCATATTTATCGATTTATAATATAAATAAAATATGTTTGTTATTTGAAAATTTCTTACAAATTGTATTATAGCCATTTCTATTGATTACTGATTGTTCAGCCGTCTTCACGTTGGTTGTGACGACATAATTTTCATTTAAAATATTAAATCTGTATGGACTATCAAAATGGCTGCTTATCTGCAAATCTCGCATCATCACCAGTTCGGGGCAATGCATATTGTTTCCCAGAAGGTGGCGCTTTCATTGATAAATATTTGCATACGACCTGTCATTGCTCGCGACATGCATGGGACCGGATCTCGTTCAGCGTCTAAAATTCCCACGTATTTTGTTTTGAGATCATTCATGTTGATGGAGCGGTTCTGTGACGATTTTTCAAGGTGGATTTATCAACGATGAAGGCTCAAATCGAATAACAAGATAACTGGATAGTTAAGTTGTAAAAAAAATATATAAATACCATTTTTATATTCTACTGTATACATTGCGCGCTATATTTACTACCTACGATCTGTTTACCTTTTCGTTGTAGGGTGTAATGTTCTTACATTGTAAAATGAAACAGATGAGGCTGAAAATAGAGGTAGTGCTTATATGAATGAATATGACGAAAGCTTATAGAAATAATAATATTGTAAAATAACGACCGACATTTGTATTAAAATTAAAGTGTTGGATGTCGAAGTAATTATTTATATTGTTTGTCACACGCGAGCTTTATGTGTTAAAAGAATCATACAGAGTGACAAAAATGTTTTAGATTACTTCCATGACTCATTATGGCATATGACCCTCACTATCGGACTATATAAGATATATATATCTTAACAGTTTGTCAAATATTTACATGTATATATGGTAATTATTTAAATCTTCAACATCAATTTGAAATACATTAATAATGTCTAGATTCCCTATTATTCTTTAGTCAATTGTTGTCATCATATAGGTCATTTAAATATAAGTTTAAAATATTATATGGCGTAGACAGATTTGCACATGATTAATCCATGTAGGAACATTTTAGTACCTGCGCACAAAGCAGGGTGCTGCCACATTGGTTCATATTGCTTACAATTTGCACATAAATTATATATACATTGTATAATATTATGACATAAGTTAATAGTAATATATATTGTGTGATTCATATTAAAAGAAAACACTGCATATTATAGAAATTTTAATTCACCTTATTTAGCCTGGGTCATATATATAATTTGTGATGTAAAAGATACCGATTGGCTTGCTTGCTACTTTTATCATTTTCACTTCTAGACATAAGTATATACTGTATAACAATCTCTGAGAAATATCTTTATTGTTTTTATCAACTATTGCCTTAGATGGTGCGGGATTTTCATAATTACCAGATGTAAATTAATTGTAGTACAGGAAATTAGTACATGTATTAAGGTATGCCAACATATCTCAGCATTGCACATGTTGCAAATGTAAATAACTTCACCATAAAACCTGCCCATATTTCAGAAACACATAGTAAGTGTAGAGCGGAATCTTATTAGTACTTGTTGAGTCGGCTATATAACAGTAGATCTATGTTTTAATCGTATTTGATATTTTAAAGTTGTGATTTAATTTTCATTTGTGCAATTGGACACGAATAAAATGTGCATGATAAGTTTTGTTGGCAAAAGATTTGTTAATGTTGCAGCCATGGATAACAATTATATAGCTTGAACACTCCGGTTTAGCTATCTAAAGTTTCAGGTCCATATTTTGCTTTTAAAATATGCATCATTGTTGATAATATACATGCATGTACATAACTAATACATTATATGAACAGGTGTTCCAATAGAAATTTTGGAAATGGATGACAGATCCATCCAGCTTTTTGAAGAGGCTCTAAAAGACGGAAAGGAAACTGTGCACAGCATACGTATTATGGTTGTCGGACACATGGGTGTAGGCAAGACGACCCTAGTCAAGCGTCTTCTGGGAGAGAAGGTTAACATTTCAGAGAGACATAGTACAGAGGGCATAGATGTCTATGTCAATTGCTGCAATGTTTCTTTGTCGACCCAAGAATGGACAAGGCGAACAAAAGGTATGTGGGCATACATACTCATTAATGATCCACTACTCTATATTTATTTATTTTGTAAGTAGTTTACATTTTGGTCAAAGACCAGACCAAAAATATCATATTCTGGTTTAGAAAGTTTATAATCAGGGTCACGGTCACATGGCTAACAAAATGACACTTTTCACACAGCAATGACAGATTTTCAAGACGTACTTTAAGACGTAACTGTTCCTCCTCATTCACTACATTCACATATACACAACAAGGTTTAAGTTTTGATATTTAACGTTTATAATCAGGGTCAAGGTCACAGAACTAACAGAATTACACCTTACACACAGCAATGACATATTTTCAAGACGTACTTTAAGAAGTAACTGTTCCTCCTCATTCACTACATTCACATATACACAACAAGGTGGAGTTTTTAAGTTTTGATATTTAACTTTTACTACAAGTATTTGGTATGTTAGCACACTGCGTATGTTGTTGTATTTAATTATTGTACTTTTAATATTTACTTTTTCCTCCTTGATGTACTTGCACCACAAATCTATATACTGCTTGCATCCTCTTTGCACCTTTTGGCTTTTAGTCACCCTCTGTTGTATGCTAACCTGCTTTGTAACATAACTCCATGGTGAGTGGTATTTGTAGTAACACCATATAAGTCATTAACCAGGCAGCCTTAGTAGAGTTGTCTGGGGGTTCAGGTTAGAAGGATTGTATGTGCTTATTATTGTGTCCATATATGTGTGTATGTGTTTAGGTTACCATTCTTAACCATGGCTATAAAAAAAAATCAGTTGGTAGTCGACTAGTCCAAGGCTGGTAAATTTTCTATTAGTTTTCATAATTTAACTAGTTTAATGGCTGGTTAATCTTGTTATGTGTTCAATTGTGGCAAGGATTCATTAGGAATGAGAGGGATGTGAAAATATCTGCATCTAGTAGTAATTCTGTCTGCAAATAAATTTGTTAAATCCTCAGCCTGAGGCTAACCTAAAGACTAAATAATATTATTTTAAGATTTTATTATTATTATTATTATTATTATTATTATTATTATTATTATTATTATTATTATTATTATTATTATTGTTAAAAGAGCTCAGAGATTATATATGCCATCAAATCTAGAAAATCCTTCCTCAACCAGGTTTCTGTGTCCACAACTTTTATAGTACTATTGTACACCAATACATTAAAAATGGACATCTCATTTGAGGAAAGAAAAAATGGATGAGAGCATTCGTTTGAATACGAAAATAAACCAAGTAAAGAAATATATTTAGTAGGGGTGTGCTCTTTCCCTAACTAGCAAAGCAATTAAGTATTCAGCTGACATACAAGAGTTTGAGAACACAAATTTCTTGGAGATGTAGCGTCTGTTTAAGGAAATATTGGATTCACTGTCTTGTCACACCATTTCCAAAAGGTCTAAATACAAACTTTTTTGGGGGGAGGGTGGGGGGGGCATGATATAGCAATTAAGTATTCAGCTGGCATACAAGAGTTTGACAGCACAAATTTATTGGAGATGGAACGTCTGCTTAAGGAAATATTGGATTCACTGTCTTGTCACACCATAGCCATACATTCCAAGCATTATGCTTTTGGCGTAAACATTACGCATTTTTTACTAAATTACGCGTTACGCTTAAACGTATATGGATTACGCTTTTCGGTATATTCACCTGCCAAAAAATTTAATTATTTGTTTTGTCGTTGTTATTAACATTCCGTTAATCCCACAGACCGTATTTTAGAAAAGACGGCTTTTACCTAACTACAATATAAGAGTACGCTTGACTGTGGACTTTCGTAATGATATCATGTTCTATTTATAGCTACCTGGTTCTACTGTTGACCTCGAATTCTATTTGCATAATCTGTATGCTAAGTGAGGAGAGAGCAGACTGGTTTTCTAAATGTAATCTTTACGCGCAGATTCCATGTTCTAATTCATATTTCTTGCAGGACCAGTCTAATTATCTTAGCGCTTAAAAGGTATATTTAATTTTAGTATATGCAATTATGTGAGCAAAAAAGTATCCCTTTTCAAAAACTTCCCTGATAAATTAGAAAAAGGCAAACGAAAAAAAAAACGAAACAAAATATAACAGAATTCTGGAATATTAAGAGAAGAGTACAGCATTACCTGACATCTAATTCTGGCCGTGTGGAAAGAATTTTAAAATTTAACTCTAAAAGACTTAAGATGGTTTGTAGTCGATGACTCAATGTGTGTAAAGTTAAAAGTGCTACATATGAAAACTTGAAACAATACAGGATGTTAAAAAACGAGAAAGTCAAATAATCGTTGTTTATTGAAGTTTTATCATTTTATATGTGGATTACGCTTGTTCTGCATGGATTCCCCTTTTTGATCACTTGGATTAAGCCATACAAGTTTTTTTTTTTTTTTTGGGGGGGGAGGGGCATCATCTTGTGATGTATGCATCATCTATACCAAGTCTTGCATACATACATACATACATACATACATACATACATACATACATACATACATACATACATACATACATACATACATACATACATACATACATACATACATACATACATACATACACACACAAGCATTGTTTCTTTATAGGGATAGCCTGCTACCTTCCAATTTGTCTCATTTGTCCTATATGGCCATTTGATCCTTAAAATTGGATCATAATCTTAGATGTTTTATTTCCCAGAACTTTTTTATATTCAGTTATTTGATTTTATATTTTGCGCGAAGTACGGTATACTCTCTTTGTTTAGGGAAAAAAGAAACTTACTATTTTAATCCTTGTATTTTTTCGGTGGTATTCTTCGCATTTGTCTAATTATTTCAAATTCAGTTTGACTGCTCGAGTTGGGCTCCATACATTTTTTTATATTTAAATTGTACTTTTCCCAACTTTAGTTGTGTCATCTCTTTTTTTTAGTCCTTTCAAAGATTTTCCTAAATTGTTTATTGTACCTTTATGTGTTATATTCAGTACGGGAGCTACCCAGAGGTGGTATAGAAGAAGCACAATGTATTCTATATGTTCCTTTGTTTTTTCCCTAAAAGATTAATTGGCAGAGCATATTGAGAGACACTTAACTTGTATATTTTGTTCACACAATTTAGAGCTGCATATTGCACCATCTTGTTTCTACGTGACACCTCACTACCCAAACTGAATACGACTTGTATACGTTAATCGTCTCAAATGATGTCACATCCTGTTTGTATGGAAGGGGGCTAACACATTCAAAGCAGTGTCTTTCCGTTTAATCTTGGAATACACGACAGTATTTTTTTTATGAAATACAATACTAGATGCAAATAAGATAATAGGATAGATTATACACACAAACTACTAAATATCCTTCTATTTACAATACAAATATGCTAATCCCTTTAAGGCAAGTTTGTTTCCTTTGTGCCATGGCATATCAATATTTAAAATGTTTATTTAAAAATTCATTAAAATATAAATTCTAAATGTATTTCACATTTTATTATCTTGTTTTTATTGGTTTGGTCCATCATAGCGAGTACCCCCATAGTACATATATGTTGTTTGTGTTTTGTAAAAATTTGAAAATAATTTTTGAAATAGGGTTTAGTACACTTTTCTTGTTCTAGTGTAACATTAGCTCTACAACCCGAGCTGAGGTATTATATGAATAGTCTAAGCCTTGCCAGGTGTTTGCTATGTTAAATTGCATGCTATCCATGTATTTCTCATTACTCGGTAGTAACACACAAACACACACACACAATTTTTAATACACAAATTCACTAACAGCACCTTGTAACCTTGGAAGTAATTCATCTAACTTCTCATCCGATGTCCACCTCTACCCATTGGTAACTTCTTTAAATCAATTGCACCACATCTTCCAGCTCTCTATTACAAAATAGGTTGATAATTTGGGGTTTGCTGCTTTGATAACTTGCATATTAGATCATAAGATATATAGACCAATTCACTTTCTGACTTCCCATCTGTATATTTCTTTGGACAGGTCCAGACATGTTAGTCCTTGTCTATGAGGATTGACTTGTCTCTCTTGAGAAGTTATTGTGATCACCTTTTCTCACATTCTCAACAGTTCTGTAATATAGAGTCGTTTGATCTCTCTGAACTTTCATTCCAATAACATTAATTTTCTACCAGCTGCTTGCAGCTTATCTGCAATGCACATTGGTGTTTTCTAATGTTTTCTAACCTTCTTTCACATTTCTTTCATATTTTTGGCTAAGTCCATATTCAATTTAGGTTGTTCCACACACACACTACCAGGAATGGCGTTAGCAAATTCAAGGCCCGATTTGGATCATGTGGCACATAATTCTGGATTCATGCACCGTGTCCCCTGTGATCACTGCATTTTGAAATAAACTTTTCAACAAGTTTAGTTAATATTTTCTTCCATCGCTAATTACTTACTTACCATGACTTACATTTCATGTTATTTACATCATGATATTTTATGTTATTTTCATCATTGTGTTTAATGTTATGTTCATTATAATTCATGTTATTTCCATCATGATATGTCATGCCATGTTCATTATAAATCATGTTATTTCCTTCATGATAGTTCATGCCATGTTCATTATTATATTTCATGTTATACCCATCACTAATTTTCATGTATTAGGTCAGAGGGGAGGGTATTTAGAATGAAAAGAGTTGAGAAATTCAAAAACATACAATGGTCCCATGCACTTGACTTATGCTATGAATAAATAAAACACCTACCTACCTACTCTAATTTTAAAACCAGTGCTATAGTTACCACTCCTATTTTTGCACCTTAATTTAGACTGCCAGGAAATTGCAACAATAGGTTACTTTAGTTTGAAGTGACAGTGATTGATGGGGATTTTTAGTTGTTTGACCTCTATGTAGACAGTGTCATTGATCTGTTGTACAATATATCAACCACAGTGCATATCTTGAAATGGTTCTAAGGTGGCACTCTTCTGTGTTGTAATTTATATTGGGTTGTAATTTTAATGAAAAACATATCCACAGTTTTCCTCATTGGTTGTACTGGCTTGTATATAACGTGGCCTTACTTCAGATGTGCACCTTTGAAAAAGACTTAGCTCTACCTGGTCATTTTCACTTCCTGAACTTCATGGTAAATTGTATGAATAGAGCAGATAACTGCTAATAGTATACTTTAGAATAATTCAGGCAGATTTTGTTTTGTCATAGAGAGAAGTCATTTTAGTAAGTAAGAAGGACTAGACAAACAAATTATCTTCACCTTCTAATTTTGACTGGCGGCAGTTTAAAAACAGGTGGAGAACATTTTGTTGTTATCGTAAAACACATGAAAATGAAATTTTTTATGAAGATTTCAGCACAGGATATTTATGGCCTTTTTAAATAGCACAGGTTTGTGGATTTCACTATATACACAATGACATACTCTAGTCCAACATACCTACCTGGCCTCACCCATGTGTAGACACAAGCAAAATAATTATGCTCCTATTCTTAAATCGTATACTCATTATTACCACTATGAAAACAAAGTCATGTGGACAGCGTTTTTTAGATACCAGGTAACAAATATCATTATTTGTTACGAGATGTGAATACTGGACTTTTTATATTTGCATATGAGACCCACAATTTCATTGTGTCTTTGCCCGAATTTATTCCAAATCGGAAACGTATCCTGCCTTTTTTGCAAATTTTAAGTTGTAAACATGATATGTTAATGAGTTAAATGAATCTACAAAAGGATGCCAACAATTGGTCAAAATCTTTGTATCAATGACCATTCCGATACATTAGGCACTTGTATGTGCTCAGTGGGCAGAAGACTGGAAGTTACCAATACCTAATCAATATATACATATTTCATGATTTGATAGTACATGTACAAATTAATTGCCAGATATAACAAATATTACATACTAATTATATTAAGTAAATATTAATGCACTTAATTGATGCCTCTGCCATGGAGGTATTGACAAGACATTTGGTGGTGAGTAGCCTGGTATTTACTCCTCAACTGCAGCACTTGATCTTGTAGTGACTCAGGAGGAGCATAGTTGCACCATAAAATTTAGTGGGGAAACAAAACATTGTATGTATTGTATTATGTAATTACGTTATAACTTGATACCCTGGAGGAGCATAGTTTCACCATAACATTTAGTGGGGAAACACAAAAACAATTCATATATATTGTATTATGCTTTCTAATTACGTTATAAGTTGATACCCTGATGTAAAGCATAATTTAGCTGTATTCAGTGTTCCTAATGTTTTCAGATTCAGAACAGGATCATAAACTGCAGCGCCTTGTCAAGGTCCTAAATGAGATTTACCAAACAGGGGGAAGGGAAGTTGATTCGGAACCTGATGCAAGCTCTAATCAAAGGGAGACAACTGATGACAATCCTTTGCGCCATGTTGGTGACGACAACAAGAATACAGAAGTACTATATCGCCGTTCTCAACAGCAGAACAATGGCAAAAATCTTTCATCTACAGCCAGTCTACAGAATGAATCGTCTTCCACTAAAGTTCAGGGAAGTCTCACTAAGTATAAAACAAAACCAATACGTGGATCAGAGCCTGGAGAAACTTACAAGACGGATCCATTAAGGGAAATGTTGAAATTGTTGCAACAAAATCCCAATAAAGGAAAACAAGATATAAGTAAACATGCGCATTTAACAATACTGGACTTTGCAGGACATTATGCCTTTTACACGACACACCAAATGTTTCTAACAAGACGGGCCATATACCTCTTGGTTTCGAATGCCAGTCAAGAGGTCGATGATCTTGTAGAAGACGATTTCTACTTTGACACGGAGGGCAGATTGAAATGCAAAGTTCGTGGTGAGTTCTGTGCTGTTTTATCCCAAGTACACCACAACGAGTATCAATTTTGTTCTAGATTTGCTGCTCCTTTAACATTGGTACTATGAGTCTATGAGTAAGAGGTTTTCGCTCAAACTATTCATTCTTAAAAATAATTTTTTCATAATTTGTTAAGGTAAAATTACACCCAACAACAGTATTTTATTATACTCAACTGTTTTAAAAATTTAATTGTTTTTGGTAAATTCTACAATTAAATAATTGAAGAATTAGAACAAAAGGAAGTTATTGTTGCAAGGACCGTTTGGTCTTATTTAGAATTGAGGCTTTACATATTTTATTTTTAATTAGGTAAAAAACACAACATTGTGTCAGGGACTGAAAGTGGGTATTTGGTTATGAAAATAGTTTGCCAATAATCACGTGTACTTCATTCTGACATTGTTTACATAATCAATGATGATTTGTATTTTGACTTTTTCAGACCTAGTTCAGGTATGGATGAATTCCATACATTCCTGTGCACCACCTGACAAGGAAAACTTGAATTCTGCAAATTCCCATATGTTGTCTTATAAAATCCTCCCTCCACCAGTGATTTTAGTGGGGACACACATTGATAAAATTCCACAGGTATGTCGATAACATCTGGAAGTTGCAATATTTTACAGATTATTACCTTATTCTGTCAATAGTAGGATTCTCTTTGAATGCACTAAGTTGCAATATTACGAGTGCCAGGAATGGTACAGCTATTTCTTTACCTTGACTCCTGATTTACACAAGCCTTATTTGATTCGAACCATGCAAGTTTTTCAAGTTGCCTAATAGTGGAATAAATATTCATCCATTTTTAATAGCATCAGTATCATAAATGTTGTCAGGTACGCACTTCAAAGTTGTTCTATTAAATAATTTACTTACGCATGAGCAGAAGAGAAAAAGCTGGATTTTTTTTTTATGGAGAGCACTCTTTATTAAAAATGCCCACCTATATCCTGACCTACCTTAGATCTGAGGCAAAAAAGTCTAAAATCTGGACACAAAATCAGACTCCGACCACTCTCAAATTTTGGGTAAAGAAAAAATAATTAATCCAAAAGGTTAGGTTTTTCAGTCATTATTTTGTAATCCAATTAAAAGGTCCAGATTTTGTGGTGTCATTGTAGAGCTAAATCTTTTACCTTTCTATAATACCACCCACTTTAGTGTATCATACGTGACTTTGATAGAGCTTGGCAGTAAACTGCATCTAACTCATGGGCCGTAAATGTAGCGCCAGGGGTTAATGTGTTAAGCTCCATTTCCAGACCTCTTTGCCAGCTCATATGCATCTGGAACAACATGCAGTGCAGCCAATGCAAGCCACCACGCATTCTCAGACTCATCAAAGGCAAGAAGAGCTAATGGGATGGTGTGTTGTTTGTTATTTGTTTGTTAATTAGCACACGTTTGTTATAGGTACTCTTCATTACATGGAAGATTACTCTGAAACCTAATGTGTGTTATTCATAATTATGGTCTAGTTTAGCCTAATGAGAAAGATACTGTTCTGACATCCAGTATGGTAGCCATATTCCAATTTGTGACAATTTTATTGCTACTTCTCTTGAATTTTAATATTAAAATGGGGTTTTCTATCTCATATTGTTAAAAATCCTCTAAATCGTTATCGCCAAAAAGTGAACTTTGGATGTTAGGATGACACTTATTAGAAAATGTATATATATATATATATATATTAAAAGTCGTATTAAATGAACAATGATATATTAGTGGATATTTCACTTGCAGATTTTAAATCAGACCTTTAGATAGATGCTCTGAATATAAAATTTCCCAGATTTCTGATATCGTAGACTATGCTGACAGTTTGATGTTTCAGTGAAATTGTACAGACGTGGCCAAACCCAAACGTAACAATCAATGGATTTAATTAAAGCAGAATTCATAAGGGATATTCTCTGATTACATTAAGCAGCAGAGAGGGTGAATCGGACAATTTTCAAGCAAAAAACGATTTTAACCGTCAAAACAGCAAATAGAACCTTCCTACGAAATCTCATGTTTTAACCAAAACAAAAATAAAGTCTCCATTTGCCAAACAGAGCCTTAGTGATTTTTGTCTGAAACACGATCTTGCAGGGGCTTAGAAATGGGTAAAAACTCACCCCTATGATTTCAACCGAATATTTTAAGTCCGATACGATATCGTGTCCGAGGATCTTAGGACTTTACAAACAGACTAATTTGTAAAACCACGCCTTGTAGATCAATTAGATTATTAGACTGGTCAGTGAGTTTAAAATTGATTCTGGTTAATGAATTATTATGACACCGCATATAAACTGGATTCACCGGAGACTCAATAATTAGAAATCCTGGAGGCGCTGTTGGTGCAAATGAATGCAAAATATATCCCTGCTGAGCTTGATTTGATCGTTCGAGATTTATTTTATAACTTCCCTCCATAACGTCACATACTAAATTGAGCGCTATCACTGTGGATGTATTCACGTTGAACGGAGCAATATGCCTGCCATCACCATTTGGGTCATTATTATGTTTGAGGATTTTTTTTTCCGGTGATGATGTTTTTTCTCCACGTATCATGAATTATTTTAAAACCAATATCGATGGCATCATTGAGCAGTTTTTTTAGTTCTGGTACGTTATATCCTGGTAGATTGAATTTGTAGATATTTTCTCTGAGTATACTATACTTCGTAATTTTCGTAATAGGATGTATGTCACCTATTACATCTTGAATGATTTGCGCATTAAATGTTTCCATGTCATTGATGATTTTGTTACATGTTTCTACAACGCTGATAAATTCATCAGGTAACCTTTTGAACATTTTATTCTATTTATCATAGTCTAAATAGTAAAATCGTAAAAGATTTTTCATCGTCGTGTTTTTCTAAAGCCACTTACCGCTATCATGTTTGCTATCATGTTATTTTGGTCACTCGGAGTCACCAGCGATGCTAATTTTTCATCTACTGCGTTATTTATTATTTTACTAACACTTGCAGGCATTTCCGCTGTAGATGGCAACGGTACCGGTTTCTTTCTTCGTCTAACAAATGATGTTATTTTATTCTTCGCGGGTGAAAACGCTTTTCCTGCAAGATATCCAACCGCACTAATACCCTGATCACGAATAACATCAATGGCTTTCATTCCTAGTTGTTTAGCTAACGGCATCACTTTTGGGGCCATTCTTGAAAATAATTCTAAAATGGTATCACCGAAACCATCTCCGTAATATGCTCTATAAACCGGAAACCGTGAGTTTACTACATAGACGCTGGCTGGTTTATCATGATTAAAGTGTATGCTCATTATTTGAAATTGTAAACAATTTTTCAATTGTAAAACAATTTTTCAATTGTAAAACAATTTTTCAATTAATCACTATCATACCCACTTTCCGCTAACTCGCCAATGAAATCTCGATATGTGCTGATATCCATGATACCGCCTTGAAATAACCGTCTACATATATCAGCTGCTTCATTAATTATTTCCAGTGAGTTATTTCCAGCTCGGAACCCTCCTACAATAACCTCTAATCGTGATATATCATTGATAACACTATCAGGACAAATCCCACTGGAATCTTGCAATCCCTTCCCGCTATAACCAGTTGCTTCATCCATTTTTTCTATATCCGTGGTTTGTAAGTAATCAAGAACATCATCATCAGGTGGTAGTTGTTGTTGTTTTTTAGGCGAGAAAGATATTTTCTTTGCAGGTTGCTGTCGCTTTCCTTGCAATTTTTGCGGTTTTTGTTGTTGTTTTAGTTCTTCATATCGTTTATACACTGTACCCACCGCATTGATATATTCAATGTATGATGCACTATCTGTCTTAATTTGACTTGTTTTAGTTTTGATTTTGTAGAATATATCAGCCCAGTGAGTTATACTTCTAACAATCTTATGATGTTTTGGTTTCATCATTTTCGTTTCTGTTTTCATAAGTCGTAACAACAAGCGCAGTAATTTCTGCTGGATCAGTCTTATCAATTGCTGCCAACCCTTCCTCGTTAAATCTCTCGCGTAAATCCTTTGATTCAGGTGTTTTAGATTCCATTTTTTGTACAGCTTGTTTTGTTGGTTCAGTTTCCGCTGCTATTTTTTCAAGTTCACCAATAAGAGATTTCCCCGTCTCGGGAACATCTCCCCGTATAGCACGCTCTGCCCCTTTCGTTGCTGTGGATACTGGTTTAAACAATTCTTCAGACCCCACAGCAAAATCAGTTTGTAAACTCTGTCGTTGTTGCAGTTTTTTCCTTACAGAGTCACGAATTGGTATAAATCTCTTAATTGCATCTAATCGTTCACGAGCCGATCGGGTCGTTAATGCTTCATTGACCATTATTAAAAATCGAAGATTTCAATTGCAAAACAATTTTTCAATTGTAAAACAATTTTCCCGAACCCGACCTAACACCATCGTGGAAGTCGTTTTTTGATGTTTTAGTGGCGTTATCATCGATGTTGAAAGTGTCATAATTGTATATAAATATAATAATACTGACACTTTCAACATTTTTTGACATGTCGGTTGATTTTTGACACGGTCATGGAAGTGTTATTTCATCATAAAACACCTTCGTTCATTGATATTGAAAGGGTAGAAAATGTTTTATTATAGTAAAATCTACCCTTTCAACATTTTTGACATGTCGGATGATTTTTAACACCACCGTGAAAGTGTTATTTCATCATAAAACACCTTCGTTCATTGATGTTGAAAGGGTAGAAAATGTATTATTATAGTAAAATCTACCATTTCAACATTTTTTGACATGTCGGATGATTTTTAACACCACCATGGAAGTGTTATTTCATCGTGAGACAGCTTCTACCATTGATGGAGCAAGTCACATAATTGCTATAAATATAAATAATACTGTGACTTGCTCCACTTCTCCGTTGATCAATCTGACATATCATATCGAGAGAACCATCCATTAACGGTCCATCGATTTTTTATACAGTGTGTGAAATATTTTTTATTCAGTGTGAAATATTTTTTATTCAGTGTGAAATATTTTTATTCAGAGTGAAATATTTTTTATTCAGTGTGAAATATTTTTCATTTCGTGTGAAATATTTTTTATTTTCGCAGTGTGAAATATTTTTCATTCAGTGTGAAATATTTTTTATTTTCGCAATGTGAAATATTTTTTATTCACTGATTTTGACACGGTCATGGAAGTGTTATTTCATCATGAAACAGCTTCTTACATCGATAGAGTAAGTCACATAATTGTATATAAAATAAATAATACTGTGTCTTGCTCCACTTTTCCGTTGATCAATCTGAACCGTCCATCGATTTTTTATTTTCGCAGTGTGAAATATTTTTATTTTTTATTCAGTGTGAAATAATTTTTATTCGGTGTGAGTGAAATATTTTTTATTCGGTGTGAGTGAAATATTTTTATTTTTTTGTTCAGTGTGAAATATTTTTTATTCAGTGTGAAATATTTTTTATTTTCGCAGTGTGAAATATTTTTTATTTAGTGTCAAATATTTTTTATTCCGTGTGTGTGAAATATTTTTTATTCCGTGTGAAATATTTTTTATTCAGTGTGTGTGAAATATTTTTAATGATTTTTTTGACAATTTCAATCAAAAAATGCTAAAAAAATTAAAATATCTTTGAGGGTCGGTCATGTAGACAATTTCAATCAAAAAATTACAAAATCTCTTTGAGGATCGGTCACGGTCAAAATCGTTCATTTTCTTGAATTAACGCTCGTAAGTTTCTAATCTTCGAATTAACCTCCTTTTTCAATTCATATTCGTTACCCAATTCTTTTCGTATTCCTTCCTTGATAGTATATAACGGGACAAACACACTTACTTCACTGGAAAATGCAAGAGAGTCCCGAATAGAATTCTGAATTCTTTTGATTAGCGCATGCTTCTTTGGTAGCATATATTTGTTGTTGTTAACTCCGTATTCTATATCCTGAAAATCTGACATGATTTGATCAGGATTTAACCCATCTGACAGTATAAAACCCTGACTTTTCAATTTTGCAATTTCAACTATAATGCTGTTCATATTTTCAGAAATCATATTCTGTTACAATTACATATTTCTAAATGAAAAATATGACGCATCATACATAACTAAATTGAATTTTTTGTTCGGTCTTTTTTGAAATATCCGATCGATAAATTCCCTCTGCAACGAATCGTTCTGAGGCTCTACAAATATTGAAATACTTGCCGGCTTCATTCATTGGTTGAAATATCTTTTCTTCGTTAGATACCGTATTAAAAGATTTTACAGGTCTCGCTTTTTTTGAGTAATTCCCAGTGTTTCCTCGTTTGGTATTCTCACTTTGTGTAACAGCTTGCAGATTTGATAAAGAATTGTTCTTTGAATTATAATCAATGTGATCATTAACAGAATCATCCTCGATCAATCCAATGAAACATTCATACACGAAACGATGATTGTGATATTTCTTCTTTCCAGCGCCAGATTTCAAATACCCTTGATTACTCACAACACCGACCGGTTTCTTTAGCCTACGGTTTCTTACAACACCATCACTGGATGCTTCATAATTTGTAATTACAGGGTGTGGTCTGAATGCTTGGTTCATTTATTTACTATACTATTGTTTGTCTAATTCATTGTTTGGTCTAATAATGAATCTTTCGATATAGTCTTGAGGTGTTCTTATGATTTTGTCATTGGACTTTGTCATTGATTGAATTATTTATTCTTTTGTCATAATAACGCTTCAGCTCTCTATATCGCTTTCCACCACAATTTATACACAACTGCGATTTTCCCCTGACCCCAACCCCACATAGAATACAAGGTAACGGACCAAGGCTTCCACGACGAAAACTTTACATATGATACCCACATAATTCATTTCTGCATGATTTGTTACAAGGAGTCACTGATCCAATCATGAGCCATTTGCAATGATTCATTATACATAAATCTTTCATTTAAATGCTTGTTTTAATTATAGTATGAAGGAGTTTGAGAGATTATCAAAAATTACGCCTTGGAAAAATTTTAAATTCTATCTCGATAGAGTTTCTGATACACCCAAGAATAAAATTCCTGATAGAACCATGACTAGTAAAATCAGAGACTGTTTTAATGAATTCAAGCGTGATGGAGCATCTCATTGTTGGTCAACATTTCGAATTGATGGCCGTGTTGATGCTACCATGAATGATGAAAAAGTAGCAGTGATAATCTCACATCTTTCGTGGAAAAGGCATTTTTTTAGAATAAAATTCCTTATCCGTGACGACACTGGAGATTGGATCATTAGGGATAAATACGAGCCAATTCTCAAGGATAAGAAAACTGTCACTGTGAGTCAAGATTCCAAACCAGGAATTTTGACTGGAATTGACAAACCATACTACGAGAGATTTTATCCTGTAACAGCAGTTGTTTATGGGATATATCCGTTAAATGACAAACCTGATATTGCAAAACTAGCACCAATGAAATATTCGTCATTGCCACTCAATTGTGTAGCAGCACGAATAATAGAACACTTCACAAATGCATCCCGGGGAAATAAATTAACTGATCTAAGACGAAAAAAAATAAATGAACGGGAATTAACAGTGAAACAGCATGGGGCAACAATTCAGGATATAATCAAATTAGAAAAATCATTGAGATTTCCAATATCAGTAACGACAATAACCGGAGAAGTATTATACGAATCGAAATATAAATCAAAAGGAACTCCAATACAAATTATTGATCATAACGAACACGCGTGGTCATCTGCAGTAACAATATTCCCACGGGATAGAACCGTGAAATATATACCCGAACCTGGAGAGTTTTTTCCGAGCAGAAATTATTTGATGCTATTTACAATTTGAGTAAAAAAGATCCTGTGTCGATGTGGCTATTTCCTAGTGCTGCAGACGATGAATGTGGATTTGATCAGTTTGTAAGACCCAACGGAGAATTGTACCGTACTGAAGCGCTGTATAATCAAATGAAAAAACTAGCTAGTGAGTTATCTTCCCAGAATTCTGGGGGGGATTTGAAGATCAATTATTAACAAATTGCTTGACACTTCCATCAGTTGCAGCACATTTTGCTAGAAAGAGAAACGCGTGCAAACCAACGCGAAGTGAGTTTTTATCAGATGTCAGATTGAGCTGTCTTGAATACAGCCATTTAGTTTTATGGAATACAAAATATGACACTAAAACCGTTATTTCCGTTGAAAATGATTGCGTGTTATCCAGGGAGTTTCCTCGGGTATGGAGAGTGTTCTGAGTATTTCAAACGATTTGGACACCCCACACACGAAATGGCCCGTGTTGCTATTAATGGACCACTACCTGATTTTGATTTAACCGGATTCGCTTGTGTAGTATCATTTTAATTGGCTGAAGGTCTTCATCCGTGTAGTTATCTTTTATTGGTAAACACATGTCTGAAAAACACTGGATGCCAATAACGCTATTGAGATATATGATTGATTGTGGGATGTTACAATCGTTAATTGACAGTGAAGCGATTATATCCTATCGAGCACAGAAATCAATCTGTTACCACAACCTGATCTAGAAAAAATAATTAGCGAACAGCGAAAACTGTTTCCAGATTTTAACGAACAACAAATCATGGATTGGTCCAAACAGTTATTTGAAATCAGAAACAACGAAGCAAAAGATCTTGGACGAAGAATAATCGGTAAATTTACTCAGGGTGGCAAATACGACAATACAAGATATTCTTCACGATTGATTATAGACAATGCTGAATACGATTTTGTAATCGCGGATCTAACGAATAAGGGTATATATGTCAATCGTAAAGACGCATTTCTGTCTGATGGAACAAATTGGGTACAATTGTTACCTACAACGATGGATACAATCCTCAGTATACACATTTGAGAGCTTCTATGCTCGGTTATGCTTCCATTAATCTGTTTTCAATGATAAATAAATTTCCTAGCACCGCAGTTAGAGTTGCCACTGACTCATTTTACATAAACAGCGATGTAGTTGAATTCATTAGGGGTAGCAAGGAGAATCGAGGATCATGGAGAATTAAGCGAGAAATGCTTCATGATTATATTCAATCATCAGATGTTACAATTGAAAATAATTATTTAGAAAGCAATCAGTGTTCAGAATTTTCTAATGCACCACCGTGTTCTGATCCAATCTGTAGATATAAAACAGTTTATTAAAACGGCTGTGGCGGGTCAGGAAAAACAACTAGTGCAATTGAGTTATTCCGCGTTTCCAATCCAAACATGATTGTGCTAACACCAACTCACAGACTTGCAAGAGAGATGATACAACAAGGGGTAAATGGCTGTACTTATCGCAGTTTCTTTCGATGGAAAGGAGATAAGTGGACTCCTGAGCGTATTGGCGAGAAATTTATTCCTGAAATCATCATTTGGGATGCAATAGACACAGTGTCATTAGATGTATTACAAATATTTCTTGAGTGGTTGTTATTGAAAAATACAAAAGTCGTCATGTGCGGTGATCACGGCCAATCACAAAAATTTGTCGGTGCATCCCGACATGAATGGCTAAAGGGTTTTGTAGACTATTATGAAGAAATTACCACTGATTACAGATCACTTGATGAACAATTACGAGAATTCAAAGCGCTAATTAGATTACAACCGGATAGAATCCAATGTGAAATAGCGCGTGACATAATTTCAGAAACTCCCATTAATGAGTTTTGGGAAACATGGAGACCAAATGATTTGATAATTGCAAGTAGAAAAATAGTCAGAGACACACTTCAGATGAAGTTATTTGAATTGCATCAAAAAAAATTTGCAACACTTCCAGTGCCCCTTTATTATAGGCCATCGGATACACGAAAACAGAATATCGAAGTTGATATTCCAGGACAAAGTGAAAAACAAATTCTCGTATTAAATGATATTGTGCTGGTTAATATCAATGTCGTCGAAGATGCATTGCGTGCTAATAAATCCCCGTGGACGCTAGGATACGCATCGAAGATACATTCTTCACAGGGATTGACTATATCGGATACAATTGTTTGGATAGTAGATAATCGCATCGAATGGTCAAATTTAGTCTATCTTGTAGTATCCAGAGTACGAAAAATAAATCAGCCTCGAAGATTTGTTTTAGATGCTAGTTAAGACCCCGTGGTGGTAATTGAGTATACTCGGGTATCACTTGCAGTTGTTGTCGAGTAAATCCTCGTTGAGGGGCAGTTGAATCCAATTTATAGAGTGGAGGTCTACCAGTTGATCGTGTTATATTAGATATCTTGTGTGCAGGAACACTCCAAATAGGATCACTAGCCCTTTTTCTGCCACCTTCAAGCTCTCCTGGTTCGTATAAATACCTCACAGTGACATTACCGATAATTGGTTCTTTTGAAAAATCTTTTTGCGGTTGTACGGGTATAGACTTCATTTTAATCGCGTTGATAGGTTTCATGTTGATTTTTCTAGTAATCTCATTATTCAGTGCGGCAATCACAGCTGGTAATCTTTTAACCCATTCACGGGATCATTTTTCTTGGATGAATTCTTTTGCGTATTGATATCCAAATAACCGCTCAGCAATCGTCCGATTAAACCGTTCAACAATTGCCTGATCACGATGTAGTGCAGTATGTCCTCGTCTGATAGTGACATGATGATTCTTCATTGTTAATAGCACTGCACCCTGAAATTCCTTGCCAGGATCAACTTGTAACAGATTTGGCCAGTGCAGAGGACCCCTTCGATAAATCCTTTCAAATGCAGAAGCTACTTCAGTTGCTGATTTTGTTTTTAACGGTTCTGCTTCTTTGTATCGACTTGCAACATCAACTACAGTTAACGCGTGTTTGTAACCACCATCATGTGGCGAAAATAATATATCGGCTTGATGAACTTCATTGGGTCCGGTCACATCAAAATGAGAGAAATTGATTTGTTTAGGCGGTGGTAGATAAATCTGCCATAGTGCCTGTTTGGATAACCAATTAGTCGCAATGGTTTATTTCACTTTTGCAGCGCTAGTGAGTTTATTGATTGCTGATTTACCCCTCCAGTATCCACGCGGAGAATAATAAATAGATTCCATGTCGTTATTAATTACCAGCACTTAACATCAATTTATTTTTCATCGCCGATTTTATCAAAAATGAAGCCAATTTTTCTTTGAAGGATTTATCAGGAATAGCATTTAACGCATGAATTAATTTCACATCTGCTAGATGTCTATGCTGCAAATTGCTGCTTTTATAAGCAACATCATGAACGTGACACGCCCTATCAATGACGCTTATTGGTTCTTCACCGGGTTTGGGTTGGTTATGATTATTGAGTCTTATATCAAGTCTTGTTCCCGGTCCACAATAACTATACCCTGGAAGGTGTTTTTCTCCTGGATACTTTGCCCATGGGGTTCCAGGGAGTTTAGTTAGCTTGGCTGCGATATCACCTCCTCGTTTTTTTTTTTAAATCGTCAGAAATGCTAGCATTTCCTGCAGATCTCATAGAAACAAATCAAAATTTCTTTGTACTACATTGTACGCATTTACCAGAAAGCGCTGATCGGTTATTTTTAGTTGTAATCGTCAAGTCATCTGTGCCAGTACGCGTTTTACACTTCACTCAATATAGATCCATAATTTATGTATAGAGATATGAATATAACTGATTATTCAGCTACCCGACGACGGGAACCTATTAAACACCATTAAATGTTGCCGAATTCAATTAGAATGATTATAATCGGACCATCTGGAAGCGGAAAGACACAAATGCTACTTAATTTGATAACGAGATGGATGAAATGGAACAAGTTGTATTTAATAGCCCCGAGTGTAGACGATCAGCGATGCTATGAAGTGCTAAAGGATTTTAACGAGAAAGCAAAATAATTTCAAATCGATGATGATTGTATTGAATTTATTACTGATATCAACGATGCACCGAGCATTGATTCCATCGACGGAAGTATTAACAATTTAGTCATATATGACGATATCATGTTAGATAATCAAAAAAATCCTGCTAGGATATTTTCCCGAGGCAGGCATAAAAGCACTGATGTGATATATGTCACTCAACGATACACAGAAATACCAAAAGTGATTCGCGATAATTGCAATCTGCTGTATGTGTTTAACGGAGTTGATACTCATACACTACGAAATATTCATCAGACCTGGTGCAGCGGTGATATGAATCATAATCGATTTAGAAATTTCTTTAGTCACGCTCAGTCAATACCACACGGGCTTGTCACAATAAGTTTAGCAGACCCTCGGATGCGATATCGTATCGGACTTGAAAAAACATTCGGTTGAAATCATAGAGGTGAGTTTTTACTCATTTCGAAGCCCCTGAAAGATCATGTTTTCAGACAAAAATCACTAAGGCTCTGTTTGGCAAATGGAGACTATTTTTTTTTTGGTTAAAACATGAGATTTCGTAGGAAGGTTCTATTTGCTGTTTTGACGGTTTAAATCGTTTTTTGCTTGAAAATTGTCCGATTCACCCTCTCTGCTGCTCATTATACAAAGGACACAATGATAGAGTGATATTTATCTTTGAGTACATCACACAAAGGGCACAATCTGTGTCTTAAAGGAGTAGAGTATGATCTATTCCATCTATGAGGATTTAGTCTAGAATACATGATTGTAAGCAAAACAGACTCAATGTGTAAAAATTCCTCATCATATTTACAAGTTTTGCCTGTTGTTTTCTTTCTCATTCATGTCACTCCACATGTTAAGATTATTCTCCACTTTCTCAGATGGAGGGTAATATTTCCTGTTTTTAGTTTTTATGATAGACCCAGAATTTGGGATATTTTATTCGCGATGTTAAATTATATGTCAATCTTACCTTTCCATACTGTTTTTTTTTAGGGTCGTTGGACACGAATGGTTTAAACTTTGTGTCACTGTTTTCATTTTACTATAAACAAAATGTGCAAAGTGTGAAATGGTTGTTAGGCATGATGCAATTCATTGATACATTTCGCTGCTGTACCATTGCACATTATAAAGTTAAAAGCAAGTATCAGTAATACATTATCAGCTGTTTAGTATATTTCTGGAATGCATGCCAGCTAATATTTTCTCCTCCAACTAGAAATTTATGGAAATTTTTTAAAAGATAAAATAAAATAAGATTCCAGTCTGATTTGTTAGTCATATCTAGCATATGGAACACCATTTTTCCATGGACTTTTGAACTACTTGTGTGTTTATGATTCATCAGAGACTTTCACCTCATTTGTTGCTGATGAGCATTTTAATGGCTAGTCATAGTTTCTATATTGTCTTTTCCCCTCAGTCTTTGCATTTTTTGAATTGTTTTTATTTCTTGTGTTTTTCTTCCGATTTTCAAGCATTTGGTTCATGCCTTGAAACGCTGTGTTTTGGTTCTTACCCTTGTTATTTTTGACATTAGAGTATATATCACTAACAATTTTCAGTGTTCAGTGGATTTATTTCGTATTTTCTTATTCACTGATGTACTAGTTCACCTAGTGTGGGTTAGTGTGGTGAGATAAGAAATATAATATAACACTCACCTCTCCTGTTTATCATGTATTGCAATTTACACATGGACAGATTTCGGATATGTTACCTTTAATCAAATGAGCAGTGTAACTTTGCAGAAAGTCTTGACACCTGGCTCTCTTTCTCATTAATAATGCAGGGTGACCACTTGTTTCCTAAAAAGGGGTCTGGATCAAAACATTTTTATTAGAGAAGTTGATTCCCTCAATCAATGAGAGCCCGGTCTGGTTAACGTGGCTTGTAAATTGTTAAAATACCCATGATTCCTGATGCCTGATCCACCAATGCTACAAGTTGCAATGAAGGATAGATACCTTTCCCTTTCATAAGCCTGGGGTACATAGAGTGCCAGTGACCAAAGCAATAATTCCTTGCTGACTACAGGGACAAGCAGCAATCTTGTTAGGATAAATTAGATGGATAGACTTGGCAGATCTTTGTATCTAAACTGGTTGTTGACTGGTGACATGTGGACAGTCATGGCTGAATTGCTTGGGGTACAAGCACTAGTCATTTGTCATTGCAAGACACATTGATTAACGAGTCTATAAATTGTGATTATCAGTCTGGGGAATGCATTGATACTTCCATCAATTTAGTTGTGCTAATATGTACAATGAGGAAGGTCAGTGGCTTAAAAAAACTCAGATGTACATGTTGTCATTGTAAGAGTACATCTGAAAAACATGACCCAATAGGTTGACAGCAAGCTAAAGTGATTGACTAACTGCAGAGTGATGAGAACTAACTAATATATATATATATATATATATATATATATATATATATATATATATATATATATATATATATATATATATATATATATATATATATATATTGACTGAATTCAGAGGAAAAATACATCGCAATGTGCGTCGTTATAAGTGTCCATCAAATGAACAACTTTAGCTTTCATTATTGTGTTTGTTTTGAAGTGTAGCCATAAAAGTAGTGCACGTGGACTCGAAATCCAGACATGTTGAGAGTTAGACAAAATGTTGTTTGCATATTTGGATAAGGAGTTTGGAGCCTATTATTAACCAGTGCTAGAAGATGTTAGAACTGATAGTTCATGTGGAACACAAGGTGTGATGCCTAGCTTAGTCCTTGGAAAAAGAACTTTCCTTGGCCTACCATAATTTACTCTCACTCTAGCAGACAAACAAGAGTTATATGTCAATGGTGTGAAGACATTAGAAAATTAAACTCAGTGGCAACCACTGGTTCTTTTCGTCTGGAAATTTATCCACTTCATGTATCCTCAATAAGCTTCTGTGGATCTTGGCAGATATGTAGCCTTAGACATGTCCAAGGTCTTGCTGGATCATATCAAGAACCCGTTGAATACATGGATGATGCATTGGTTATCTTTAAAGGAGAGTAACTAGTTTTTTTTATGGAACCAATCTCCACTATCACAGATTCCCATTTGTATTTACCAATGTAAACATACATGACTTTATATCTGATTTTCCCCAAGAGTATCCGAGTGGTCTAAAGCGCTCTACGTTATGGATCACTGCCATCTCACCTCTGTCTGTGTGGGTTCGAATCTCTGATACAGCCAATGTCGGTATGTGAGAAAGCTTGCCAGTAGCTTCTCATGGGTCTGTAGTTTTATCCTGGATTTTCCTAGATTCTACCTCCACCATTAATACTGGCTGCCATGTATAGCCTAGCTTGTGCTGAAAAATGGCATTAAACCAAACAACAACACATCTATTTTCTGAAACAGTAGTTAAAGATTCAAACAGAACACGTTTTGGACTGTTTACTGCAGGACATCGGTGTACCTTATGGTACCATGTTGTCATTTTATTCAACATCAAAGTCAACAGCATACTGAAATGCATTGATGTTTGACTGAAGCCTATTATATGATGATTTTGTTTAGCTGCTGTAGATTAAAGTATATGCATGCTATTGAATGACAAAAGCAGGAACATAAACATTAGGGAGTAGAAAACCAGTCTACATTTCTGAAGTTAGGAACTAGCTGCATTCATTTTGTACCAATTATATCATTTTCTTAATCACCCAAACCATCTTGATATATCTCTTATTTCTGTTGTGGAACAACATATATTTTAGTGGTTATTTTCAACTGTAAGCTATTTTCTTCCATATAGTAAATTCTTAGGGACATATGTCACAAAGCCATGGATTTAAAATGGATCAGGGTAAATACTGATTGGGACTAAGACTGCTTGTCTCTTGTCACCTGTCATGCAGGTCATTAGTAAGGTCAGAACTTGGTCATACCATGATTATGTAACAAGCAGTTTGCAAATCTTACCTGGGGAGTGCAACTCAGCTGTGGAAATTAGCAGGTTTGAACCCTGGCTGAGTCATATCATTGACTAATAAAACTGGTACTACCAGCTGCCTTGGTTGGAGCTCAGTATTAAGAGGTTAGTATTAGGACTGGATGGCCTGGTACAGTGTTACAAAATCGGACATCCTGATGCCTGGGACCCCAAAATGTTAAGTCAAATTGAGGTGCCCGTCAGACTTGTCAAAACAAAATAGTTTGCTTCAGGAAACTTTGATCGAGCTGATGAAATGAGTAAATGTACATGCCCATGCACGCTGCAGTCTAAATCAGATTACCACTGTCCTGTGTGAAATTTGAATCTGTGCTAAAAATACGACGTTGTGCTCTCAAACCCCCTCACATGGTGTTGTTTCTGGAAAATACTTTTTGTTCAGTAATCTTTAATAAAAGAACACAGAAGCAAATCTACAGTACAAATAACCCCAACAACAATAAAAACTGTTGAGACTATGCCCTTCACATGTAATAGTTATACACAGCAATTTTAATTTTAATGATTGGACCTGATATCAAACTGGATGGTTTAATAACGACAATTAGAGGAATAAGAGGTCTGATATAAAATCAAATTTTCCCATTAACTGGCTGAGATGTGCTTATTATTGCAGCAGATCAACCCGTTGTGCTAATTTGCGTAGGTATGATTAGGAAGTGGAACAACCTATTATAGTTAAATCAAAGAGATGATAAATGCGTGCCCAAGAACATAAGTTATTTCATATTATCGTCTTGAATGAGAATGTTTATATTTTTGACAAGATTATGAACAGCGGCAACATTTCTTTAAAGTGGAATCTTACAGCATATTTAGAAAACATGATCATTTCAGTTATGGGGATAGTGTTGTAGAGTAAATCATTTTTAATACTGTGTATATTAAAACTGTAGTTGTTGCAACGTCATGTGACAATATTAAAAAAGGGTAAATTTGCGCTTTGTGGATACGGGAGTGCAGCATACCTAGTTAACAAGGCGTTTGACAGGGTATGGCATGCAGCCCTTTGGTCCACCATGAAGCTGTACAACATCAAAGCTAACCTGATCAAAGCATAGAAAGCCTTTACAGCAAGGCCACCATCGGAGTATGCTTCAACGGTTAAATATGAGATTGGTCTAGGACAACTGTGGGAGTCAGACAGGGCTACCTGCTTTCACCTACTCTCTTCAACATCTTCCTTGAAAGAATCATGACTGATGCACTGGAAGACCATGAAGTAACTGTCAGTATTGGAGGCAGAATAATAATGGATCTGCGCTTTGCTGATGACATCGATGGCCTTGCAGGAAGTGTGGAAGAGCTAGCTCAGTTGGTGGAAAACTGGAGAGGACAGCTACTGCTTTCGGTATGGAAATCAGTGCAGAGACGACCAAATTGATGACCAACAGCACCAGTGTCACCAGTACTGACATCATGATTAGTGGCCAGAAACTGGAAATGGTTAATAGATTCAAGTACTTAGAAGCCATCGTGGCAGACGAGGGATCGAAACCAGAAATATTGTCCAGAATTGTGCTGGCAATAACAACAATGGCAAGGCTGAAGACAGTTTAGAAAGACAGAAACACCCCAGTCACCTCAAAAATCATACTGATGAGCTCCTTGGTTGCATCTGTATTCCTATATGCTTGTGAGTCATGGACCCTCACATCGGATCTCGAAAGGAGGATACAAGCTGTTGAAATGAGATGCTTTCGAAGGTTGCTTGACATTACATATAGAGATCATGTCACGAATAAGGAAGTGGGAAACAGAATTAAGCAAGACATTGGTCCCTATGAAGAGCTATTGACCATTGTGAAAAGCGCAAAATGAAATGGTATGTACATGTCACACGATCGACAGGGCTTGCTAAGACAATCATGCAAGGTACTGTGCAGGGAGGGCGAAGGAGAGGAAAAGTTGGAAGGATAACATCTCAGAGTGGACAGGACTGAATCGGAGTGACACAGTGAGAGTATCAGAGAACAGAGTGGAATGGAGGAAGCTGGTTGTCAGGTCATCAGTGGTGCTCCAACGGTCGGCAAGACTAAGAGATAGACAGACAGACAGACAGAAACAGATAGATAGATAGATAGATAGATAGATAGATAGATAGATAGATAGATAGATAGATAGATAGATAGATAGATAGATAGATGGATGGATGGATGGATGGATGGATGGATGGATGGATGGATGGATGGATGGATGGATGGATGGATGGATGGATGGATGGATGGATGGATGGATGGATGGATGGACGGACGGACGGACGGACGGACGGACGGACGGACGGACGGATGGATGGATGGATAGATGGATAGATAGATAGATAGATAGATAGATAGATAGATAGATAGATAGATAGATAGATAGATAGATAGATAGATAGATAGATAGATAGATAGATAGATAAATAGATAGATAGATAGATAGATAGATAGATAGATAGATAGATAGATAGATAGATAGATAGATAGATAGATAGATAGATAGATCGAAAGTTGAATACATGTCCCGTATTTAGAAATTATCTTATAAAATGATATAATGGAAAATCTTTTGTGCAAAACGCTAATAATGTTATTAGCAATGCATTATTTACATTGTGAGTAGTGACTCACTGCATTGTTTTGCCAAATGATCTGAACATCATTACTACCTCATTGTATGTATTAAAAGTGAATACCTTATTGGTGTGGTGGAATAAATATCCATTTGATACATTTATAAATAAATAGCAAGAATTAGATTTCTGTCAGCTAATCGGTTCAGCCTGATTTAAATAAGATCTCCAGAGATCTACACGAAGATCTGACAGTAACCACTTATTGGTTCTGATCTAATGATCAAAGTTATTACCATAATTGCTAATTGTATCAGCCAATCAGACAAAGTCTTGTATCTTTATATTTAGAAGAATGAGGAGTATCAATGTGTGTCAAGCTATTTGATTCACTTTCAGACTTATAACAAATGCAATTTTATTGCCTATTTCTAATGATTACCAGAATATTACCTGTATGTTGTCACTGTCAGATCTTCAGGTACAAAAATAGAGATCTGATTTTAATCATATTGCTAATTGGTTTTATCATCAAGATGTTGGATGAGTTTGAGTGACTATTAGTTATATCTTTACATATTATCCAAATCGTTATCAACACAAAGTTTGTGAGTTATTTTACATAAGTAGCAGCAGAGGGGGCGAATCGGACAACTATTAGAAGCGTCAATTTGGCAAACCGAGGCTTCCTCCAAAATACTTTATAGAAGCGTCAATTTGGCAAACCAGAATAAAAAAGACGCCAAGTCGTTGGTTGTCACACCCCATTTTCTGCTATGGGGTTAAAAATCTTTTTTACGATTTCAACCGCATATTTGATCAAGTCCGACACGGTATCTTGATCTCGGGTCATGCAAATTTATCGTTACAAATCCATGTGAGATTAACTGAGCGCGACTACAGAAATGTCTAAACTGACCATGCTCCATGTCTCCACTGCACCAGGTTTGACGAATATTTCGTAGCGTATGTGTGTCAATTCCGTTGAATACAGCAAGAGCATTGCAGTTATCTCTGATCACTTTTGGTATTTGAGTGTATCGTTGAGTGACATATATCACGTCAGTGTTTTTATGCCTGCCTCTGGAAAATATTCTAGCGGGACTAATTTGATTGTCTAACATGACATCATCATATACGACTAAATTGTTAATACTTCCATCAATATCATCAATGCTCGGTGCTTCCTCGATATCGGTTATAAACTCAATAATATCCTCATCGGATTCCAATTTTACTTTCTCGTTAAAATTCTTTAACACCCCATAACATCGCTGATCGTCTACACTCGGGGCTCGTTATTAAATTAAGTAGCAGTTGTGTTTTGCCACTTCCAGATGGTCCAATTATAATCATGCGAATATAATTTAGTAGCACTGCATGATGTTTAACTAGTTCTTGTGTTTGTGTTGCCGAGAAATCAATTATATCCATTTTATAATAAATAAATTATGGATCTATATTGTGTGAAATGTAAGAAGCGTACTGGTGCAGATGACTTGACGACGATTACAACTAAAAATAGCAGATCAGCACTTGCTGGTAAGTGTGTAGAATGTGGTAAAAAAAATTAGATTTGTTTTAATGAAATCTGCAGATGATTTAAGAAAAAAAACGAGGAGGTGATATTGCAGCCAAGTTAGTAAAACTCCCAGGAATACCATGGGCAAAATATCCGGGAGAAAAACACCTACTAGGATATAGTTATTGTTTACTGGGGACCAGACTCGATATCAGACTTGATATTCAAGATAATCCTAACCCGGGAGAAAATCCGATAAATGTAATTGACGAAGCGTGTCGGATACGCGATATAGCTTACCGGAGCGGTGATTTACAACGTAATCTCGCAGATGTGCAATTAATTCATGCGTTGAATTCTATCACTGATAAATCCTTCAAAGAAAAGTTGGCTTCATGGTTGATAAAATCGGCTATGAAAAGTAAACTGATGTTGGGTGCTGGTAATTAATAACAACATGGAATATATTTATTATTTTCCAAAAGGATACTGGAGGGGTAAAGCAGTAATCAGTAAACTCGCTAGCGCCGCAAAGGTGAAAAATACCAGTGCAGCGGATTGGTTATCCAAACAGGCGATATGGCAAATTTTTCTACCACCGCCTAAACAAATTAACTACTCGCATTTTGATGTCAGAGCACCTAATGAAGTTCATAAAGCTGATATACAAGTTCTACCGCATGATGGTGTTTACAATTACGCGCTAACCCTAGTTGATGTTGAGAGTCGATGCAAACAAGCAGAACCTCCAAAAACAAATCATCAACTGAAGTTGCTTCTGCGTTTGAAAGGATTTATCGACGAGGTCCTCTGCTCTGGCCAAATCTATTACAAGTTGATCCTGGTAAAGAATTTCAGGGTGCAGTGTTATCAACAAAGAAGCATCATAATGTCACCATCAGACGACGACACACTGCATTACATTGCGATCAGGTAATTGTTGAACAATTTAATCGGAAGCATGCTGAGCGGTTATTTGGATATCAATACGCGAAGGAATTTAATCAGGATAAACGATCTCGTGAATGGGTTAAGAGATTACCAGGCGTGATTACCGCGCTGAATAATTAGATTACTCGAACAATCAACATGAAACCTAACAACGCGATTTAAAAAAAAGTATGTACCCGTAAAACCACAAAATGATTTTTCAAAACAACCATTACTCGGCAATGTCGCTGCAAAATATTTAAATGAAACAGGAGAGCTCGATGGTGGCAAAATATGGCTACTGATCCTATTTGGAGTATTACTGCACATAAAATATCTAGTATAACACGGTCTACGGGTAGACCGCTAGTCTATAGATTGGATTCAACTGCTCCTCAGCGAGGATTTACTCGTGAACAACTGCAAGTGATACCCGAGGAGACTCAGTTACCGCCGCGATGTCTTAACTAGCACCTCTGCGTCTGTTGCATTCAACACAAGTCAGCATCTCATTATCTCTGGTATGACCAATACTGCTATGTTTTCTATCTACGGTAAATTGCCGAGAGTCCTTATCCGACCAGCACCAATTCATTATACAATTGCAACTCGGGCAGTGATTAGTTTGTTGTTGTTTCAGTGTAATTATTAATTTGCATCAATTTCAAATTCTCTATTATATTTTTATCCTGCTGTTTATGACCAGAGAGTTTTTTTCTGATTATATCATCGCTGACAATATCACTTATGGTAGTGTCGTTAGTCTAAAACAACTCTTCGAAGTTGATTTATTTTTCGTACTCTGGATACCGCAAGATAAACTAAATTCGACTACTCGATGTGATTATCTATGATCCAAACAATTGTATCGGATTTAGTCAATCCCTGTGAAGAATGTTTTGTCGCTGCGTAACCTAGCGTCCATGGGGATTTATCTTCGACGACGTTGATATCAACCAGCACAATATCATTGAACACGAGAATTTGCTTTTCGGTCATGCCAGGAATATCAACTTCGATATTTTGTCTTCGTGTATCCTTGGGTCTATAACACAAGGTACTGGAAGTGTTGCAAATTTTTCTTTATGCATGCTAAATAACTTCATCTGAAGTGTGTCTCTGACTATTTGTCCACATGCCACTATCAAATCGTTTGGTCTCCACGCTTCCCAGAAATTATTTAATGATGTTTCCGAAATTGTTTCACGCGCCATTTCACATTAAATTCAATCCGAATGTAATCTGATTAGTTTCTTGAACTCGCGTAATTCAAACCGACAAATGGTGGTGGTTGACCATGATCGCCACACATTATCACTTTTATATTTGATAGCAATGACCACTCGAGAAGCTTTTGTTATACATCTAACGACACTGTGTATATCTCATCCCAAATGATGATTTCAGGAATATATTTCTCACTCATTCGATCAGGAGTCCATTCGTCACCTTTTCATCGAAAAAACTATGATAAGTACAAGCATTAATTCCTCGCTGTTTCATCTCTCTTGCGAGTCTGTGGGTCGGTGTTAGCACGATCATGTTTGATTTCCCACGAATAATTAAATCGCACGAGTCGTCTTTCCTGACCCACCACAGCCGTTTAGGTAACTGGTTTTTTATCTACATATTGGATCAGATATCGAAGGTGCATCAGAATGCTCTGATATCTGATTATTTTTCAAGTAATTGTTTTCAATCGCAACATCTGCTGATCTGGAATAATTGCACGGTATTTACCTTTTAATTCTCCATGATCCCCAACTCTCGACAGAATTAGTGAATTCAGCCACTGCTTCGCTATGTTTTACATCTATGTAAAATGAATCAGTGGCGACTCTAACTGCGGTGTCAGGAAATCTATTTATCATTGGGAAAAAAATTAATAGAATCATAAGGCAGCATAGACGCCCTCAAATGTGTATCTTGAAGAGTGTATCCATCGTTGTAAGTAACAATTGTACCGAATTTTGTTCCATCGTACAGAAAGCGTCTGTACGATTTACATATATACCTTTAGATCTTGCATCCGCGATTATAAAATCGTATTCAACGCTATCTATAATCAACCGTGAAGAATATCGTTTATTGTCGTATTTTTTCCACCTTGAGTGAATTTACCAATTATTTTTCTACCGAGAACTTTGCTTTTGCTTGTTTATTTCTAACTTCAAATATCTGTTTGGACCATTTCAAGATATACTCTTCGTCGAGATCGAAAATTGTTTTCTATTTTCGCTGATTATACTATCCAGACTATCGGGTTGTGGTAACCAGACTTCAGTTTGTTTTCGATATGATATAATTGCTTCACTGACAATTAGCGATATCAGCATTTTAGAATCAATCATATACCGTAATAACACTATTTGGCATCCAGTGTTTTTCAGATATATGTCTACCAATCCAAACATAACAACACGGATGAAGTCCTTCAGCAGTTTCAAATGATACCACACGAGCGAATCCAGTTAAATCAAAATCGGGTAATGGTCCATTAATCGCAACACGGGTCATTTCATATGTGGGATGTCCAAATCGTTTAAAGTGCTCAGCAAATTATCGTTACACGAGAAAACACGAAGGATGACACGCAACTATATCAACCGAAATAATATTGTTAGGGTCATATTTTGTATTCCATAATCCACCATGGTTATATTACACACAGCTTAATTTGATATCTGATAGAAATTCAGCTCTTATTGGCTTCCACATGTTTTTCTTTCTTTCAAAATGAGCTGCAACAACCGGAATTGTGAAAGAATTTGTTAATAGTTGTTCGTCGTGTTCTGTTGCAAAATCACTAGCGAATTTTTTTTATCTCGTTGTGGAGGGCTTCAGTCCGGTATAATTCGCCGTTCGGTCTTACAAATTGATCAAATTTACCCTCTTCGTTTTCAAAACTGTGAAGTAACCACACTGACACAGGATCGTATTTACTTAACTCGTAAATCAAATCAAGTAATTTCTCCTCAGAGAATTCTCCAACAGAGAACTCAGCGGGTAGATACTGTATTGTTCTATCCCGCGGAAATATTGTTGCTGCAGGTGTCCACGCGTGTTCGTTATGATCAATAATGTTGATTGGAGCTCCTTTTGATTTATATTTTGATTCGTGTAATACCTCTCCTGTTATCGTCATTACGGTTATTGGGATCTTAATGATCTCTCTAATGTGGTTATATCTTGTGATTTATATTTTGATTCGTGTAATACCTCTCCTGTTATCGTCATTACGGTTATTGGGATCTTAATGATGTCTCTAATGTGGTTATATCTTTAATCGTTGCTCCATTTTCCTTTACTGTTAGCACCCATTCATTTATTTTTTTACGTCTTAGATTCGTCAATTTGTTTCCACGCAACGCATTTGTGAAGTGTTCTATTATTCTTTCTGCTACACAATTCAACGATGGCATTTCCATTGGTTTTAATTTTAATTTAATTTCAATACTCGGTTTTTCATTTAACGGATAGATTTCATAAACAACTGCTGTTACAGGATAGGATCTCTCTTAATACGGTTTGTCAATTCCAGTCGGAATTCCTGGTTTGGAATCTCGACTCATAGTGACAGTTCTTTTATGTTTCAAGATTGGTTCAAATTTGTCGCGTATCATCCAATTCCCCGTTTTTGAACGGATAATGAATTTCACTCCAAAAAATACTTTTTCTTGTCAAGATGTGAGATTATCAATGCTGCTCTTTCGTCGTTCATGGTAGCATCAACACTACCATCAATTCGAAATGTCGACCAAAAGTGAGATTCTCCATCCAGCTTGAATTCATTAAAACAATCACTGATTTTACCTATCATGCTTATATCACTTATTAGACCCTTTTGTGTATCAGTGGAGACTCTATTGAGAATCTATTTATCATTTTTCCAAGGCGTAATTTTCGATAACCTCTCGAACTCCTCCATATTATAATTAAAACAGGTATTTAAAATAAAGAATTATTATATAATGAACCATTGCCAACGATTGATGATAGGATCAGTAACCGCTTTTAACAAATAATGCAGAAATGAATTAGTGGATATCATTCACAGAGCGTACGTCGTGGGAGTGTAGGTCCGCTACCTTGTATCCGATGTGGGGTAGGTGTGCGTGGTAAATCGCAGTTGTGTCTGAATTGCGGTGGTAAGCGATACAGAGAGCTAAAGCGCTATTATGATATACGAGTCAAGAACACCATCAAAGATTCCATCAAAGATTCCGACTCAGACTCTTTCCTTGACTCTGTCAAAGACAAAATCATAAAAACAGCTCAAGACCATATTGAAAGATTCCCAAGTAATGATAAAACCAAATATTAAATTAGACAAATAATATTATAGTATATAAATGAACCAAGAATTTCAGCCGCATCCGGTGATCAGCAATGATATGGCATCTCGTGACGGTATTGTTATGCATCGCTGACTGAAGAAACCATTAGTGCGGGACAATGGTATTGGGTATTTGATGTTTACTGTTGGAAGAAGAAATATCTTAATCATCGTTTCGTGTATGAGGCATATAACGTATTGATCAAGGATGGTTTTGTTATTGATCTCATAAATAGTGTTAAAACTGATGATTCTTTAGATAATTTACGAGCTGTTACACAAAATGAGAATACTGCATCTGGGAAAACTGGTACTTATAAATCAATTGAGAAGAGACCTGTAAAATTATTTAATACAGAAAATAACGAGCAAAGGCTATTTCAATCAATGAATGAAGCTGGTATGTATTTCTTTATTTGTGAACTCTCAGTACGAAAAGTAGCAGAGAATATAACTCGATCGGCTTTCTCGAAACGTTTTTAAAACAGAATTTAATTTACATATGTCTGAATTATATTTTGTACTATATGTATACAACCAAAGGGGAATAACTCCTGCGGGTATGTGTACGGTTTATGAAAGTTACGGATCTCAATGGGTTTTCTTTTAAACTCTGTGTCACTTGGTCACAATGGGGTTTTTCAATTACTCCATTGTTGGTTTTAACTACCATGATTCTCCATGGAGATAATCAATTATATGTTTGTGAGGAAACGTATCAAATACGTAGTATTTACAATCAGTTGTATTCTTTATTTTGTGATGATTTTCAAGTATTCGATCTTGCTTAAATGTTGTCAATAATCATAATTAAGTACACGAAAGAATACAAATAACACACCTATGTTATTGGCTTTCATGTATAAACTGGTTTATATACCATACCATCTATTATATTATTGGGAATCTAGCGAAGCTCATCACATCAAACCAATCATAGGTCACACCGTCACGTGGTGTGAATGTCTATCGCATTCAAACCAGGTTGATTTTATAGGTTTATGATTGGTTTCATGTTTGAGTGTAGGACCGCCCCGTCATTGTCATCCTATCATGCCATACCATTGTCATCTTATCATTCATTGTAAATACCATACAATAATCTATTGTAATATGTTGTATTGTCTTGTGCTGTCCTATGTAAATAATTGTATCTATACATGTGCCTACCACTAGCCATAACACTCAAATTGGGAGTGGAACAGTTGTATCGTCCTATTTAAATAATTGTATTTATATATATATATATATATATATATATATATATATATATATATATATATATATATATATATATATATATATATATGTGTGTGTGTGTGTGTGTGTGTGTGTGTGTTTCTACAACTCCCCATAACACTCGAATTGGGAGTTGAACGGTTGTATTGTCCTATGTAAATAATTGCATGTTCAAACCAATATAAATATATATATATATATATATATATATATATATATATATATATATATATATATATATATATATATATATATATATGTTTATGTGTGTGTGTGTGTGCCTACAACTCGCCATAACACTCGAATTGGGAGTTCAAAAAAGGCTGTATTGTCCTATGTATATATATAAACGGGTCAAAAATTGACCCCCAATATTTTGGAAAAATATATCAATATCACATATTAGAAATATATATTTTATATATAAATGAATTCTGAAAATATCAATGAAATCATAAACGAGATTTCAAATTTGAAAATTCAAGGAATTCAATTGTCTGATAAATTAAATTGTGATAGGATCCTTTCTGATTTTCAAGATATTGAAGATAATATTCGAAGAAATAGGTATACACTGCCAAAGTCATATGCTATCATTAAACGAATCCAGCACGCGATTAATAATTCGTTCATATATGAAAATGACGTAAACAAGTTTGTAAAGGTTATTTGCTGTGGAATAAATCAGGAAAGAATTAAACAATGAATATGAAATCAAACGCGCAGTTATTTCAAAAATCAAAAATATAAAAATGATTATCTCACAAAATGAAAATTTCCCTTTGATTACCTTAACTGAGTAATGTGTCAATGACATTCCAATGAACACAACTGACATGTATAATAGACAGGTATGTTTACTCACTTAAAACAAAATTGATAAACACCAGGTAATGTATTGTATTTTTTTTTGGCATGTTGATCCACTACACGGAAGTAATTGTTGGATGGGTGGTTAACAGTGAAAATCAGGATTGCAAGTGAGATTCGAGGAATTTCCAATCAAAGTTTGAATCCACGGATGATATTTAGGAGTGATTCGCGGGAAAGAACCCAATGAGCGTAATATATTATTTGATCCCGGTTTAATGTAATTGTTGTTACAATTTCTCTGGATAATTCTCTATGTTGATCATTGGTAAACGGAAACATGTCGTCGCCGAGTCTTTCTATGGTGATATTAATATTAAAATTAATTTTTGGATGCAATTTTTTAAAAATATTCATAGATAGCTTTATGGAAACCAAATTTGTTATGTATAAATACGTTATAATTGTTATAGCACATTATTGTAGTAGCGCTACACTTTCTAAATTATTTTTTCACTGTTTTTGTTGCATTTTTCACTGTTTTTGTTGCATTTTTCACTATTTTTGTTGCATGTTTGATCAGAAAAATAGGGGAAACTAGTCGACGTTCTCTAAATGAATCAATTAGAGATTTTTCTCTTTAAAAAATATTTTATGATTTTCATGTTAAAAAAAACCGAAAAAAGGTAAAAAATTGACAAAAATCATCAAATATTGACACAAATTCCTGTTTTTTCTCATTAAAAATCATTTTATTATTTTCAGGTCAAATAGTCGACGGCTTCTAATTGATTCACTTAGAGAAAATCAAATATATTTCCCGTTCAGAATTCTCATTAACTCTTCAACACTCAGGCAAGAATGGACATATTGCATTATTCGATCACAATTACAGCTAATCGTCGTTATAATATCATGTTGCAGTTGTTGCATTTGGTCTTCAGTGTGCAGAAATTTATGGTCGCCGAGGTTATCAATGATTAGCTGGACATGAAAATTTTCTTGATTGATTCCATTGAAAATTTCCCTGATTGCGTTTTCAAGTCTATGTTTCTCGTAAATAACTATTCGCGTATGATGATACATATTATTGTATAAATCTACGATTTTCTAAATCCTTGAAATTGCAAGTGTTTTTCAATCAAAGATTTTCCATTTAAAAATGCTAGCGTTTTCACTACTTTACATCTAAAGTCATTTGTGATTGTTTCCCTCGGAGATCAATCAAATTAAAATTCTGGTCGACTATTCTAAAATTCATTCTTGATATAAGATTGTTTATGGTTTCCAAGTATGTTAAATATGGTTGATTCATCACGATTAAACTTCCCGGGGAAACATTTGGGGAAAACGTATATAAGATATAACCTTGATCCGCGTTTATTGACGTTGCTGTGTCAATGGAATGACGACCTAACACTACATCACAAGTTCCGCGTGATCTGTGTTTGTTGTTTTTGTACACTGAATTATTCAACCGTACAATCTCCGCATGCGACTATATTTTAAACCATAACGCGTGAATCTGTGGAAAAAAAATTGTCGATGAGATCTTTGGTGATTTCTTTAACTCGGGTACGCACCATCCTAGGAATTTATAGTAAACTAAATCTATATCAGTTTGCGAAAATACTCTTTTGAACTTTTCTTTGGTGGGAGATCTATCTTCGTGGATCAACAAGAGTAATCTATCGTTGAGATAGTTCATGTTTGAGATATTTGGGTTTAGTTGTTGTTGTCGTTGCTTAATTTTATCACGCGGAATTGTTAAATCGATTAACAAAGATCGTTGCAGATAATCTTTTAGTTGATTTAATTTAGTTTGAAATAATTGTTGTTGAAGATCACAAGCAAACTTTATGATGTAATAATAAAAGTACCTTGAGAACCTAAAGCAAATCGCCATATTATATTGCCGTATTCGTTATACTCATACTTTCCAAGCGTAACAGTTTCCGGCCCATCATAAACACTATACGAAAACATTTGATTGGTATTACTGACACGTATAAAATCAAAGTCGAATGCGTAATTGAACTTGATCTCCGGGACAGGTTTATCATCGGTGAAGAAATCAGATTTGTTTGGTTCGGGTAACTGGAAATGAACCGCAGGAAACTTTATAACCACACTTCGTGGATCCGCGGGAAAAAATCGTCGATGGTATCACTGAATTTCCCTCGTAACCATGGTACTTTATATCCTGGAAGCTTAAATGTTGGAATATCTTCAACGCGGATATTATGTTTTTTTGCAAATTCTTTTCTCGTTGCAGGATGATTATCAACTAATATAAGTTGAATCATTCGCAAATTAAATTCATCCATGTCGGCGATAATTGTGTTACATACTTCCATGTATTTGATGACTTTATCTCGATTAGGTGGGATTGTACTGATTTCCGTTACGATATAACCTCTAAATCTTTCAAAATCGTTATTCATGTATGTGAACTGTTTAGTAATAGCTGATTCATCTAATGTAAAATGATACATATTATCGGCTTCTGCTTCTGCTCTTAAACGATTAAAAATATCATCTAATGGTAACTCATATGTTAATTTAAAAACACAACCACCAAGAATACCACCTAAGCTAAGATAATCTTTATCATAACCATGATAATCTTCCTTCATGGAAATATAATCAGATTTTTGTGGCTCACGTGGTAGATCTTTTATATCAACGGTTCATGGTATATACTCGGGCCAACCTAACATAGTTCTAATCGAGCTATTATATATATCCACGGCATAGTCAGGTGAATTTATCTCGATGGTCGTGGACAGCAATGGTTCATGTCCTATTATTTCGATGGGAGATTTATCACGTTTGTCGTCGACGATGATTATATTTTTTTCCTGTGATTGCTTCAATGCCATTTATGATCTCCGCGTTGATATCTTTGATGTCATATGCGCCAGTGTGTAAATTTATTGTGTGCCATTCCGGTTTACCTGCAGTGCCATCTGAATTGACCTTATTTTTATACGAGAAAGTAAAACTATTATTGGGTGGTTTACCATTGAACGGTTCTGATCTGACATTAGGCCAGCTGTAGTAACATCTTAATTGCGTTGATGCTATTTTGTTAGCTGGTAACGTAGGTGTAATTTCAATGCTGAACTCTGGCGTTTTCGTTACCAGCGATATCAATTTTGTTTTCCCCGGAATATTATTTTCCGTTATTCGTTGAATCGGTTCGGTATTTTGTACTATTCGTTGAAGTAGTTCTTGTGACATTGACGCAGTTATTATTATTATTATCTCGCTCTAATTTTGACATCGTGGAATCATACAGCCGAACCATCTTCGATAATTCATCATCATATATAAATGTGTCATCGAGGGACGAGGAAATCATCGAGGATAATTGCGAGTATGCTATTTTTTTTTTATTATCGAGATTACCCCTGCGATGGTTGTCGCCGCAGATATTCAAATTGGAACAGCGATCGGGGCAACCGTTGTAACCGAAGATAGTATAATACCAGCACCAGCGATTACACCAGATACCGAGTACATGGTTAGATCAATGACGTTGATCCTTCTTCGGTATTTTTTTATTTTTACGCGGTGTTCTTTGGAGAGTATTCCTATTCTAGTTTTAAACTCTCTAACCGTATCATAGCGATACTGCGATACCGATGGTATCCTTGTTGACATTTTATATATTACAACAAAGCAATTTCAATTCAGTTGTTTACTTAAATCCGCTACGAATTCCACATACCATATTATTGATGCCCTAGCTAGATTACCATCGATTGCTATTATCGTGAACTGTTCAGTTGTATCCTTGTCGATGATTGTTGATATTGTATTGTTGACCCCAGATGAATTCGTTGATGAAATATTAAACTGAGTTGGTGATACTAGTGTTAATCGATAAACTCCTTTGACGGTTGCAGTGATACTTAATATATTATTTAGTGGTGTCCAAGTAAATGATCCCTGTTGAATCGTGTATACTACGTTGGTGGTTTTCGCATGAGGAATTTTTGTTTTTTTAATGATTGTTATCATCCTCGTTGCATCATCTTTGATTGCATCGATGGCGTTTTTCATATCTTCGATGGATTTTTTAATATCAGGGAGTTTAATGATATTTCTACAAAATAATGTAAACTTTTGAAAGTGATCTGCATATTTGACTTGAAGTGTTGCTAGTTCCAACATAGAAGTTTTTATCTCTGTGAGCTTCGGTGTGGTCACTGGTGGTAATCCAAAGAAATCGGTTGCGGTGAGTTGAACATCTGTAACAGATTTTTGTATTCCCGTACACTGATTTACTTGGGCGTTAAATCTATCATTGAGGGTTTCAATGATTCTGCAGATGATATATAATTATCGCTGAGTGCTGTTAGTCTATCCATATATGTTTTATCTCAACGCGTAATTTTTTAAATATCTCTAAGTCTGCTATCTCATCGATAGCTCTAATGATAAGCCTTTTTACTTGCCAGATGGTAACTCCTCCTTCGGATGGACGTGATACTGCTCTTTCCCAAATGTATGCCATGATATATTACATATTTCTCTTTAAGTGATTCATCATCGTGTACTCGTGGACGACTTTATGAGGTAATTTAGATGATGTTGAGATAGCTGTCAACGCGTTAAGGACCTCTCGTCCACATATTGGAGGATCGGTTAATGTCTGCGTGGGCAACGTTGAGTACCATGTTGGTGTATTAATTCCGGTTGTATACAACCGGCAAACATATTTGGCAAATTCCTTTGGCGGAGGCAAACCATACGAGTCAAAGTAAATAATTGAATTGGGATGTATCGCGTAACCCACCCAATGGATTCCAGGTCCAGTGTTATCATCAAGATTAATTATACCAGTTTCTGGGATTTTTGGTCGTGTTGGCAATTGATCTTTCATGAACACACCTCTGAAATTTTTTATTGGGAATTTCTTTACTGCGTCGGCAAGGTCAAAATTAGACATTGGAACCACAGGTTCAGTTACCCTCAGTAACATTTTTGCCAGCGAGAATGGACCTATGAAACCGCCCTGGTGAGTTCCCAATCAGCTCCCATAGTGTTTTGTGTACCGACTTCCCGGCAGTCTGAATCCTTTTCCCTTTTTATACCCTTTTCCAAACATTTTACTTATATGATTACTACCAACAGCACCAGCAGCGCGTAGTCCAAGTGCTTAAGAGCAGGAATAGCTAGTGGAGCCAGTGCAGCAAGAGGATATATTCCACCGGATTTAATCATATCGTTGACCGCGGCTTGTGAAAAAGTCAACTTAACTCCTGTAACCGCAGTTTTAGCTTTATTGAAACGAGAAAGTTGAGTTTGCGTCAGCGACAATTTATTGGGTCAATCTGTCATCTGTTCATGTTTCAGGTTTATCTTTGTGCAACACGTAACATAATGTTTCGATTAGTTCGATTAGTAGTTTCTGTACCTGACCAGGTGTCAGGGTGACATTAACATGATTGTACGACATTTTATTTAGATAGTGATCATCTAATTGTCCCATTACATGTTTTCAATAGGCGCGTCAATGACTTCATTTTCCCACCACCACCTTCGAGCGTCATAGATTTATCACTGAGAATAACAGCAACTGCTCTAAACCCTCCAAGAGCATCGCCTATACGATCCTGAAATTTTACATCAACGGTCAAATGTTTAGATAGATCAAGATGTTGCAGCGAAAAGTAATAGATCGGATACAATTCTTTAAAATCCCATTGTGATATTTGTAGTCCAGTATCAATGTTTTGATCACAATGCATATAAGACCACAACCGATGATAGACTCTACCTATTTGATTGCTACCGTAATCGAGAATACGTTGTTCTGCTGGTTCTTGCTGATTACTTATTCGCAATGATTCCAACGTTCGCCATTTATATAAAAATTTTATCGCTAATTCATCATCGTAAATTGCTAGCAATTTCAAGGATTTTTAACCCCATAGCAGCAAAGGGGGTGCGACAATGACTTGGCGTCTTTTTATGATTCTGGTATGCTAAATTGAAACTTCTATAAAGCATTTTGGAGGAAGCCTCGGTTTGCCAAATTGACGCTTGTAAAAGTTGTCCGATTCTCCCCCTCTGTGCTTAAATTGTGTTCTTAAAATACAACATTATCACAATTATAGAAATGGTAAAATACTGCGTTATTTGTACCAGGTGAGAGATATCACACATGGATCACTTGCTATTACATTTTTATGTCTGATTCATTTTGCACGTGAATGCCGTATCTGACATCATTTGTCTCACAATTTATTACAGCTTTCTGTGAAAGTTAGTATATGTTATGATCATTATCTAAATGTGCATATTTCAAGAAATCATTTTACTCCATTGATACATTTTGGTGTTACTGTTCTTTTCGCCATGATATATCTACAAGTCTCATAGATTTCATGTTTGCAAGGATTCTTATGTCATATTGGATGTTTTTGTTGCTGTATTCTAAGTCCAACTTCACTTACAATTGTTTAGTATAAATGTATGACGATGGGTATAAAATCATCATTTGTATTAATCTCCATGTTAGAATGTTTAGTCGAATGCCGTACAGATGGGTATGTTTTATAAAAACAGTTGCTTACCGTATCAATAGCTCATTTTTATTTTCAGAAACGGCCGAGCATGACTCGCAGGATTGTTTCTTCTAGTGGTAACAACCCTGAACCAACTAAACGCCTCAAGTATGATGTACAGGCTCAACAAGTAAGTTGATGGTTACTTTAATTTTGGATATTAGCCATATTATGTGGATTGGCCTTGGGACGGTCCAATTGTCCATACATATGTATGCATCCGTGCATGACAACATGTTCAATGTTCAATACTGTATCTTGACTTTTGTTACCTGTGTTATGTTTAGCAAATGGTTTCTGACAGATTTTGATATGTGTCAATTGGTATTTTAACGACATTCATGTAGTTTGGTGCTGGACTATAAAGCTGAAAATTGAAAAGTAGATCTGTGTCATTTTAATACAGTAAGACCCATTTATCTTAACCTCAAATATCTTAAGAGTCTGTATATGTAGAGCATTTTGATCTGGCAAACAAATCCTTTATTATGATATTTGTTCCCTGTTAGTTCGATCCCAGTTAAGTCGATACCCTCAATATGACTGCAAGTATTGCAGTCTAATGTAAGATGTGAACCCGATCAATTCGATGAAGTGCATCTTTCATGTTTATTTCTTATAAATGTTACAAAACATGATCAGCATTCCCTTTAGTACAGGTAACTCGTACCGGCAAGGAAGGAAGAAGTTGGTACAAGAACAAATTGTACCAGTGCTCATGATTAAAATTGAAGAGCAAATCTCTGCCATTTTATTTTTACTGTTACATTATCGAAAGGGCAAACTTATAGGATACAAAAATACTGTTGACTGGCAACTGCCTTTGTTTTTAAAACACACACATAAGAAATAGGAAAACAGTTTCTGCCCTTCAAAACTTCCATCATGCAATGAATTTAAAGGCTGCTTAAAAAGAAGTTGAATTACAAGTTTGAAAGAAATTAGGAAATTTAACATCTACTTCGCTCACGCTAACAACTGATGATTGCTTTTGTGTCAATACTTTTGTTCCATTAGTAACTGATGAATTCACAGACTTGATGCCTATCCTTATCACGGGGAGGTCACTCTAACCGAATTATTGGATGGCAGACAAGTTGTAGCTTTTTAGTCAATGGACCAGGGGCCAGTATTTGTGTACAAATGTAATACTGTAATCAATGACCTAGTATAAAACAAATCATAAAAAATGAAATATACAAGTGAGGTCAAAAAGGTCCGATTGTTTTAGATACCTGTATTAAAGCAAAGCATAAGAATAGTATTCGCAATACGAGGAAGTCGATGGTAATTTACAGCAGAAGACGTCTTATCATATCTGAAGGTCCTTTATGTCACCACGTGATGCTCACAATGCAAACACAAGCCCTTTGCAAAAATATGTGTTTTAAACGGGCTGATGCAATTGAAAATATTTGTCAACCAAGCTTTTTTTAAAATAGATATTCTACTTGCTTCAATCCCATGTGTGTACTGCTATCGGAGGCTATCTCTTCTTACTAATCCACTATTGATATTTCACTATCAACATACTGCACAGTAACTACGGAAGATGTACATGCCCGACATCAATGTCAAGAACAACACAAACCTGGAACATCTAGTTCACAAAAGAGTCACACCATAGTCAAAAGTTTTATACATATCACCTATTTAGACATTATCTAATAAAATGGTATAAAGGAAAACGTTTTGTGCAAAATGCTAAAAATGCTAATATGCTTTCAGAAAGTGACTACTTGGCAGCAGAAAGCAATTAATTATTTACATTGTGAGTTGTGACTTACTGCATTTATTGAAAGATTTCAAATCGTTTGCAACCTACAATCCTTTTGAACTATGTTTACCAACATAGCATCATGAATGACAAGAAGAGGTTTGGAAGTTAAACATTTAATGCTATGTTAGTTGTCAGTGACAGAAGTAAAAAGTTTATATAAACTCTTCTAGCAAACTTAAAGAAATCAAACATTAACGTCAATAATGTGCTTTATAAGTACTATTAGATTTATATGAAATAAAGAGTTCTTCAACTTTTCATGACCATTCTGTTGATGCTAATAGTAGTATAGACCTAATTACAATAGAAACAAACTGATATTGATGTACTTTTAACATTGAGCGAAAACAATAATTTCAAATGAATGAAACTGTCACTTAATTTCAAACTTCCCCCATATTCAATTGAACATAGAAATTTCAAGATATATGCATAACATTGAAACATTTCCTATTATCATCCAAGTATGGGATAAGAATCTCTTATGTCAATTTCACAGTGATGAAATGAAGGTATAATCTATGTCAGTATGCTAAAACATTCATTCTTCTCAGTATAACAAATGCATCAGTATATCTAAGACCATTCTTTTGGTATCATTCAACAGTCACAACAGTATGTTTATATATGATTATTCTAACGGCCATCTATTCCTGTCGAGTTATATTACTTTAAGAATGCATGTTGACATGCTATGCAATTGATTATGTGTCTGTATTGACATGTGGATAATATTCACTAAAATAAGGGTGCATACCTTGACAGCTACAAAAAGAACAAGACAATACATTATGGTGACCATTTTTTCTCATATTTAGTAAGTTAACCCCAAAATATACTACTGTGTCATGATATAAACAGTTCTCACATTTCTCACATTGCAGTAAAAAGTAAAGTTACCTCCCTCAGTAGCGGGGGGTGGGGGTGAGCGAACCCTAAAAAGGTTGTGGAGGTCTTATTTTGTTAAAAAAAAGTTTTTAGAATTTTAACGATACAGCTGATCATTTGTCAAAATAACATTTATTCAGAAATGTGAAATGTCAATGGGTTGAACCTTGTGTGCATGTTTTTTTTTTGTTAAAATAACGATTTAACGATGCAGCTGCTATTTTGTCAATCCCCGAATAAATATTATACGTGTTAATATATCGCAAATATTGAAGAAGCGCAAATTAACCGTATATGCGATCTAATCCCATTCGATATCGTGTTACAGGGTCTGATAAATTTATCGTTATAAATCCATGAGGGGTTGCCTGCGCACTACTAAAGAAATTGTTAAATTTGTTATAGTCGTAATCCCCACAGCACCATGTTTCGGAGTGTATGAGTGTCAACTCCGTTACACACCGCTAACACGTTACAGTTATCTTGGATCACTTTTGGAATTCGAGTGTATCGTAAAGTGACATAGAACACGTCTGTTTTCTTATGTCTGCCGCGAGAAAATATGCTCGCGGATTTTTTTGTTTGTCCAACATGGTGTCGTCGTACATGACATGATTGTTAATGTCCTCAGAAATATCCTCCACGTAAGGTGCTTCGTCGATATCTGTGATATTTTCTCCGGTGATCTCTGAGGCTTTTTCGCTATAATCTTTTAACACCTGATAGCAATGCGCATCGTCAACTCTCGGTGCCACCAAAATATAATTTATCCCAAGCCATCCATTTCATAATCAAATTGAGTAATAGCTGTTTTTTACCGCTTCCTTATGGTCTGATAATTATCATTCTGACGGAATTAGGTAGCATCGGATGATGTTTAACTCGTTGTTTCTTTAGCTCGGAAAGAACACCTTCCCGTATATAATTATTGTGGACCAGGGAAACGATTAGATGTCAGATCGGATGATCGGGATAATCCTCGTCCGGGTGAATATCCGGTAAACGCCATCGATGAGACCTGTCGTGTTCATGATATCGCATATTGAAGTAAAGATCTCGAACGTCATCTCGCGGATGTAAAATTGATCCACGCGTTGAAGCCTATTCCCGATATAACTTTCAAGGAAAAGTTAGTGTCTTGGATAACAAAAGCTGCCATGAAGGATAAATTAATCGTGGGTTTAGGTATTTGATATGGAAGCGATTTATTAATTTCCTACCGAATATTATATGCAAAAATCTGCCACTGATAAACCTGCCAGTGCTGCAAAAGTAAAACGTCAAACAGCAGCTGATTGGCTAGCGAAACAAGCTATATGGCAAATTTATCTACATCGACCAAAGAAAATTCAATACGCGTCATTCGATGTTAATATTCCAAATGATATCCATCAGGTTGATATATTATATCTGCGGCATAATACCGTTAAACGACGTGTCTATAAATCTATAAATACGCGTTAGTGGTCGTTGATGTCTCGAGTAGATACAAAGAGGTCGAGCCGTTATCAACAAAGAATCTTCGGAATTTGACTCCGCGTTTAAAAAGACTTTTCATCGAGATCCTCTACGATGGCCAGATCTTCTTCAGATTGATCCTGGTAAGGAATTTCACGGTGAAGTATCGTCAACGATGAAGTAAAAACACGTTAAGATACAACGAGGACATACCGCGATCCATCGTGATCAAGCAATCGTTGAGCGGTTTAACAGAACTCTCGGTGATAAATTATTTCATTATTAGTACGCGAAAGAATTAATCAATGATAAAAGATCTTGCGAATTGGTAAAACAATTATCGGAAGTAATCGCATTGATCAACAATGAAGTCACTAACACGTTAAATATGAAATCGACTAACGAGATAACAAAAGAAAATATCAATGTATCAAATAAAGGAATATTTATCGCAAATCCTGCCAAGCAATGTCAAAGAGATATTTGAACTTGAAGGTGATGATACAGGATCAACTGATCCGGTATGGAGTGTCACCACGCATACAATATTTTCCACGTAAACATCTAAAAATAAAGCAACGCGTTACAAACTCGATCCAACCGCGCCACTACGGAATTTTAATCGTGAACAGTTACAAGTAATCCCGGATGATACTCAATTACCACCGACTAATCTCCGATAATAGCAAATCTACAAAGTTGATTTATTCTTCGTACTAGTGACACCGCGAGGTATACCAGATTTGATCACTCGATGAAGTCATCAACGATCCACATAACTTTATCTTCGATGGTTAATCCTTGCGATGAATGAATCGTCATCGCGTATCTTAACACCCACAGAGATTTATTAGCGCGTAACGCGTCTTCATCTACGCTAATATCAACGTGCACAATATCATTTAATAAGAGTTCTTGTCGTTGTGATTTTCCTGGAATATCAACCTCTATATTTTTTTGTCGAGTATAATTTAGATCGGTAACATAATGGAACCGGTTACATCGGAAATTTTACTGTGCGAGTTTTAAATAAGTCTACCTGAAGACGATTTCGTATTTTTTATTCTGCTGGAGACAACTATTTCTGCTGGTTTCCACGTGTCCCAACACTCGTCAATGGAGGTTTCAGGAATTGTTTTACGCGTTTTTTCACACTGTATATTATCCGGTTGTAGTGTTATTGCGATTATCAGCGATGTCAATTCACCATCACGTGAACAATGATTAATGATCTCTTTTATAATAATCTACGTTACTTTTTAGCCATTCGTGAGGTGATTCTCCGATAAATGGCGGTGGTCGACCATGATCTCTGCACATAATCATCGCGGTATTTTTCGTTAGCAACCATGTTGAAAACGTTTTTTGCAACTCCGACGATACAGTATCAATTTCATCCCAAATAGTTATCCGATGAATAAATTTCGTTCCCATGCGATTGGAAGTCCAATCAATTCCGTTATATATAAAGAAGCTATGATATGTACACGCGTTAACTCCACGGGATTTCATCTCGCGGGCAAGACGATGAGTTGGAGTCAACACGATCATATCAGAGGTCTTTCCAAATAAATCGATTACCCTGGTTGTGTTTCCACATCTTCCAGGACCATTCAGATGGACGGTTTTATGTCTGGTTATCGGATCGTACAGAGAAGGCGACGACGATATATTATCATTGGTATCCTCGCGATAATTATCTTCGATGGGAACGTCAAGTACTTTATTGTAATTATATATTTGCTCGCGCTTTATTCTCCAAGTACCCCAATGTTCTTCAGCGGTGGTGTACTCGTCGACGCGTTCTCGATGTTTTACATCGAAAAAAAACGAGTCATTGGTAACTCTAACCGCAATATCAGAGACTTTATTTAACACCGAAAACACATTTATTAAAACATAACCGAGAATCGAAGATCGCATAATAGGTAAACTGCGGAGATTCTCCTTTGTAATATTCGACGATGATTCAAAGGTTTCCTTGTTGGATTATTAAGCTGTTAATCTCTATATAAACGTTCCCTTGGTTGTCGTATCCACGATGATAAGATCTAAGTCGGCGTCGTCAATTATAACCAGGAAGTTCTTCATTTGTAATCTTCTGATGCACCTTGGATAAACTTCCCGGTTATTATCCTTTCAAGATCTTTTGCTTGATACTCTAAACATTTTTGTATTCTCGGATCATCATGTTCTTCAGGAATCGGTAACCAAATATCCCTCTGTGCACAGTATGAAATAATCGCTTTGGATATAGTCAACGACGTTAAAATCTTTTAATCTAATTGAAACCTTACTAGTGGTATCGGGGCCTATTTTTCACTTGAAGATGCATCCACATCCAGAGATAAAATACTGGGTGAAGAAATGAGCGGCGACTGCTGGTATCGTAAAACAATTTTTGGTAATTTCATCTGGATTTCCATCGTTGTATCTGAACGCGAGATTATTCATCTGTGTTTGAAGAGCTTATATATATATATATATATATATATATATATATATATATATATATATATATATATATATATATATATATATATATATATATATATATATATATTTATATAATTTATTATATATCAACGATCGACAAATTTATCGGGTTGTTTTCTCATGACGATAACGACGATGAAGAATATTGGAGTTGGCTTTACAATCAAATATTGTTCCGCATGTTTTCGACGACGGAGAAATTTACGATTATTACCCCGTCGATGACGAATTTGACATTCTATAAACCTCCAACGCGCTGAAGTAATTAATAGTAATAATAATGACTTTATTTAAAGAGGTTAACACAATTAGCAAAGAACTAATCTACCTTGAGGCCCTCATACAATAAATTTATTTCATTCAGCAGCATCTCAGAAGCGACTGGATATATTGGGTTTGGAAGATGGAAATAGAGTGGGTATTTCTAATCTCAACTGGAATACCATTACAGAGCAAAGTTCCTGAGTATTGGATACTTTTCTTGAATAAATCCTTTTTTGGTTTGGGAATTTTATACTGTTTTTGTAGATCTTGATCGCAGGTGGGGTGTATTACCAAGTAGCCTGTACTGGAATAGGGATTGTAAATATTCAGGAGCACTATTATTTGATATCCTGTACATTAATTTGGCTTTTCTTAAACATATTCGGTCTTTAATAGGTAATTTTTTTTAACTTACCAGCTAAATTTTCTTTGATTTCTTTCTGGTTTGATATTAGCCTAAATGCTCTTTTCTAAAGATTTTCCAACTTTGATATGTTTTTATCATTTGAATTACCCCATACTGTATTATAGTAGTCTAAATACGATTGTATGCAACTGTTATAAAATAATTTTGTGTGCCTTTCAGGGAGAAAATGTCTTATCCTACTGAGAAGCCATAAACTTGAATTGACCGTTTTACTGATATGTTTGATATGATCAGTCCATGATAGATTATTATCTACCAAAACACCAAGTAGTCTGTCGTGACAGACCATTTGCATATTTTTATCCTTCCATGTCAGACATAGTTCATTGCTATCAAGATTTTTCCTTTTTTTCCTTGTTGAGATAAGTAATATTTTAGTTTTACCAGTATTTACTACCATGAAATTGCATGTGCACCAGTTTTCCAGCTTGTTTAATGCATTCTGTAAAGAAATTTTGAGTTCATGCTTTGTGTTTCGGATGTCTGATAATGTTGTGTCATCTGCATAGAGATCTGTAGATGATATCAAGTCTCTTAGTAAAAGTGGTAGGTCGTTAATAAATAAAATAAATAGTAATGTACCTAGCATTGATACTTGTGGTACTCCATATCTAATTGTTTCAAGTTCGGACAAAACGTTATTTATATAAACATGTTGTGTTCTCTCACTTTAGTATGAAGTAAACCATCTAACTGTTTTTTCATCGCATTGGTAGATTTTTAGTTTCTTCAAAGGGATTTCAAGTTACCATGTCAAACGCATTCCTGAAATCTACAAATGCAGATCTTATTATCTTACCTTGGTCAAGTGCTTGAAGCCATTTATCAGTTAGGGAGATCAAGGCAGTCTCACATGAACGTTTCTGTCTAAAGCCTGATTGATTAGGGTGTAACAGCAAGTGTTTGGTTAAATATGACATGAATGAGTCATGGACATGTTTTTCAATCAATTTTGATAAGTTTGGTAGTATTGAGATTGGTCGGTAGTTACCAGCGTCATTCTTAGATCCAGATTTGTAAAAAGAAGTTAATTTTGCAGTTTTCTATATTTTGGGGACACATGAGGTTGCAATACTTAAATTGATTATGAATGTTATGCTATCTAAAATAGCAGAGGCAGAAGATTTAATGAGTCTTGAACCATTCTGATCAAGTCCTGTAGTTTTCTTGGTATCAAGTTCACTGCAACATTTTTAACAAAGTTTTTTGATAATGGTGGGATAGATAAACATACTTTCTTATAGATTTTGCTGCTGCAGAACTTTTTCAGTTCACTAAAGTTGTTTTCTATCACTGGTTCGTTTAACTTTGCGGAAATACTGATGAAAAAAATCATTGAAAACATTTGCAATGTCAGTTTTATCCGTGACTATGATGTCAATTACCAGAAGTGAGTTAATTTTATTTGTCTGATTGTTGTGTGTTAATCCAGTGAGTTCATTGAAGACTTTCCAAATGGAGATTGTGTTGCTCTTTTTGTTTTCAAGCAATGATTAATAATACGACTTTTAGCTATTTTAATCATACTTGTTATTTTATTTCTCCATACTTTATATTTTGCATGGTTTCCAGTAGCATTGAATTGGTCTCGTGTTTTCATAGCATCTAGTATTTCAGTAGTAAGCCAATTAGGTTGGATTTCATTCTTTACTCGATGTACTTTCAGTGTTGCATGCTTAGAGACTACATCCATAAATAAGTCAGTCCACACTCTCAGAGCTTCATCTATGTCATCCAAAGTTTGGATCATATTCCACGGAACTTTGTATAGGTCATCAAGAAACTGTTCTTCACTAAAATGTTTGAACGATCTGTAAGTGATCGTTTTGTGTGTGTTTTTCTTATTTCTCTGGCATTTAACCTTTCTTGTCAAAACAGTAGGATAGTGGTCACTAAGACCAACATTTGGTACATTTACACAAGCCAAATTAAGCATCAACAACGTAATAAATTGAATGGAAAATATTCAATTTTAACCAATGAAAACGCTAGCGATGAAAAATAGAAAATTCTAAAGAAATTAAAGAAATAAAAGATATATATGAACCGAACTCGATCGTATACGACAGTATCAACACAGTAATATATTTACCAGCGATTACGTCAACGCGGAATATTCAATGATAATTTCAGAGCAACGACTAAACTTTCCCACGTATAAGTCAGAGTATCGCGTAGTAAAAATTATTCTCCGGGAACGAAATCGTGTCATTTATGAAAATATCCACACGGAGGATTTTCGCGAACAAGAATTTATTGCTGTGTCAGCGATGTTAACAAAGATATTAAGGACCGTCGGTGAAGTGTTCAACAAGGAGCATCTAACAGAGTCCACCGTGAAAGAATTCCAAAAAGAAATATTTGAAAGCGAAATTTCCTCCGAAGGACTTTCATCGTATAAATTTTACGGCGTTTAGTTTTTTATTAATATATCTATATCATCGAATTTACCATCACGGGACGCTTTATCTAATTTAGCGCTATCCTACATTTTTTTTTTTTTGTCTTTGAGCAGAGATTTTTATTATATTCAGTGATATCATTATAATACTTCATTATCTGTTCATTATTTTCTAGTTGCATTCCAATTTTATCTTCGTAAACATCGCCATTTTTTTAGCTCGGTGAGTTCCATATTTTATTTTCTATGACAGTTTTTTTCCTCGTTGTATTTCTTCGTGAGGTCTTCTACGACACCTCTTAAGTTGACTCCGTTCCGCGGTTAACTTCGCGATCTTCTCTCACAGTTTATAATTTTCCTCGCGAAGTTCACGCTGATGTTTTATCGCGGTGCAATACTCCTCAGCGGATCCATTTAGTTGTAGCGGACATCGGTTCCTTTGACTAGATTTTATACAACCGCAATAATCCGATTTTATATCCGTGAGACACTTCACGAGGACGTTTAACTCCTCGCAACGATAATATTTTTTCCGTCATCGTCGGTAAGGTAAGTCGGTGCTCTCATATATAAAAATTTAAGATTTTCACGCAAAAATAAAATATAATCGAAAACTATACTCGGAAATTATAATCGGGAATAAAAAAATATACTCGGAATTTATACTCGGAAACCATGCACAGATAAAAAATTTGCTGGATTGTTTCCATTTTTGAAATCTTCGATTTTATATTTCTGATCAACGGTCATACATGAGTGGACATGATCTGATCGAGATTACAACTAATCATCGCTATAGGATCACACTGAAGCTGTCTTAGTTGATGATCCGTCAGTAGAATATCCTCGTCACCGAATCTGTCTACGTAGAATTCGAAGTTACCTTCGAAGGTTTCCGAGACCGATTTTCTAACAGCGTCCTCGAGTTTATCCTTCTCGTAGACGAATACCTGTGCGTGAGTATACATATTATCAATGTTATTATTTCAATTTGGAAATCATCGTAGAAAGTATATGACGACAATCCAAAGGATCTTACGACTTCACATCGAGAGCAATTTGTAATTGTTCCCCTGATAAATCAATCAAGTTAAAATCGGAATCAACTAATCTAAAATTCATTTCTGATATCGAATAATTAATTGTTGATAAATATACTAAATTAGTTGGGTTTTCTACGATTAAACTTCCCCTGGAAACACTCAGAGAAAAAAACGTTTATAGGATGTAACCTTGATCTGCTTCACTTGTCGATGATGTATCAATGCTATAACTACCTAACACGGCATCGCAAACAAGATGTAATTCGATTTTTCATTTTATATCAACGTTATTTGGTGATACATGTCTACCTGTTCCATCAGAAGCATTATCCCGTCACACAATATCTACGATCAGTTTTGATATTTCCCAACGGTGATGTATCCACGGGAAGAATTCATTGATGAGATCATTGATCAATTTTTCAGCGTTGGATATCCGGGTAATTTTAATTGGATCATTGATCCTCGGTGATTGATCGGTTTTTTAAAAATCTATCTTTGTCTAGTTTTATTATATCAAGTAAAGCATGATTGAGAAAATCTTTATCAGAAGAGATCTTTAATCCGTCGAATTACTTCATCGCAGTCAGGTGTCGCGTATCGCAACGTGGATGTTTGAAAATATTGTCATAGTTGTAATTTTGTTTTAGATAATTTATCAGCGTTGTTAAAATAGTCTTGGACGGTGTGTTGTGTAAGAAACCAACCACCTTCTACGGGAGATTGCCCGATTATAAAACCAGCTATGTTATAATGATAATCTTCCGGGTCATAGACGATATATTCATATTGGATATTTTTAAGATGCGTTTTTAAAAATATTAACATTAATTTCCGGTTCAGGAGTTTTATCTGTGATCCAATCAGATTGTTTTGGTTCATCGATGATCGGGGTAGTTTTTTCTCAGCTTTGATGTATCCGTGAAAAATATTTGTCGATGAGATCATTGAGAGATTTTTTCAATTCGGGAACATTATACTCGGTAAATTTATAATTAGGTAATGTTTGTTCGGTCAATGATAACATCGTTAAAAGATTTGTTTTGTTTGGACCGGTATCATCCATGATTATTTTAAGTAATCTCGCATTGATATAATCCATATCGAATATAATTTGATTTAGCACTTCAACGTGTTGAATAATTTTATCGAGTGAAGATGTATCATTGATATACTCCTAAAAATATTGTCGTAGTTGTAAATTTGTTTGAAATGTTTGTTTGATCTTATTAAAAATAACGCGTAAATTATTCGCTCTGATATAAAACCCTCCTTGATCCGCAGGAAGATCAAAAAACGTTATCCAAGTATGGTAATACCGGGTTAGTTTTTAAAATATAAACCTCATTACTTGAATTATTTAATTCAACACCATGAGTGGATCTAACATCTATAAAAAAAATCAGATCTTTTTGGTTCCCGTAAACGCCAATGACCAGCGGTCTGTGATTTTTCCGGCCATCCTAATATAGTTCTGACTGAGCTGTTAAATACATCAACGGCGTAATATGGTGAATTTATATTGATGGCGGATGACAGCAAGTGTTCATAAATAGTTATCTCGATGGGAGAAACATCATCCTTGTCTAATTTTGTTCATGTGATTAATGCTATTCTATGTCGAATTTCATTGTTGATATCTTCGATTTCATAACCTCCCTTTGGAAGATATATTGGTCGCCAATAAGGGGTTCCATATGGTTTATTTTTGTACGCGAATACAAAACTATTAGGTTGTTTATCCCCGAAATGTTCAGATATGATATTAGACCAGCTATTTAATACTCGAAGGTAAGTTAATCAGATTTCTTTTGCCGAAATCGGAGTTGGAAATTCAATTGTAAATTTCGGTTTATTTGACAACATCGATATCAAGAGTGTTTTCATCGGAGTGGTATTTTCCACTATTAGTTGAATTAATTCCTTTGTCATTATCTGTTACGTGTTTTTCTAATTTTGACTCGGCGGAATCATAGATATTTAATTACGCGGAGAACACACTATCGGATATAGTTGTGTCATCGTCTGACGATGATATAATCGCGGATAATTGCGAGTACGCGGTTGATATCGTATGAAACTTAATGATGTAATCTTGGAGTTTACCGTGACTTCACGATGATATTTTTTTGTTATTATGGAAATCGTTCCTGCGATAGTTGTCGCCACGGCTTTGCATCATCTTCTACATCAGAAGGATAATATAATTGAGTTGGTTGAGGCGATTGAGGTAGCTGAGGCAGTTGATGTTTTTTGTAGTTTTTATGTGATTTTCGTTGTTTTCGTTGTTGTTTTTGTTGTTTTTCGTCTTTTCGTTGTTGTTCTTGTTATCTTAATTGTTCCTTCACAGCTTTATGTTTATCATATAATCGCTCCGCTGTATCAATATACGCTATATACTTTGGATCATTTTTGTTAATTTGTTTAATTTGATTTCTAACTTTATAGACCAAATCAACCAAATGATGCATATTTTTGATAAAATTTCAATTTTCCGGTTTCAAATGTTTATTTTTATAATAATATTCAACAACAACAAAATTAATAAAATCATTTATATCACTTTTATCGATGTGAGCTAAAGCTACTTCGGTAAATCTATTTCGTAGTTTATCAACTCTCTCCTCGTCTGTTTTTTTTGGGACCAAATCGAAAAGTTTCCAGTTTAGACTTTGCTACTAGATTTTGGAGTATTACACTTTACTTTGTAACGGTAACAACCTTTTCAGAAGTCGTAGTGATCGGCTTAAATAATTTTTCAGTATCAGCGGTAAAATCAAGTCGCTGTTGTTGTCTAGCTTGGAGATTATCTTTAAAAGAATCTCTCACCGGAGGAAATTTCTTAATAGCGGCTAACCGCTCTCTGGTCAATGTAGTAATCTGCGCTTCTCCTATATTTGCCAAATATTAACATGTATGACATTAATTCGGGGATTGACAAAATAGCAGCTGCATCGTTAAACCGTTAGTTTAACAAAATAAGACCTGCACAACCTTTTGTAGGGTTCGCTTCAACCCCTCCCCTTGCTGCTCCCTCTCCAAAAAGCATCCCATACAACACTAAGTGATGTATGGAAAAGGAGAGAAAATATGTCGAAGCTAAGGCATACAAATTATTTAAATATACACAAAGAAGCAGAAAGCTGCAAAACCGTGTGTTTTAATTATAAAGGCTGATGCAGTTGAAAATATCCAAGCCATTTCTGATATATTCTACTTGCCCCAAACCCATGTGTTTACTGCTATGGGAGGCTAGCTCATCTTCCTTGAACACTATTGGTATTTCACTATCAACATACTGCAGACTAACTATGGAAGGTGCATATGCCTGACATCAATTCAATTTCAAGAACAACACAATCCTAAAACACCTAGTTCACAAATATATCCATATCGTTAAATAGTAAACAGTAATAGCTGAAAAAGTCACATCATAGCCTTAACTTATAAAATTTGCCAGGGGCATATTTATGAAAATGTACCCTGCCATCTAGATGATTTGACCCTGGTTACACGGTTGTAGCAGCTAAGTTTTACAAACATGGATTATTAGGAATGAACGGCTAGATTCTGAATTGTATTATATAGCGGTACAAATCTTTAAGCAGTTACATACGCTTTGGATTCTTAAATATCATATCCTTTATATTGTTCAATCGTCATACATTGAAAAAATGAAATACCTTATAAATATACATTCTGATCAATTGTAATTAAATACAAGCGATTTCTTGAAATTTGTTTATTCCTGTTGGATTGCAGACAGTAAATTATTATTGAATACCTTTTTTTTATATGAAGAAAGTTATTTTCAAATACCTGCTAGAATTTTATTTAAAATTTTGTGTTGAAAGGTATTGAAAACTGGCAAACAAACACTCATCTGAGTTGTAGTACCTTTACAGTTTTTAAACATTAACAAGAATTCTTACAATAATGCTGAATTTAACAATAATTGTATATTGATTTGACATATTGAATGAATTGACATTGTTTAATGCTTTGTATGGGGTATGACTCAGATTGCACATAGCATTGGTATTAGCAGCAACGATTAATGGAGTTTAGTGATAAGGATTGGATTTAATTTGACAACTAGTCATTTTCGCTTGATCCATGATCAGTTTATTTCTGTTTTTACGCATTATGTCATTTTGTATTTTGTTTGTGAAAAAGAAATGTAATTTTCAGTCTGAAACAGATGGGATGATGCCAAAATTTGAATTTCACCATGATTAATCTCAGCATTTCTAATAATTTTCAAGTTTAGCCAAATAGACAGATGAAAATACATTTATCAGAAATTTTTTTGGGGGGGTTTAACCAAATTTGCTGCTGTTTTATATTGATCAGACATTGAAATACATTTTTTTCTTCAAATTCCACAATTTTGTTTGAAAGAGTTATAGTTGATTATATCCAGTTATGATATTAATATTCTGCATGATTTTAAAAAATATACATTTGGTTGTTTGCCATGAAGACACTAAACGAGTTTGATTTCTTATAATCAGATTTTAGTTCTGCATGAAACTTTTACCAAGGTTTGTTTAGTGTGAGCTACATGTAGTATGGCTCAAATGAAATCCATCTTTCAACATCCAGTTAGAAAGTTATAAGATCTTAATGTGCAAATTTCCTAATGTTTACTTACCTCCAGAGAAAATTTATACAAGCAGAGCCCTTTGTTTAATTACGTCCAGGAAAAAATATAGCAAGCAGAATATTTTGTTCAATTATCTTCAGAGAAATTTATTACAAGCAGGGTCCTTTGTTTAATTACCTCCAGAGAAAAGTATCACAAGCAGAGTTGGACTTCTTTGCCTTACTTCATTCCCTGTAATATTTGACCTTTTATCTGAAATTGATGTTCATAGATTTGGTTACATCAAAGTTTCTTAGAACTGATTCAAGGTAACTATATTAGCAGCATGTTGAAACAAGCTTCAATGAATTGAATTTGAAAATCAACAAATATTCATAACTTTTATATCTGCAACCACCTATATGTGGACTCTCATGAGGGCTGAAGTTGATAATGTTTGCATTAGCTTATTGGCATAGGAATGGTGACTGTCCAGGGATACATTTGAACACAAATTCATTAATGCCATCGAATTCTGTCTGTACATAGGCGGTCAGCAGTGCCATTCAAGAGGAGGACTGCTGTAGTGAGATATGATGAAAACCATTGTACTGAGTGTTTTCTCAGATTATATTCTAGTAAGTTATGTAGTATAGCTTTATTGCTATCAAATACTTTTACTTAAATCTAAGATTAAAACTTTATTTAATGTCCCATTATCAGTATTCTTTAAGTCATCAAGTCAATGTGCACTGTCTCGTTTTCAAGTTTTGAGATGAAATCATTGAAATTATATGTAATTGTATAATTAATGACTTCAGAGTCAAAAGTAAATATTGATAATTTGACTATTGAACAGCTTCATCAAAATTATCATCTTGAACGACCTAATTATTTCTGATACAGCAAGTTTGTAATTTAATAATCTATTTTACCTTTAATCTATTTAATCTATTTTACCTATTTTATCTTTATCCCAATTAGATCTCCAATATGACCACCATGTTACTCATCTGATAAATCTTGTTATGGCTGTTTCTGTTGCACATATGGTCATACTGATGTGGCCTTTTTAGAGTAAGACTTAGTATGAAATGGTATCAGTCATATATGAATTAATGGCAGCAATCTGACATCTAGTATGGGTACCATGATAGCCTCCTTAAAGATTTGTTTATTTGAACTCCTCATTAACCAATGATGATATCAATAAAACATTTCACTGAAAGCCTGAGTATAATGTTTAGTTAGCCCCAAGTGAAAATGGTACCCTCATCACGTCCAGTATCCACATCCTGACAGCCAAGTTGAAAAGCTTAATATGGCAGAGGGCTGCTACTCAACTCGGGGTTATATTGACATTGGAGTTTTCAATAGACCTTATTGATCCAATATGCATGGTGACTAGTAGACACAAAAGTGATGTTTCACCACACTTTAGTATTTAATTGCAATCCAGTCGGTTATTAGCAAACTGACAATGATTTTTTAGATCTTGACTTTGAGTTTTAGTTGCCCGGGATTGTTATGAATGGATTGTACCATAGTTTGTAGATGTGTTTGAAGAATGTCTTACATTATACCAAAACGGTCAGGGGAAGGGGCTTTTACCAAAATATATTTATAGATATGGTTTAGTATGGTGCATATTTATGCATTCTGTACGTTTTACATTGTCTTACACAAATCCCTGTCCTTGTAGTTTTGAAACTTGTTATGTTTTTTTATCATTGTATCTTCAGTGTATTGGCTAGTTATTATTTCTGAATATTTTACCACTAGATATCAATTAAAGAGAAGAATTTATTCCTATAATGTATGTCTCCATTGCAATTGTTACTTCACATTATACTTTTGGAGTTAGGGAGTATGTGGTGGGTAACATTGGGTATTTATCTTAAATATATATTGGCCAGAATTTATACACATGCACATTTGAACACTGCATCTATTTATCTTGACATTGTGATTTTCTATTCCATATCATTTTCATACTGAATGACCATGAAAATCAAGTTTGTTCAGGACATTATACACCTATGTATGTATGTATGTATGTATGTATGTATGTATGTATGTATGTATGTATGTATGTATGTATGTATGTATGTAGGTATGTATGTATGTATGTATGTATGCATGCATGTATGTATGTATGTATGTATGTATGTATGTATGTGTGTGTGTGTGTGTGTGTGTGTGTGTGTGTGTGTGTGTGTGTGTGTGTGTGTGTGTGTGTGTGTGTGTTTGTGTGGGTGTGTGTGTACGTACGTACGTAGGTACGTTCGTATAGTTTTACCATATTTGGTATGACTGAGTTTTTCTAATGAAAATTAAAGACTGTTTTAATACTCAGCAGTTCAAAGGAAGCTATGAACATAAGAAATGATCTCGTCTTGAATTCCAGTAAAATTGATTTGTACCCAATTGAACATATTGTAGTATCTGTTGAGTATATCATTAACTCAACATGTATACCAGGAATATATACCAAATTATCATTGCATAATGCTTTCCTGTTTGTGGGTGCCATGGAGAGAAACCACTATGTGTATGTGTAGACAGTACATGTATTACAAATTGCTGAAACTTCGGCATGACTTGAGAATCAGGCTCATTTCTTTGCACTCTCATCCTCAACATATTTAGGGTTGAATACAACCGCACAGAGAAATGTCCAGACTAACTTAATCTAGAATAGTTGAATTATTAAAAAGTGTAAGAAAAAAAATCAGTTTATTATGGTGATATATTAGTATTTAAAATGTTTAAGAAATGAGTGATTGAGACATATTTGGTAGTATCTAGAGGAAACGACCAAATGGTCCAAAGTAACGAATGGGTTTAACATCAGACAAGAATTGCAAAATTGACAACATGGCATTATACCAACTAAGAGTTTATAATTGTAAAGTACAGTATATAAATAATGCTACTATTCATTTTTATTAAGGAGACTGGTTGTCCCTTACTTAACATAAATTATCTTTACATTTCTAGGATTATCGCCGTGAATGTGGGCAGAGATACTTAGAGAAAATCCGCTCTATCTTAAGCGACAAACCTGCTGCAGTTCACTTGGTTGATAAGGACTTTGCCATTGACAACACAATTCTTGACAGCAAATTGGAGGAGTTGAAGAAGAAAATTGTAGAGGTGGCTTCACAGCAGCCATACTGGGGAGAGCAGATACCCACTCGGTGGTTTATCCTGGAACAGCAGCTGATGACGCTAAGGGACGCTGGTGTGAAGGTATTCATTTTAATGCGTGATTAATATCAATATGTACCGTTTCTATAAAACCATTGCATTACACAGCTCTTCAAATTTGACCATTTTTGATTTTGCAATTTTGCTCATGACAGATGAATTTTGATGAGGATAATTTGTATCCCAATAATTTTATATTGTGCTGTTTCAAAGGTTTAGCTCTCTGTTGATTTATTAAATTTAATAAATACAAAGTTTGAATGTTGAAAAGTGAAATGTTTTAGAGATAACGTGTGTAGCATCAACCTTACCAGAACTGTTCAACTTTGTTATAATCAGCAAGAATAAAAAAAACAAATTGCAAGTTTCATTGGACAAGGGACAAGAATACTTACCACTTCACCTGATGAGACAAGTGTTTTGAAAAGTCAATGTCCAACCTTGTACACAGAAAAATTAAAATGTTCACCAATAGTTTTGAATGGACATTATCACTATGAAAAATTGCAATTATTTTCAAATTTAGAGAATCAAAAGTATTTTTCAATTACCTTGTCGGAAATTACTTTCATAAGTTTCTTAACACTAAGAGATCTTCAGATAACATATCTCATTTATTAATGTTGCATTCATCATTCATTTAATTGAAATATATTGGGGTATGGGAAGTAGTAGGGAAGGTGAACAGACCATTTTTATAGACGCGTTATTTTGTTAAATGAACGGTTATTGTAATTCGCTAATTTATTTTCCACGTGGTGAAAACAATTACATCCACACCCTGATTATATCATCGCGGTGTGAAATAATGGACAATTGTTTTGAAAAGTCAATGTCCACCCTTGTACACAGATTCATTAAAATGTCCAGCAATGGTTTTGGATGGACACTATCACCATGATAAGTTGCAATTGTTTTAAAATTTAGAGAATTATAAGTATTTTCCAAGTACAATTGTAAGTGTTGCCTTTGCCATAAATTTCTTGTCATGGGTTTGTTAATACTAAGAGATTTTCAAATAACAGATCTCATTTATTATTGCTACAATCTCATTAATCATTCATTTACTTGAAAGATATTGGGGCATTGTTGCTGTGTAGTCAAACATGTTCAGTTTTACTGATCACTCTCATCTCACCTCTGTCAATATGGGTTTGAGTCTAGACCATTGTTGGTACATGTATGTGAGACAAGTCTGCCAGAAGTTTCCCTTGGGTTAGTGGATCATACCGAGGTTTCTTCTAGGATCTTCCGCTGCCAGTTATGCTGGCCACCATGTATAGCCTATCATTTACTGAGAAATGGCATTGACCCATAACATACATAGTCCAGTACAAGTTATAACTATATAGGTCATAGATCAGAAAAACTTATGGAATGTCCTTTTGTTTGTATTAGCATGAAATATTTTCCAAAATACTTTTTGTAATGCCAAGTCAGACCTGCGTGAGTTGTTGCCGCTTAAATATCCAATATGGCCACCAAAAGTGACAATCAAGTTTGAAATCTTGTTTGTGGTATCCTGCCAAAGATAGAGTCTGATATCATCAGGGAACTCTCATTAAAATACTTCTTTAAGGTCTCTAATTATTCACGCACAAAAATTATTCAACTATGGTCACCATTGTGGCCAAGTTGAAACTCTTGTTTTAGCCACTCATCAATATCAACATAAGATTTCACAAGAACACTTCTTATGGTGTCAAATTGATCCTAATGTGAACATTGCCAATATCCTATTACAAATGGATATCATTATGGCCATTTTGAAAATCATGTGATCATTTCTCATCCTAAAGGGATGGTGTTGTTGGGATAGTAACGTTTTATAATGATGTTTACTTTGTCGTAAAAAACATCCAATATGATCGCCACATTTGCTAATTTGAAATCATTAAAGTTCAGTATATCAGAGATGGTTTCAACACAAAGCAGAAAGAAGAAATCATCTTCTCTGCAGGCAATAAAGCATCACTCCCTTTGAGAGACTATTGTTCAAGAATTTCATTTTGTATAACATTTTACAGTTAGTTTGTTTTTCTCATATTCTTCAATACTATTTTTACAATTTGGTATTCAACAGCAGAGATGAATCACTGTATCTAGTTGATGCAATTTAATCATTAGTTTAGCTCTGCATTAGGCCTTTAAAGTTTTTCATGGAATGCTTTGTGTGATGTCTACTAGATTTATTTGTCTCCTAGGTTCAATTATACTGCAGGGACTCTGCGTATAGTTCAGGAATGGGTTATGTAATTGAAAGTATAAAATTAAATTTCCTTTGCTTGTCAAATTCCCCCAACTAAGGCATTATTTTGATGCAACAGATGCATGCTATAACATGAAAAAGAAAAGTGCTATGGTTTTGCCTAATAGGTGATCTAGCAAGCTATTGAGCTCAGTGGCATTTAAAACTGCAGTTTCTGATATTGTAATTTAGGTCAAAGTGTATTTCACCGATGGGATAGTTTAACTGATGTTTGCCTCTGCTGAATCAGATCACACGTTTGCAATTGTACGTCTTAACAAAAATATCGCCTGGACAGGTTAAAAGAAGGCCTTTTTGGAGTTAACAGGTCTGGAAAAAGTATCAGAACACATAAGATTTTCCTGAATCCATCCACAGGATTCTATCCATCCTTGGATCTGCCCATTCGTGATCCATTTTTATAACTTTCTTGAAAATTTAACAGCAACCACTGTAGTAATTACTTTTTAAATAACTAGGTACCAGTAATATTTACAGTCATCAAGAACTATAGATGAACATTTCAAGAAAATTAGATTAAAAAATGTTTCAGTCATGGTAAGTAGTTCATACCTGCCAACCCATGTGATTCTGTCATACATGTTGCAAAAAATGACCCATAAAATACAGACTTTGGAACAAAAGCAAAACTTACCAGAAAATTTTGTTGTTGTTGAAAACTGCAGACAATTGTTTCTATTTTCTTTAATTTGGATTTGGGTTTTTTATATTATAATCAGCGGAATTAGTCAGGGAACTAGACTAACTTTGCAGCAGTAACTCAGATGCTTTAAACTGCATATATGTGTTCAAACAAAGTGTCTGCATGATCCAAATGTTGATGATATAACCTTTTTCTATTAAATGTCATGCATCAATTGCTGGATGCATCATGGTCGGGATCATAATGGTTTAAAGTAATGACCCCAAAACAGCAAGGATAGACTCTGGGATCCAATGCTCAATGCATACATTAATAATACTTAAAGGGTGGGCCAATTATTGCATGTTTTATCTATATGATTTTAATACAAAAGACAATTACATAGTTTCTAAAACAAATTAAAAAAAGAATTTTGAAATGTGAAGTAAACCATCATATTTTGATAAGTCACACAGTCACATAGCTGAACTAAATATCCAACAGTGGTTTAAATACATTAACAGTTCAAGTTATTATAAATCCACTTTTATCTGCCATGTGATTGGCTATAAACAGTAACTAATATTGATCTGGAATTTGTTGCACATCATTAACTTTTTCCATCTTTTTTCCCAATTGGTTTCTAGTGAGCAGTAACTTTTAAGCTGGAAATGCAGCTGCAATTAAAATGTGTAATAAATTGAGCACCGAGCTCTGTGTATATCAATCATGACCTCTTGATGTTCCATAAACAGTATTTGATATAGATTCATGTCATTGTGACCATCTGACTTCAGTTTGCATTGATTTGAGTCTCAGGACCCCTATCTGCGTGGTTTCAAGTCTCAGGTTCAGACAATGTGGATATGTTTGAAAGGTTGCCAGTAGCTTCTCATGGGTCGGTATCTCTTTCTAAGGTGTTCCGGGTTCTTCTTCCACCATTTACATTGCCTGCCATGTATAGCCTATCTTGTGCCCTGTTTGCATGTCATGTATTATAGTACTTGATTTGCATGTCAGTCTTCTGTCATGTCATTGTCACTTTTCTGTATTATTTCAATATCAAATACTTGTGTACTGTCATTCACATGCCTCTTTCCTGTTTTTGTCATTCATGTGTCTCTTTCCTGTCTTCTGTCATTAACCTGTCAGTGTTCTAGAACAAAATATCTCATTAGTACTAGCATATACATGATACGTTTGAGGCATCCTATAATTAGTAACTGTTCAGAAATAACAATTATTAGATGTGGACTGTCTTTAAAGTCATTGAGTCATAGCTCAAATGACATCATTCAATCTTATTCAGTTTATTAATATCAGATTCACTTGTGGCCTTTGTAATATAGACCAATATATACAGTTTACATTTTCATTAGTGTAGTTTGTAGTGTCAGAAGTAGGTATTCATTATGCTGGCTACAATTACATGTTAACGAGTTGATGAAACAAGGCCATAAGCTCACAAGCATAAGTTCACTTGGATGAAAGATGTTGGATGCATGACTAAGGTAACCTAGATAAGCCACTTGGATGCGGGATGCATGACACATGACTAAGGTGATCTAGGCAAGCCACTTGGATGCAAGATGTTTGATGTATGACTTAGGTGACATAGGCAAGCCACTTGGATGTATGACACATATTTAGGGGAATCTAGACAAGCCATTAGGATGCAAGATGTATGATGCATGACTAAGGTGATCTAGACAAGCCACTTAGATATTGGCAGTGCCATTAGTGTAAATTACATCATAGACATGCAATCAATGCAGGATTTATGACACATGACTGAGGTGACCAAACCAAGTCATAAACTCATTTGGAGGTTGAGAGAGTCATTAGTATACACTGTATTTTACACATTCAGTTGATGATGACTGCAGGATTCATGATATATGACCGAGATTATCAGGCCATCTCATTAAGTTCATATTGATATTGGCAATCATTCAGTTGCTAGATGGACACAGGGCATATCATTAAGTTCATATTGATATTGGCAATCAGTTATCAATGTAATATGTAGTGTACTCATTCAGTTGCTAGATGGACACAGGCCATGTCATTAAGTTCATATTGATATTGGCAATCAGTTATCAAAGTAATATGTAGTGTACTCATTCAGTTGCTAGATGGACACAGGCCATGTCATTAAGTTCATATTGATATTGGCAATCAGTTATCAAAGTAATATGTAGTGTACTCATTCAGTTGCTAGACGGACAGCATATGACTGAGATGACCAAACCAAGCCATAAGGTCACTTTAATATTAGCAAGTTCAAATTAAGGTAACTATACCTTCTTGAATATTTTTTGTCAAATTAAAATATCTATACTTAAAAGTATTGACTGCTGTGGTGGCTTATATATTAGAGTGTCTGCCCAGGATGCTGGATGTAGTGGGTTTGAACCTAGCCGAGTCATACCAAAGACTTACAAAAACTGTACTAACAGCTGCCTCACTTTACACTCAGCATTAAGAAGTTAGTGTTTTGACTGGTCGGTCTAGTGTCAAGATAATATGATTGGGTGATACATAATGCTACATGTCTTCTGCATGATGTCCAGTGCTAGACATTACTTTACACTGCAAACATTGTAGCAATATGATTGGAAAATTGTTAAAGCTATGTTAAATTTAGATCACACACTTACATATTATCCATGTGAAATTTGAAAACATATATCTTGCTAAATGGTGAATAAAAATGACAGTTTACAATATATTTTATTTATAAAGTAAAGAGATTAATGTCTTTGTTAACATGTAATTACAGGTGGTTTCCCACAGTGATGTGGAACATTTAAACGAGGAAGGAACTGTTCGAATAGGAGACGGTGAAGAACTTGATCTGTTTCTTAGATATCTGCATGAAACAGGAACAATCATCTACTTCAGGTGAAATTATAAGGCAGATCTACAGTAGTACTTGGTGGAATTTAGTATTTAGAAGCTATCAGTCAATAATGATACATAACATAATGTTATAAAAGTACACGAAGTGTTGCTTTATCTGATTAGTTTATCAAATGGAACATTTTCTTTGCACATATTCATTTATTTGCTCATTAATTAATGCAAAGTAGAAAGGTTGGCAGTAATGATGGTTCTTATCAAATATATATATGACTGTCTGTGTGTCTGTAATTTGTTTAATTTCTTAAGAATATAAAACAGAGACTAAATTATAAATAAAATTAGCTCTGTTGACCTTGTGTCAACCTAAACCGAGAACCTTAGTTTATATAACACAAGAGTCACAAATTACATACACGAACTTTATAAATATTTGTTTTTTTCAGCATTGAAGTATTGAGAGATAATATTATTTTAGATCCAAAGTCAATCATCTATGAAGTCCCTCATCAATGCTCAGCCTAATCTACCCAATAACCCAGCTGACAAAAACACTGAATTAATTAGCCCTGCTGCCAGTGCTGCTCACAGTGATATCACACAGAAATGGTTTGACTTCAAGGAGAAAGGAATCCTTACTGTAGATCTTGTTGGTTTGTACCTTTCTTATATTTTGTTCACTTTTATAAAATACATAGCATTTTAAGCATTTTGCAAGTTTGTAAAATGTTTTCATTGTTTTCTTTATTACACCCTGAATATTTCAGACATACACTAAATAAAATTGGAAACATCTTTACAAAAGTAACACAACCATATTAAATTTGAATATTGTTACCTACTTCACATTCTTGAGTGACATGTATTTTATGATATATTGAACCATATTTCACCAACACAATGCAGATAGATGTCAACAAAATTGAGACAACATGACAAAAGTGATTAATGCATTTATTTTTGTTTTCATGCCTTATTATACTGAACCCATCATCACTGACATTAAAACTATTTGATATATGGATACATCTCAACAAAAGCAACTCATTCACCACGGAACTTGGGTTATCGTGTCCTAATAGCTAACTGGATGATTTATGTAATTTAGTTCGATGTTAACTACACCCACATCCACTATATGATATCAGTAAATTAACTGGGTATATATATGTATGCATTTAATAAATACCTCCCAATGAAAGCAAATTTGATATACAGTTATTAAATCACTGTGACCCAAATTTTATGATTGAGTACATGCTTTTTTCTTCATCTTATTGTCATTATTTTCTTCTATATCCTGGACATGATTGTACCTACACATTGTATGTGGGTGTATTTCATGAAACGTAACTCGATCATACCAAAACTAGAACAGTGTTCCACATGTTTCATGCATGCACCACTTTTGTATTTTTAGCTATTTGTATATTTGATCTGGTTTCACCTATGCTCTTGAAAACTGGAATGTGATTGCATGTCAAACGAAATTCCTTGTAATCTAATTTGTGTGGATGTTTCTAGCTAATACTAACCATAAATCAAAAACCCAGCAATCACTGGTCCTTCTTCAGAAATTAGTCTCCCCTTAAAATCCACCATCTTAGCATCATGAAAATTGAATTTATTTTGATACAATTGTATGTGTGTCTAGCCATATTCTATATAAATGGACCCCAAAATCAGACATTTCCAAATGGCATTGGTATCTGTATGAAAATCAAACGTATAATCTGAACTCTATTATCCTTTGCAAAATTGTATCAGCCATGTTTTTGACAGAAGTTAAGAATGAATCAAGGATTGTTTGTTAACACTTACAATACTAGTCAACCAGAATTTGGATCAGCTGATGCAGAAAGCCACACTGTAAGGCAAAGGAAGCCACCAAATGATGAAAACTGTCCATAGTTAGAGTTATTGGCAGTCATTGCACACCATAATGAAACTGTCTCGAATAAGATTTTTGTCTGGAATTTACAGCTAGTAATCTTTTGAACCCATTTAATATGGCTACTGGACCAGGAGAACCCAACTCGAGCTGTAAAAGAAAAATCACAGATAGGTAATTTTCAACAGAAGAATAAGCTGGTGAACTTATCAGATAAGCTATGATCAGCACAGGTTTAATCAAGCACTATACATAATACCCCAATGTGCAATAAGTTAGGCATTAACATTGATTTTCTTGACAATGTAGTCAGGAAGAGTAAGACATACAAACATCATAGCTGGAATATATGATGTATGGGGTAGAGAAAGGGAAAGTGAAACTTGTCCTCTTGTAACAGTGATATGAGCTTGACCTGGTTATATTTATGACTGAAATGTGACTAGTAACGTAATATTATATACTGATGAAAGCCAGAATATGGCATAAGCATTACATTATAGTTTTATTTTAAGTGGTATATTCACTGCTGGGCAAGCTGAGATGTGTTTTCTGACAATAGTGTGCACTGATTTTTGATAAATGGCACCATTCATGCCTACTGGTAAAACTGCTTTATTTTTCAATCATTGACCAGTTACAGGCCAAGAAATGCTCATGTTTCAGTTGGTGCAGAACCAGTTGTCCTCCTTATGACAATCTGCAGACAAATATGTATATACACATTTAAATAGGGGCAATGAATTATGAAACACTTGCTTTTAAATATTGACATAATATTCAGCAATCATTTACATTTAACAAGGCATGCTAAGTATTGCTATGACAGAGATTACTCTGTAGAAAAATACTTTAACATCCAAAACGTACAACTGTTGATCACCTCCTTTGATCTGCAAATAATGCCAACTTCTTCTTTCGCAATGTCAATATACCTGTAAAAATTAAATGCATTGGTAAAGCATTCGATTCCATTGCTGATGTCAGTAAACGGATTAAAAGTGTTGAACCTAACAACTTAGGCCAGCGGTTTTTAAAGGCAAGAATATGCAAATGTTACCTTAAAATGTTAAGTGCTGTAGTATATATTCATTTGGGCTTTGTACATTTTTTATTAAGTCAACTGCTTTGCTAAAAGTAATCAATCTTTTTCTAGTGATTTTAAAACTCCGTTTTAACGAAACTGACTGGGATCTTTCTTACAAGGAAGTGTGGTTTGTCTTTCTGTGACAAATATGGGCATTATATACATTTTCTGAATATTGATATTAGAGAGGGACATTCTTGTAAATTTTATTGTTTTGCTCATTAGCTAGTATGGATAGTAAATAAATCTAATTAACAGCTTGAATCAAAAGGTTTTGCTATCCAATGGCAGGTTGGTCTTTGCTAGGTCTCATGATATTTGTCCTAGCACTGTTATTGACTTTTGCTAGCTGCCATATACTCGCTCACTATGTGCCATAGCAGCTTTTCTTTCTACTTCAAATATCATTAACGTTAGTGATTCCATTGAATTAGATAGTGTGTACATGCACTACTGGTACATGCCATATTTCATTCTTCTGTTAGTGAAAACATAAAGTGTCACTATATACAATGTGGTCCAAGATTTACAGCAATACATTTTTATATTTATTTCTAAAACAACCTCTTATAATGTCTTTCTCGCATGATGCAACAGGATTGTCAAGTAGTGGACATTTTCCCATATTGTATTATGATGATGCAAATATTATCAAAGACATATTTTTTATTCACAATTTGATTTCTATTGTAAATATTAAAATTTTAAAATTCTATACATGGTGGGTACTAGTCCGTTAAACGGATTGGTAATTACTCTGGACTCAAGCAATCATCCTGCATTTTGCTACTCTCATACTAGAGCAACATGTGTAGGACAGAAATCATTATAAAAAGTATAAAGGTTGTCAATTGTATCGTGTTTATTGATTCAAATCTATTGGACAAGCTTAAAATCAATTACGAGTTACACCTCAATCACCTTTTTTATCAAGACACCATCACATACTGAATGCAGGTCAGCATCTTTAGTGAAATTAATATTATTTACTTCATTGATGGTCGATAAAATTTAATACCCATAACCTGTCAGCAGCAGCTTAAGAAATTTAAAATACATACATAACCTATTTCTTGATGTCAAATTGGGAATTAAACTTAATTGGAGTTTCTTCTGTTCAAGTACACACACATGCACACATGCACACACACACATATAAATATATATATATATATATATATATATATATATATATATATATATGTATATATATATATATATATATATATATATATATATATATATATATATATATATATATATATATATAAGTATCTTTTGACCATGTTGGTTTTAATGGTTTGTTGAATATAAATCTATTTCTCAATGAAATTAAATAATTAGTTATAACATTTACACTTACAAATATATGGGAATAACTCTAGCTCTGATGTTTGTAAGTAAATATTTTAAAAATTATTCAATTATTAAAAGTTCCCCATTGAGTATAAAGTCTGTTTCTTTTTGTTCACAGATGCTATCTGGACAAAGGAGAATCATCCAGAACTACATAAACACAAAGAACACATCTTGATGGTAATGGAACAGCTAAACATTCTTGCCAAACCACGATCGTTTAATGAGATGGGAGAGAAGGTCAGTCAGTATGAAGGTTCCATGTTTTATTTTCCTTTTGCATGAGTTGCAGATTTCTGATTTTATCTTTATCTTGTCTTACATATTACTTTAGTTCAATGTCACATAAGAAAATATCCAAATATCCACACTACATAATACCATTTAAAAGATAAGGTCTTCAACTAAAAATTCAATGATTTTTGAGAACTTAAGGAGCATAACTTGTGTAAATAATACTAATATTTACTTTAATGGTATTATGTAGAGTGGAATTTGCTGATTTGATATATTTTACACAGTTTTACTTACATACATACATACATACATACATACATACATACATACATACATACATACATACATACATGCATGCATACATACATACATACATACATACATACATACATACATACATACATACATACATACATACATACATAACATACATACATAAATACATGAATGCATGCATACATACATACATACATACATACATACATACATACATACATACATACATACATACATACATACATACATACATACATACATACATACATACATACATACATACATACATACGTACATACATACATACCTGAGAAAGCTTGCCAGTAGCTTCTTGTGAGTCGGTGGATCTTTCCAGTGGTTTTCTTGGGTTAAACCTCCATCTTTTATACTGGCTGTCATGTACAGCCCATCATTTGCTAAAAAATGGCGTTAAACCCTACAAAAACAACAAAAACATACATACATATTGGAAAATGATCTACAGTAAAACCTGTCTTGAAAGACCACTGCTGTGAGAGACCACATTCTCAATGCAGAAATGTATTGATTATATAGCAGTGTGACTTGTTATGAGAGACCACCTGCCTTGTGAGGCCATACATTTTAGGCAAAAGAGTTGTTTTTTGCAAGACGAGTTCTGCTGTATTATCAATTCAAAACGTTATTTTGATGTATTCCTGTATTTCATTGATTGTTATATTATTTAGTATGTAGAAATTTCATGCATCTTAACCTTTTATATGGTCTATATTGCCTGGTACATGGATATATTTGTATTCCTAACTCATTTGTATGGTTAGAGCTTCTGTTTTTTTGAGCCCTGAAAGGCCACGAAAGATATTTAAAGGGACATAACTCAAATTCTGATCAGATTAGTAAGTAATTGGAGTGCCTTCATCTATATTTGTCGTCTTCTAGTTTCTGTATATGACTTCAGTTTATAAAGAATCATTTAAAATGAAAATGCTGATCAAATGTTTTTCCCTATTATTTTCAAAATAGGAAGTATTGTGTTTATGAATAAAGGAACCTGATTATAAACACCTCACACTTTATTTCCTTGATCCAGTATATAGTGGACCTTTTAATTTCCTACGTTAATACCTGATTATTTCATAGTTTATGAGTGGCAGTGTTACAAGTGAAAATATTAATAGGGATTGGTACAAAATGTGCTCCAAAACTGAAGTTTAGAAAAGTAAACCAACTCTTGAGCACATGACACTAACCCCCACCTCCTTAATGCAAATTTGTCTCACTTTCATTTGTTCTAGCTCATAAAGTATTCATATTGTTGTTGCAGGTACAACTTTTATAGGCACACATAAGTTAACATTGCATGGAATGACGGGAAATCATATATTTTTACCTGTGAATATATCAGGATAATGTTTTCACATGTAACAATATAAGAATGACAAAATACACAAATTATGTTCCCAATAAGTCTATTTACTTCACACTTAAGTATGTATTACAATATATAGCATTATTTCTAGAAAATATGTGTACTCAATAATTTGATTCTATATTACGTAGCTTTACCTGAACCCTCTTGATTATATGTGCACTCAATATTTTCATTCTGAATAAATATAGCATTACATGAAATCTCTAGACAACATGTGTACTGAACAATTTGATTCTGTATAATATAGCATTACATTAGACCTCTAGACAAATGTGTACTCTTGACAGTAATTATATATATATATATATATATATATATATATATATATATATATATATATATATATATATTTACATGAACTCTCTATAGAGTCTGTGTGCACCATTCAACAATTTGATTTTGTATATTTAGCTTTTACATTACCTGAACTCTCTATACAGTCTGTGTTTACTACTCAACAATTTGATATGTTAAAGAAAATAAGCTCGGCAAGAATTTCATTCGTAATGTGAAATTCATATTAATGGATTTGTTCCATTATCATGTTCACATATTTTAGTAAAGAAATAAATACATCAAAATGACTTAAATCACTAATGTTATAAGAAATGAATAAATCCAAAATGACTTAAAGTAGTAATGTTATAAGAAATGAATACATCCATATTACTTAAAGCAGTAATGTCATAAGAATTGAATAGATCAAAATGATTTAAATACTGTCATTGAAGGACTAAACTATCTTAGAAATCAGATTTGTGGAAACTTCTTTTCAGACACAAAATTTTATACTGACATGAAAAGTTTTTGAATTCATAATATACTGATATGTTGTAAAATGTGACATGTTACAATATTTTTTTAAGACATCTTAACAGAAACTAATTTAACTTAAGGGCGTAATCAGTGTTTTGGTTTTACGAGCTTTAAATTGTGTTACAGTGATGCCAATCATTAATTTCTTTACAAAAAAGAAGAACTATTTTCAACAACCATATAAATATTTTGCCTTGAAGACAGAAAGAGCTTTCATAACTTGTGCTATTCATGCATACAGATGATTTAATATGGCTGTCTTGACTTATTTTATAAAACATGATAGAATTTTAGCAGAAAGAGCATTGGTATAAAGGACTTTCGTGTATGTACAGAAAGAAGTTTATCAGATGTCAAATATAACTGCCATTCTTAACATTGTCAATACCTTTATACAGCACTAGGTCCATATACTTTACTAAATTTGATAAAATGTTTCAAAATTTGCCACACACAATGACTACAATTTCTAATGAGAGTAAAATCCTTCTGGTAACCTGTTCTCAAAAGTTCTAAATAGATGTAAATCTGCTTTCAAATTCTGTATTTTGATGTCATGTCCTGTTTCTAAAAGTAACAGTATTCTAAATCAATACTGAATAGACTTTATTCAAATTTAATAAAACATGGCATGATGATAATTCAGATTTTACAAAATGATACCTAATTGATCATGGCGCGATAGTAATTCAGATTTTACAAATGATGCCAAACTGATCCTTGCATGATGATAATTCCGATTTTACAAAATGATACCTAATTGATCATGGCACGATAGTAATTCAGATTTTACAAATGATGCCAAACTGATCCTTGCATGATGATATTTCATACATACATAAAATGTTTCCTGCATGCATGACAGGTGATTAAGTAAATAACCTTTTGTGTAGTACAATGATCTTTTAACTTGGAAGAATATTTGAGGATTGTAAATGTGCTTCCAAGCATTTTAGATGTATGCATTATCTTCCAATAGGTGCATTTAACAGTCTTATGATCTAGTATTTTGTTTCCATATAATTTAACTGTAAAATCTGGCTGTTTTCTTGAAACCTATTAAACAATTGCTTGATTGATTTAAAACCATATCTGACAGTCAGATTAACAATCATCTGGATAGATCCGATTGCACATCAGAAAAACTAATTATCTTGTCATACGTAAAGACATGGATTTTAAGTCTGAACAAATATACAAATGATGCTCATCCACCGTTGAATTTGACTCTTATGAACAAAAGTAAAAAAAATATATATGATTTCTCCAACTATTTATAGGCTGAAAGTAGTTGCTCAAACTTTGTACTAATCATCCTGAAACTAAAGGCCTTTTTAATATGTATGTATATTTAATACTTTCAGGTGGAGGACTACTTCCTTGCACCTTGCATGCTTCGTCAAGAATCTCCAACAGCAATTATTTCCCCTGAAGAAGATCCCCGCATAAGGAGAACACCAGAGATGCGCTGCATATTTACAGGGAAGTACTTGCCAACTCCAATCTTTCACAGACTTCTTGCTGCCTGTGTAGCTCACTGGCCAGTTGCCAAGAAGAAAAAGACATCGGAAAATCTAATTTTCTGTGGCTGCTGTGTCTTTGACGTAGACCTTTTCCACAGATTAACAGTCTATATGAAGAACCATGTTGTATTTGCAAGAATGACTAGGATGGTGGTTGATGAAGTCAAGACCCCCGATAAAAAGCTGTGCAGCAGAGTTAGAAGGTTCATTACACTGAATCTCTCCAAGATTACCTCATACCTGGGCCAGAACTTGCAGTTGGAGTTGCATGCATCATATGAGACATGGCTTGCAGATGAAGTGAGTTGCTTTTGTGGGGGGGATATTTTATTTTCGCCTCCTCCATGGATATTATTCTTTGCAAAATTGTCTAGCTCGGAATGTAAGTTCCTTCATCAGACGATAAGGTCCCTATACCCCACCAGAAAACATTGTAGGAGTATGGTTCCCAAGTGAAGTGGCAATAATATATATAATATATATATATTGTCGTGCAGATAGAAATAGCATTCATACCAGAGTATACGGGAAATGTGTACTATCCTAAATTTATTCATGTAGTTATTCAGTTTGAAATTGATAATGCATCATGCAATGTACTAAAAGATTATTTAATCACTGTGTATTGAAGATCTATATACAATAAAACAGTTATTAGGTTGGAAAATTGTAAAAATGTTTATTTATGCTTACATACTATTTATATGAGGAAATAGGGAATAATCTGAAAGTATTAAAACCTATAGCTTACATTTTATGGGAGAGAAGAAAAAATATTTTTTTTTATTTTTATTTTATTAAATGGAAGGAAGGAATACACATACATATTCAAATGACTGTCTATAATGTGACTTTGGACATGGGTTTACGAATGTCATATCATAATAAACTATACAATCAAGGTCAATTTGAAAACATTTTACCATAAGTATCTTAATATTCTCTCAAATAATTTAAATAAAAAAATTGCTTTATTAAAATACATACTCATTTGAGCTTTAATACATGCTATATCACAATTAACAAATGGCAATTGCTTATGCTTCACTTTTGAATTTGGAGTTATTGCCAGTACAGTTGGTAATTAGGATTGCCTGAAAGGTGCCACATTTAGGTTAGTAATCAATTTGGAAGGCAATCCTATATAAAGAAATATTTCATAAAGCTATAATGCCTTTCCTTGTGAGGACTTGTATTGATTTAATATCACTCTTGATTCAGAGATAATGAAATAGCATAAATCAACATCCCAAACTATTTATTATTGAAGCCTGGCAAGTACAATTTTGCAAGATACGTCACTGCAACATATTATTTTTATCTGCTGTAAAAAGAGGGACACGTTTTTATTCTCATGCTCTAAACACTGTATCTATCTCTGTACATAACACTTGATGCTACCCATTTCTATGTCAATTTCACATCATGTATCACACCTACCAGTGGTCATTGGTAATTGCTCCATGTATGTACATATCATTACTGCTTGCATTTGGGGATAAGCTACTAACTTATTAGGGTCTTCCAGTGGTCAAGTGATCAAATGTGCTCACCATTACGGATCACTGCCATCTGACCTCTTTATGCGTGGGTTTGAGTCTCAGATTTGGCCAGTGAGGGTATGTGAGAAAGATTGCCACAATGTACACAAAGACCTTCATTAAACAACTCTTCATGTTGAGATAAATTTGTGAACAGGCATGTAATCATTAGGTAATTTATTTTAATCTAACAATAAATATTGCACCAACACTACAGTCGTAATATGATAGAAATATATTCAGCAGATTCAAACGTTTCAAGGAATGTTATTACCAGGTTATATGAGAACTCAGACCTGAGGAATATTTTGATGGTAAATGTACTTGTTTTAACTAGGTTCACTATTTTTGATACACATGGACATATATTGTTCTTCTGTCCCTTACGTAAGGAAATAAATTGTTAGTTGTTAAGTAGTCTGAACAAATGACAATCACTGGGTTAATGACTATGACAATAACTGGGTTGAATACTTTGACACTGGGTTGATGACTATGACAATCACTGGCTTCATAGACTATGGCATTCACTGGGTTGATGACTTTGACAATCACTAGGTTGATATACAATAGCAATCACTGGCTTGATAGACTATGTCAATCACTTGCATCACTGACTTGCACAATCACTGGGTTGATAGACTATGGTAATCACTGTGTTGATGGACTATGGCATTCACTGGGTTAGTGACTGTGACAATCACTGGGTTGATGACTATGACAGTCAATGGGTTGATAGACTATGACAATCACTAGGTTGAAAGACTATGACAATCACTGGGTTGATAAACTAAGGCAATCACTGGGTTGATGAATATGACAATCTCTGGGTTGATTACTATGACAATCACTGGGTTGATAGACCATGGTAATCACTGGGTAGATAGACGATTGAAATCACTGGTTTGATAAACTATGACAATCACTGGGTTGATAACTTTGAGAATCACTGGGTTGATGACAATGACAATCGCTGGGTTGGTAGATTATGACATTACTTGGGTTGATGACTATGACAATCACTGGGTTGATAGACTATGGCAATCATTGGGTTGATATACAATGACAATTTTTGGGTTGATGACTATGACAATCACTGGATTGATGACTATGACAATCACTGGGTTGATGACTATGACAATCACTAGGTTGCTGCACTATGACAATCACTTGTTTGCTCTCTATGGTACTGACTGGGTTTATAGACTCTGGCAATCACTGGGTTAATAGACTATGACAATCACTGGGATGATAGACTATCAAAATCACTGGGTTGATGTCTATGACAATCACTGCGTTGATAAACTATGACAATCACTGTTGATGAATATGACAATCTCTGAGTTGATAGAATATTGTAATCACTAGGTTGATATAAAAAGGTAATCACTGGGTCGATTAATGACTCTGACAATCACTGCGTTGATGACTATGACAATCACTGGGTTGATGACTATAACAATCACTATGTTGATGACTATGAGAATCACTGGGTTGATTAACTATGCCAGTCACTGGGTTGATAGACTATGGGAATCACTGGGTTGATAGACTATGAAAATCACTGGGTTGATGACTTGGACAATCACTGGGTTGATAGACTATGGTAATCACTGAGTTGAAGGACTATGGCATTCATTCGGTTAGTGGCTGTGACAATCACTGGGTTGATGCATTTTACAATCACTGGGTTGATAGACTATGGCAATCACTGAGTTGATAGACTATGGCATTTACTGGGTTGACATAATAAGGCAATCACTGGGTTGATAAATATGACAATATCTGGGTTGATAGACTATGGTAATTACTGGGTCGATTTATATGACAATCCCTAGATTGATTACTATGGCAATCACAGGGTTGATAGACAATGGCAATCACTGGGATGTTAGACTAAGACAATCACTGGGTTGATGAATATGACAATATATGGGTTGGTTGCTATGGCAGTCACTGGGTTGTTAGACTTTGGCAATCGATGGGTTGATAAACTATGACAATCACTGGGTTGATGACTTTGACAATCACTGGGTTGATAGACTATGGTAATCACTGAGTTGATGGACTATGGCATTCACTGGGTTAGTGACTATGACAATCACTGGGTTGATGTCTATGACAATCACTGTGTTGATGACTTTGACAATGACTGGGTTACTAGACTACGGCAATCACTGGGTTGATTAATATGACAATCTCTAGGTTGATTAATATGGCAATCACTGGGTTGATACCCAATATCAATCACTAGGTTGTTAGACTAAGGCAATCACTGGGTTGATGAATATGACAATTTCTGGTTTGACTACTATGGCAGTCACTGGGTTGATAGACTATGGTAATCACTGGGTTGTTAGACTATGGCAATCGATGGGTTGATAAACTATGACAATCACTGGGTTGATTACTTTGACAATCACTGGTTTGATAGAGTATGGTGATCACTGGGTTGATAGACTACGGCAATCAATGGGTTGATGACTATGGCAATTAAAGGTTTGATAGACTATGACAATCACTGGGTTGATGACTTTGAGAATCAATGGGTTGATATACTATGGCAATGACTGGGTTGATGACAATGACAATCACTGGGTTGATATACTATGACAATACTTGAGTTGATTGACTATGACAATCACTGGGTTGATTGACTACGACAATCCTTGGGTAGATGAATATGGCAATCAATGGGTTGATGACTATGACAATCACTGGGTGATAGACTATGACAATCACTGTGTTCATGACTATGACAATCTCTGGGTTGATGAATATGAAAATCACTGGGTTGATGGATTATGGTAATCAATAGGTTGATAGACTTTGGCGATCACTGGGTTTATAGACTATAGCAATCACTGGGTTGATAGACTATGACATTCACTGTGTTTGTGACTTTGACAATCACTGGCTTGATGACTATGGCAATCACTGGGTTGATAGACTATGACAATCCTTGTGTTGATGACTATGACAATCAGTGGGTTGATAGACTATAACAATCAATGGATTGATAGACTATAACAATCACTAGGCTGATGACTTTGACAATCACTGAGTTGATATACTATGGTAATCACTGCGTTGATAGACTATGGCTATCTTTGGGTTGATGACTATAGCAATCACTGGGTTGATGACTATGACAATCACTGGGTTGATGACTGGCAATCAGTGGGTTGATAGACTATGGCAATTACTGGGTTGATAGAATATGGCAATCACTAGGCTGATATATGGCAATCAATGGGCTGATAGTTTATCAACCCAGTAGTTACCATAGTCTATCTGCTTAGATCCAGATATTTTTATTCATAAGTGTTTTATTTAATACCGACATGACCCTTATAGACCATTCTTAGAATATATTCATGCATTGATGTGACCCTGGGTCAACACATCCAAAACGAGGCTAAGATATGTACCAGTTTCGTTTTACTTGGCAACCATGGCAGCTACAGTTGATACCGGCAACAGGAAAAATCGTGACAGTTATTGTTGTGTTCCGTTGTGCATTGGGAATGCTAGAATTCATACAGGATTAAGCTTCCACCATATACCATCAGTGAAAAAGATGGAGCGTCATAGAAAATGGATTGTTGCAATATGTCGCGATGAGGGGCCGAATTTTAAGGTACGAAACTGAATGAGTGTTGGTTTTTTTGCATTGACTTGCAGCTGAATGATCCAACAAAGAGAAATCCAAACGCAAAATAGATTCTGTCGATGAAGCAAATGATGGTAGAATATATATATATATATGTGTGTGTGTTTTATAATGGTAGGTTGCTAAAAATGTTACCCTATGTCCCATTCCACATAACGGGGTCATTGAAAACTGGGCGTACCTCTACGCAGCGCATTTAAATAAGAAATTATGAATTTACGTATGAGTTGTAAGTAGAGAACAAGTGCACTTTATTACCTCGTTAAAAAACTAGAAGGTATGAGATCGTACTGGTAGTGTGTATGAGAGAGAGAGAGAGAGAGAGAGAGAGAGAGAGAGAGAGAGAGAGAGAGAGAGAGAGAGAGAAGGAGAGAGAGACAGAGACAGAGAGAGAGACAGAGACAGAGAGCATATAATCAGTTGAAAGCAGATTCTGTTAAAACTCTTGTATAATTTCAAATTATTTTGAAGCTGGTAACTTTGCTAGTTATATTTTTGCCTCCATTATAGTTACAAATGTTGATGAAAAGCTACACTAATATTTTTTCTTCTTCAGATCCTGTGAGTTGCATACATAATGCAAAAGTACAATTACAGATCTGGAGGAGACACTGAGGAAAGCAGAAACAGAATTGGAAGAAAAGAAAAGGAAACTGCATGGTTTGAATTAAAAAATAAAATTAATATGGAGAAATTTGGAATGAACAGATTCTGCAGATGACGATAAAATGATAGATTGGTACACTTGTTTTTCGGGGAACCGAGTGGTCTAAGGCGCTTTCCGTTACGGATCACCGCCATCTCACCTCTGCGTGGGTTCGATTTCTCAGATGCAGCTAACGTAGTTATGAGAGAAAACCTGCCAGTAGCTTTTCCTGGGTCGGTGGTTCTTTGCTGAAATACAGGACTGCCAGAAATATCTCAACTGATACGCGTTACGAGGCTGTTTATCATCACTCGCTCACCATCAAGCGATTTAAGGCTGGCGCCTTTATCCCTTTCTACTCGTAATAAATACCGGTGTTACCGGTGCAGTCGTAAATGCCATGTCGTAATATTTTTCACGTAAACAGAGGCAAAATAACAACTTCTATAAAACTATGTGCATTTACTTGTTTTCGTTAATTTCTGGCTGGAATGCTCACATGCCGGTATAGGGATGTGAATATCGTTTTTAATGCTAAACTGATTATCGTTTGTAGAAATCCGATTTAAAATCCATTATCGGTTTTTGTCCTACAGCGAAGTTACAAGAAATATATTCTTATAATGTAAGTTAGTGTATGCTTTGTGCGAATAAAAGATATTCATTACATACCATAACGTACAGACGCGCAAGCGACGCAACACGGTGTCAACTTCGAATTGCTTATTTTCTACTTAAAGCTTTAAATAAACCTCATTTATACTGTATGTCTATGAAATAAATCTTGTATTAATTGTCACCGGTTTATTAGGGTGGTTGCTCAAAATTCATCGATGCGCTTTTGGCTGTATAAAAAAAACAACTGGGATAATGCACTTACGCATATACCACTCCGAGGGTTTGCGCTGATTGTAAAAACGCATATAACGCTTTCATTAAATGCGCAAAAATACAGTATACTTATATAGTACGTAAAACCAACTAAGCTGAACAAAAAATTGACAAATTATGTAAGTAGATTTTAAAAGCAGTGTGACAAAGTCCACACTGGCAAATGACTTGCAGCCACTTTGCTTATAACTAAATACATAGCTTGGAGTTGTCAGAATGATTTAAGGATGAAAAAGCATAGAAAATTAATTGTAAAATATCTTACAAAATATTAATGTGCATCAATACAAACATGATAACTTACTAATTTAGGTAGATATAATCTATAATAGAAAATACAAAACTTGTCTTTGAAAGCTTACCAAAATTCCCTCTCAAACAGAATAGTCTCAACATGAAAGTCATTTTCCAACCACACACAAAAATGACACCATTACAGTCCTGTAATTGCCAACTGCATTTGAACCTGATAGTAGTAGTTGTGGTTTGTCTTCAGTTTCAAGGCATCATTAGAAACAACAAGGAACTTCAGTGCAACTGGACATTTCATCTCCAACAAGCCATAAAGGATGGGGGTCCTGTTGTGGTTGTAGACTTTATGATCAGGAGTTGCAGCAATCCAATGAATAAATCGGCGTACAATTATGCCACTTGGGTACAGATTGACATTATCATTCATTCTCTAGTAGAAAAAATAAATTTAAAATAAAACAATCATATATCACAATAATTTAAAAGGTGTTTTTGTTTCTTCTTTAAATAAAATGTTCTTACACACTGGGATGTCACTTATGCAATACAAATTATTTTCCGTGATTTCTTAAGCAGGGTTTACAAATTTTGTTGTTGCAAAAATTAAGAAGGATACAAATCTGATCAGTTATTTTATTTTTCTTTTCTTTGCAGCATACTCATTTTGTATTCCAAAAAGCAATCATAATTTAGGAAAATATACATCCCTGGAAAGTTTATTTGAAGAAATATGATATGGTCAAATTGTAATGTAGACAGCATGTATGCAAGATCTGAATTTCAAAGTCTCTAATGGTGTGGAGCGTGGTTGGTTATAAGGGCAGTTTTTGTCACTCTGCACGTTTTGTAAATGTTTTATTCCGTCCGCGTGTTTTGACCCCATTATTGATTGTTCATATATGTACATTTAAACCATACCTAATCAGAAGCAAAATTCATGCTTTAAATAGTTTCATTTCTCTATCGTTAACTTGTGCGTGCTGTAGAGAAAAGAGAAAAATTACACTTAAGATAGGACGTAAATGAACTTATGTTTAAGAAAATAGACATATCCCTCACTGTAATACTTGCCTCCTTTGTCATCTGTTCATTCCCTGAACTGCTGAAGACACCCGTGATGAAATTTCTCAACGAATGCAAAATAAATATCTGGCAAACAGCTGAGATCGTTACTCGATGTACTGTAGGACGCCATATTTTTTTATCAATCTGCCTATCTCTGACATTTTTTTGCAGTACATGAATATTCATGAGGATCTCATTACAAATTGTCTATAAACTGTCTTTTTATCTTTGATCATGTTGTCTAATTTAAAGCTATGAAAATGATATAATAGACAGTTTAGTTTGTTGGTTTGGTTTTGTTCTTTATAGCAGAGCAGAACAAGTAGGTTATTTAGTGCCAAGGAAACACCATGTTAGCTGACCTATGTTGGTCTTATTACCATGTTAGCTGAACTATGTTGGTCTTATAAACATGTTAGCCTACTTGGATTAGTCTTATTACCATGTTAGCCTACTTGGATTGGTCTGATTACCATGTTAGCCTACTTGGATTGGTCTGATTACCATGTTAGCCTACTTCGGTTTGTCTGATTAAAGTATTTAAAACAGCACATTAACCACTGAGCCACCACTGTACTTAAACAGTCCAATGTATTTAACAATTCTCTCTGCATTTATTGTGCATTGTTTCGTTATTATTTAGATTTATTATATCAAATAATCAAATGTAAGACTATGTACAAAGTAATTTGATTTAACTGGTACATTTTGATATTACTGTCCTACGTAAGTTTAAATTATAAAATTTCAAAAGTGCTTAAAGTATTCCAAAGAAAGACATGGCCTTGATTTAGTTCTAGTTACAAAATTGCAAACGCAAGCAAAGACACATTATGCTTACTTAGTTCAACCAACATAATTAAAAGGAACCTTTGTGTTCAATCAAAGTAGGATTATTATTAGGTTACCTGAAATAATTCATTATCTCCAATGTACATCATGCTGCCTGTAGCAGTCCAACGCAAAATAATTATTGACCATTTACACTAAAGTATATTGTGCTGGTCAATTCAAAGATAGAAAATTAGTTATGTGGTGTGAAAAGATAAATAAGAGTCTCCAATGTATAAGCAAGGAAATTTAAAATATACACATGATTCAAATGATGTCATGTAGGTTAGTTTCCTAGTGCATGATTCCTATGAAATTATTAATGTTACTTGCCACTCGACTTCGAATCTTGCTTGGTATGGATTATAACGTTCTTACCTGATTGTTTATATTGGTATCATTATTTTAAATTGATTTCACACAATCTTGTTTCTAAATATCTACTGTGGACTGATGGATTAGAGGCACTTATATAATGCAATAAAACACACCAACAACTAGAATGTGTGATGGGTTTCACTTTATTACTCCACCAGACAGACTCCATCGCAGAGAGAGAAATTAGAAATATTCCATATGCAAAACGTTCTATGTTATTTTTACTTCAATCATTAATGATATATCAGTATATTAAGTCCTCAATATGTTATGTCACCGATGACATGGATCTTGTAATAATATTGACCTTTCACTTTCTTTAGGGACATGATCCTGATGCCCCCATCACACGTGAGCACATGAATTATGCCCGCCTCTGTGTTGTTCTGGTAACGGTTTGTGGAAATGCCATGAGGGACATCCTCAGTACCCATGTTCCTTCTCCACACACAGACATCCACCAGGCAATCCTGGCCAATAAAAGCATGCTGAACGCACACCTTAACCAAGATCAAAAACAGCTGGTTTTCCCAGATAAACAGACAACAGGAAAAGTGGATCAGTTTGATCTTTCCCTACTTTATACCATCATCAGAAATATCAGCACAGTTCCTGCTCCAGTACCAAATTGGGGAGTTTATCCACAAGATCAACCGAAGAACCCTTCGCTAGGAGCTAGTGTGGAGCGAATTCGTTACTATAGGAACCATATTATTGGTCATTGCAATAATGGAAAGATTAGTCAACAGGACTTTGATGATTATTGGAACAAAATTGATGTTGTGCTTAATGACATTGAACTTAAACTTGGTAAACAGGGATACAGGGCACAGTTAGAGAAACAAAAGACACAGGTCATCTCTGTCTATCAAGCCTGCTAGCTACAAATGAAGATTATGAAGCATAATTAAGAGACACAAGTAAGCACAGTGCATACATAATGTGAGGGGACAGTATTAATACAACTCATGGAATACACGTTTGAAAGGAAAGAACATGTAGCAACCATATTTATCAACCTGGAGAAAGCTTATGACACCACATTGAAGTGCAGAAGAACGAATGGCCTTTTCTGCCAAGGCCAAAGGACTTACCTTCCTAACATTATTGTCATGTTTTTGAAAGACAGTTACTTCAGGGTTTCAATAGACAACACCTTTGTTGAAGCTATTCTCATGACTGAGATAGATGCACATCAAGGGAGCATGTTGTCAAAATTAACAGCTTCGAGAAATGTCAGTCACCCTATGCATCATCGAAATCCAAGAGCTATCCCTGTATCAATGCAACATCGAAATCCAGGAGCTATCCTTGTATCAATGACCCTTTTTACCTGTTAGAAGGCAACATCTATAATGTGTAATGCCAGCTACAAATAAACTGGGTCAGGAATGAAGAAAGGAAATGGATTCTGATTTTCAAAATCTAACGCTATATGTACTTCTTCCGATTATATTGAATTCAAAATGACCCAGATCTCTGTATTATTGATGGATCGTTTTATTCTAATTGTTAGGAAACCAAATTTGTCAATCCTATTTTGTTCATGTAAACAAAATGTGATTTCACAGAATTGACATGTCAGTGACATTTTTAAAGGTGTTAATAAAAGCACCTGCAAATCAGATAGGGAAGCAGATAAGAAGGTCTTACCCTGGTTACACAGGTAATTTGGACGATGTAATCTTGGCAATGGATCAGGTGTTTAAGGGCCAGTCTGTACATCCTACCTCTAGAGGCTTGATCGGATGCATACTGGTAATCAGAGGCTTGGACTTTAATTACTTTTGTGTTTAGAAAACCTCTATCTGTCCTTAATGAGAGAAAATAACCACCACACAGTATTCTGTGACTTGTGAAGAATGTATCTCTATTAATAGTAAAGAATGACTATGTAGTATTATGTCAAAGAATGTCAGAAAGCTACTATATTGAGCGAAAAGAATGACTCCATAGTATTCTGTTAAAGAAAGCCACTATACTGAGAGAGAAAAATGACTCCATAGTATTCTGTTAAAGAAAGCCAATATACTGAGAGAAAAGAATGACTCCATAGTATTATGTTAAAGAAAGCTGCTATAATGAGAGGAAAGAATGAATGCATATTATAATGTTTGCGAAATCCACTGTATTGATAGAAAACAATGACTACATAGTATTTTGTTAAGTAAGCCACTTTATTGAGAGGAAATTATAATGACTTCATGTATTATGTTAAAGAAAGCTGCTGTATTGAGAGGAAATAAATGATTCCATAATGTTTTGTTTAAAAAAAGCTGCTTTATTGAGAGAAATGAATGACAATATACCATTCTGTTAAATAAATGCTGTATTGAGAGGAAATAATGACTCCATAGTATTATGTTAAAGAAAGACACTCTACTGAGAGGAAAGAATTACTCGATAGTAATTTGTTAACGAAAGCCGATATACCGAGTACACGCACAATTACACCTCTAACAATTACATTTAGGTGTACATTATGATAACTAGTGACAAATGAAACCCTGATTGTTTTCAGGAAGCTTTACAACTAGAAAACCTTTGCAGAGGCTTCAAGTGTGGAACTGGTGCCATTATATATATATATATATATATATATATATATATATATATATATATATATATATATATATATATATATATATATATATATATCTGCTGACCTGAATTTAACCAGGTATAATCAACCTTCAAAAGACAGTTGAATTAATATTTTCATGGGCTAAAGTTACTTCTCTGTACATATTTAAATTATCAGAATCACTTATGAGACAAGTCTTCGAGTTATATTTTAATTAATGCTTATTTAGGTAGTTACACTGCATATTGTCGAACTACAATCGTGTTGTCTTAGACTTGAAATTGTTGTTAAATATTTAATCTCTACAATGTTACATTTATTTAGACTTGAAATTGTAGTTGTACTAAATATGCTTAAGTAATTTTTCTTTGATTAAACTGTTAATGTCTCCATGAAATATATTAACCAATTTACATGAAGGTTGAGAATGTTATTTCTGCTACCTATAGAATCCAACCTTCCTATAGCCTTAAAATGTCTGTTTATGCATTGTGTTCATTAAGGGAAGTAACTCTTACATATTACTTCCCCTTAGCGCACTGAAAACTATACTGGCTATATTCAGTTTATACTTTTTCTGCAAACAGTCATTAGGCCTCTAAGCTATTCAATAGTCCTTATGTTGGTGAGGTAAGTCAAATAATCATACTGTGTAAAATATTTCGGTGAAATTTATGTGTTATGCGTGTAATTGATATCGTGTTGTTTGACATTTTACATCAGTAATGCGCAATAAAGCTATTTAGTAATGCGTTTCTGCTATTGTTCAAACATTTACTTATTCATACATATTTCTTTATACAAATATATTAAATGTAAAACAAAAAGGCATGTAGGAATAGACATCCAATCGTGAAGCTCTTAACACACTTCGATTTCACACAGTAACATGTACATTTAATTGAAGTTATTTATATGGTGTCATGCCTTTCAACTCATTGTCTCATTAAATAGATTGTGGAATCAGTCATTTATCATGCCCTGTCCCGTTCTTTCCTCTTCAAATCTGTATGACTTTGCATCATACTGTACGGTGGTAAATCTAGCCACTCCAGATATAGAAAAAAACTTTCCTCTGTTATCATGTGTTGTATTCCACTGGGTATTTCTTTGCACATACATTTACACAGGTTAAATAAAAATTATTTTGACCCTTCAGGGTTCTTTCAGGTAGTTGAATGTGGGAGGATGTGTGTTAAAACCACGGCTGAGTCATGCCAAGGACTTGAACAAATGGTAATAATAACTGCCCCAGTACTAGACATCACTATAAACCTCCCCAATTCAGACACTGTAGCGATGTATTTAAAATCATTTAAGGCTGCATATTAAAACATCTTTTACACACACATACACACTGCAGTGCAAGAATTACTTTTGTCTTTACAAGGTATTTCCAAAGAGAGTCAAGTCTATGGGAGTGCTGTATTCTGGATGCAGTGATATTAATTAGTTTACATTAATATGATGTGTTTTGAGGAAAGCTTAATTTACTATAAAATTTCCTACTTATCCACATATACATTGTATTTATCTTAGCAGACCTGAATAGAAGATGTACGTTTATTTGCATCCTTTAGTTCCATCTGCGTGGATCTGTGCTATGAAGTATTGTATCAATTAGTTGACTAGCAGTGTCCTGGATGCAGAGATTCACTAAGTAGTGTCAATTTCTGTTGAATGTTGCTCTTGAACCTGGTGTCTTCGGTTTCCACGTGCTCTTCATTTTGTTTATTTAGTTTGGTCTCTTCTGCTCTGCTAATTTAGATATTTTCCCCGACTGGGTAAGATTTTAGATGGAGGAACAACATTTTCAAGTAAGATGTGTCTCTAAACAAATGTCCTGATCACATTCTTATGAGTTGTACTCAACTGTCCACACACTGTGATCATCCTGTCTCAGACAATGCTCAAGTTAAAAGTGGTGATATCTGTTCATGAAGTGCTAACCAGCAAGGTAAGGGGAAGTAATTGGTAAGAGTTGGTTCCCTTTGCCTGTACAAATAAATACATTTAAACCTATGGGTAGGCTGTATTCTGGAGGTAGTAAACACAATTCCCTAATTTTAATGTGATTTTGTCATTTTTCAGATAAACATAATTTACTGTAAAATTTCCTATTTTCAACAATGATTATCCCTTATGTGTGTGTGGTACTTGTGTTATTTGAATAATCATAGCGCCATCCTTTAGTTTCAGAAGAGTATGCAGCTGTGCTGCGAAGTAGTCAGTCAGATATTTGACAAGCATTAAATATCTTTGTTGTATCTTCTGCACTAAATGCTGGTGTATTTTCATTTTGTATGCCTCCTATAATTTCAGCCCATTGCATTTCTCCTGGCTCTTTCCTGTCCATTTGTCTATAGTTAAGCTCATATCTTGAACTACTAAAATCCTGTTCATATGCTTCTCAGCTCTCACATTTGTGTCTAAAAAGCATTTGGGCCTCACTTACACACTTCAATGAAACACAGATATCATTAACCATGTGATCTTTTTATGTTTAGCTGATTATTTTGCTTACTGCAGTACACTGCTAAAGTGACCTTTCCAACGCAAGGGTTGAGGTTCGCTTTAAAATAGTGGTTCAAAGTAAATGAATTTGCCCACAGCCTCAGGTGTTTGGTTGCTGATATTGATGGAGGGCGACTCGTAAACGTCGTAACCAATCACTGTCAATTTTTATTTGAAGTTGTTGGCAATTTCGATGTTTGACAAGTGTTTGATAAAGGTCCATAAGGTGTTGGGGATGCGCCATTGTGTAGCTTGTCACCACCACAACATTAGCAAATAGTACATGATAGATGAGAATTTTGTGGATGATTTTTTCGCTTTGAGATGTTTCAGATTGCAGTGTTTTCCCTCTGACCTTGTATGAAAGTCGATTACATTCGTCGATGAGCCATAGGCCATAGGCATGTTTTTGCAAGGGGCCTCTGTGATTTTATTTTAATCACTCCTGTTACCTTTGTTTTTCAGTAGAGAGAGATAATGATAGTGTCTATCTTATCTTTTGATTCTTCAACCTCTTTACAGCATTGACAAAGATGTTAGTGCAAGTATTAGAGTGAGATTCCTCACACTTGATGGCTTCTGGTGTGCCTCCCATTTTCCAGGTTATTCAAGCCTTGCATAATTAATCAACAGATTTTCATAATCGAGTAGCCATGGCAGACAAGTTCTTGTAGGAATTGAATGCTGTATCTTTAATGTTTCACTGGAAATGTATCTCTGAGTAATGTTGTACCCAACACTAGATTTGTTTGTCTGGATCATTTATGGTCACCCCAATAAATGAGTTTTGACGGCACAGTCATTAGTAAAAAATACCTATTGCTTTATTAATCCCATTGTAATCGTACATGCATTTGATGTTACCTTTATCGTATCTGGTAACATTATCGTTCTACTTGCCACTATCAAATCATTTGGTCTCCACACTTCCCAAAAATCATTTAACGAGGTTTTTTGGAATTATTATTTCGCACTGGATTTTATCCGACTGTAATCTTGACTAATTTCTTGAACTCACTTAATTCTGGATCAAGCGCTTTATGATCGGTATTAATTTCTTCATAATAATCTACTAATTGCTTTAGCCAATCATGCGAAGGCAAACCAACAAATGGTTGTGGTTCACAATGATCATCACACATTATCACGGCTTTATTTTTCAAGAACAACCAATCAAGAAACATTTTTCCAGCGACTCTGTGCATATCTTATCCCAAATAATGATCTTTGGAATATATTTCTCACCCATTTGATCAGGAGTCCATGCGTCACTCTTATACTAAAAGAAACTGTGATAAGTGCAGGAATTAACTCCTCATTGTTTCATCTCTCTGGCAAGTCTGTGTGTGGGTGTTAAGACAACTAAACCCGACTTTTCTCGACATAATTTGATAACACGATACGTCTTTATAGATCCTCCACATCCGTTCAAGTAAACGATCTTATAGCTACATATTGGATCGGATATAGAGGGCGCTGATGATAATTCTGATATTTCATTAATTTTCAGGTAAGTATCTTCAACCTTAACATCTGTATTTCCTGTTTTACTCTCTATGATCCTCAAGGCGCATCGGAGTTTGTAAAACCAGCCACTGCTTCTATATACTTGCTAGCTGTATAAAATGAATCCGTTGCAACTTTAACAGCGGTGTCAGGGAATCTATTTATTATTGATAACAGGTTTATAGAAACATAAGCCAGAAGATGAATATACTGAGGCGATTCGCCATCGATGTAACTAACAATTGTACCAAACCGTTTTTCGTCAGTCAAGTAAGCATTTTCACGAATGACAAATATATTTTTCACTGTTACATATGTGATTATAAAATTGTATTCAGCATCATTGAGAATTAGCCGTGTATAATGTCGTTTATAATCATATGCCCCACCTTGGGTAAAGGCCCAATATAGAAAAAAGAAAACAAATAACGAAGGATCATATGACGACACAAGACCAATAAAAGGGACCCAGTGAATGATAACCGCTCATCGTGCAATTTTTTGTGTTATCATTCTTATGTTTTAGTGAAATGTTGTCAGATTTCGTGAGTTTGTGTCAGCTTGTCATCTATTTTCGTCATTTTTATCGAGAAATCTATTTTCATCCTTGTTTAGATAGTGGTAATTTTTAGTAAAAATCACGAAAATCGTCCGATTTACACATTCTGATAGTATATTTACATTTACAATACAAAACCAACCACACCGACCGATTTGCCAATTCTGACAGGGTAATTACAAATAAATCCGTGCACGCTCACATATTTCACAATAATATATACTACTAATTTTATTGTGCGATTCAAATATTGTATTTATATATAGTCTGTGCACATCGACCAATTTCCTAGTTATGATAGGGTATTTACTATTTTAAATAATGAAAATAGTCCACGCTGCTAATTATGATAGGGTATTTCCCCTACAAAACCAACCACACCGACCGATTTGCTAATTCTGATAGGGTATTTACTATTAAAAAACACGCACCTTGATTTTGTGTGGAAATTGTTAAAAAATATTATTATTGTCAATCAGGATTTTATATACAGACTTATTTGTATTTTTGCTTGAGCTAAATCAATTAAGTTAGCGTTTTGGACCGTAAGTTTGAAATTCATTCTAGTTAGTAGTGAATTATGTCATCGGATATATTCTGGGGTAACTGGTACTTCCAGGAGATACTTGAGGAGTGAAATTATACAGAATATATCCCTGCTGTACCTGATTTGATATGTATGTGGTTGTTGGATAACTTCCATCATTTGCATCACAAACGAGATTGACCGCGATCATCGAAATTATATTCACATTCCCGGGTGATATGTCTGCCGTGCCCACCCTCAGTGGTAATTTATTGTATCTGAGAATATTATCCTGCTGAGGTGCTATTTTTCTCCATGACTCGTGCATTCGAAAATAAGCAATACTTTCAGATATATATATATATATATATATATATATATATATATATATATATATATATATATATATATATATATATATTACATTGTTCTGGAGTGTGTTCAATAAGAAATCTCCATTTATAGGTAACGTCATTTGTAGATGGGGCGGATTCACTTTAATAGAAATAAGATAGCCACTTGTTGCATTTTTTATATCGAGTAAGTTTACTTTGTATGACGGTGTAATTTCGTGCTTTGATTTCATATTTGTGATCTTATCAAACTTCTTGGTTCTGATGGCGGTGCTGGTGTCTGAGGGGGGATTTTAGGCTATACTAGCACTGTTCTAATTGGTGAATTGTATATATCCACGACATAATCGGGTGAATTGATCGATATCGCAATTAGTTCGTGAACCTTTATAGCTATTTATTATTTCTTTCCTGTTATGGATTTAACCAAAGGCTGGACTTCATTGCTAATATCTCTATTTCATAGCTTCCTTTTGTACAGTTTGCCAATGAGGGGCTCCACCTGGCTTCTTTTTATTGGGAAACACATGTACCAGTGTATTTTTTGGCTGTTGACCCGCGAATGGATATTTGGCCAATTGTAGTATACTCGTAATTGGGCAAACGCGGTCTCCTTTACTGGAATCTCAGTTGTGAAATTGATATTAAATTCAGGGTTGGATGAGATTATTGAGACCATCGTTGTTCTTGCCGAAACGTATTCCCGGCTATATGTTGTAGTAGCTCACTTGATTCTTTCAAGGACATTATATTTTTATTTATTGTGGTTTGTCATGGCGGATATTATTTCGTCGTTAACACCCTATGATAGCAATGATAATCGGTGTCAGATGTTGGATTACCAAGTATCGTTATTTTATTCGAGTTCATGTTGAGCTCGCCTGTCAATTTATCACCAGAAGTGTTTTACTCGCGTCTGAATATTATCTAATACAGTTGGAAAAAGAACTCCCAGTCTAATCTTACCAGTGGAATCAAACACCATTATGGATTTTTCGGTTATTCCATTACGTCTAACAATAATATCATTCAAGGAAACATTATTTGTTCTTAATTTAAACTGTTTGTCTTGCAATATAACTATTTCGTTTGGCTCCACATTTGCAGGATTGAACAAATTCGGATATTTCATCGTTAATGATTTTGTATTTTAGATTCTCAAGTGATATTCCTTCAGTCTTTTTTTGTCTAAAATATACCCCAAATATCTACTATTATACTTTAAGATATCTTTAAAAAGTTATATTACTCGTATACTCGTGTATAGTTTTATGAGATGGTTTGGTTGATTTTGATACAGACTCGAATACATTAATTACTTCTCTTCCGCATATTGGTGGGTCACTTATTGTCTGTGTTGATAGCGTTGAGTACCAAACTGGAACTCCTATATCACTATCGTATTTTCGAAATAATTTTGGCGGGGTTAACCCATTCGAATCGAAATAAAAAATTCCACGTGGATCAGTTGCGTTTGCAACCCAGTGAGTTCCAGGTACGGTGGAATTATCGAGATTAATGATACTGGTTTCAATACAATCTGATGTGGAAGGCAACTTGTCTCGCATAAAAACACCTCTGACGGTTTTTATTCTTAACTTTTTAAATCGAAATTTGACATCGGTGTAAAATCGTTCCCTACGAATAAATTCCCCTCTGGTAATCTGAGTCCGCTTCCATAGTGAATAGTGCCTGGTAACCTTAGATCTCTTCCATTTTTTTTATCCTTTCCATGTTGCTTTCTTTAGTGTTATTCCTGCCGCTGTCCCAACTGCCCCTAGCTCAGCAGCTATCACGCCTGCAGGAGCGGCGGCGGCAATTAATGTTGGTACAGCCGTGAGAAGTGGAAATATACACAAGGGCCATTGCGTCATCTGGTGATTTTGCTAATTATTCATATTACATGGCCATAATATCATCTGGTGAAGATATTACCATTTTAGCAGCAGTAGTATTTAAATCTGCATGCCACCTCTTGATTAGTCTCCATTTTGTTTTCAGTCTGATTTTTAGCGGTTTCTCATTTAAAGATTTATATTTTTCTTCTCTATTTGAAAAATCGATTTGAGTGAATATTGTTTCAATCTAATTATATCTAACTAATCTCTTTCGGTTCTTGTTGATCAAAATACATTCATGGCTTATTTATTAAATACTTTTTATGCTTATCATTTTGTTTATCGTATCTTCGATACAGTTTGGTTTGGTGACAGGAAATATATTACAACCTTTCTTTTTTAAATTATCCTATCAGTCAAAACCTTTGAAACAATTCATTGTAACGGATAGACTAAATCAATTAAACTAAACCAACATATAATCTCGATAAATACAACTTTGTTGAAACAATTCATTATGACTGATTGACTAAATACATTAAACTAAACCAACATATTCTCGATAAATACAATTTAACTGAAACAATTCACTATAACTGATTGACTAAATAAATTAAACTAAAGCACCATAGATTATCGATAATTACAATTTAGCTGAAGAAGCAACCATAACAGATGATTTGTATTAATACTTGATTCTAATAAATTTAAAACTTTTATGTTATGTTCTACTTTATCCATATCGTATAACCTTATTTAAATATATTTATAACTTAATTTACGATGATGGTGATTATGTACCTACATCAAAACATCTAGTTAGGCCAAGTTTTAGTATTAACTAGTTACACGTTGTTGAACAAAACATTACATATTGAGAAGAAAAAGTATAATCATCCCTGATACTATTGGCTGGTGTAGGGCTAATTGATTACATAAAATATAGCTGGTTAGCAACTCACAAACATGCAGACGAAAACGATACATGTCCGCCGCAGAAAAAGATAGTCCACCGAAAGCTAAACTGAACCAACATTAACTAAGTTGTATACATTGAAGAAGAAATGGGAATATAAATGTGGTACATTAATTAAGGTGTAATATTAAAAGAGGTATGTAGAATCATTATTTTCAATCAACAACACTGAATTAAGCACATATCAGAGAATACCTACTTCATTGAGATACAAAGCGAATAATGCTTAAAAAAATGACTTCTTTACACTGATGCTCAACTCTGCGTTTGGAGAAACAGATGGAAAATTGTATGAAGTTAACAAGTGTGTAATTTATAAATATGAAATATTGCATTGAAAATTACCAAAAAAAGTCATAAAGAATTTAGCCTTTGCGAGCATGAATAACTGAAAAATCTAATTGATTAAATCGGTTTATGGGTGATTTACATTATTAGAGCTATAATATATGGAAATGTATTTCATTATCATTATTATTATTATTATTATTATTATTATTATTATTATTATTATTATTATTATTATTATTAATAATAATAAGGCAAGTGAAAAAAATAAGTACAGTGATGGTCGGAGACTTTGATAATAATTCACATTATATGCACGTTGCGATATAAACGTATATGAAGCGTGGACGAAAGCACATTTATACGGTACAAGCGACTACCCTCAGACAGAATAATGGTAACACCCATCAAATAAATGAAAAATTTGTTGTTTAGAGAATAGAATTTTATTTGTTCGTAGCTATACACAATGAAAAGAAAGTATTACAAGAATATATACATTTGTAATAAAACATAGTCCTTTGAATAACATAAGTGGTGTATGTTTAGTCAAAATACAACTATAAACAACTGGGTTTACTTAAAATTAAATCATGTTTTCTCTGCTAACACATCATTAAAGTTGTTCTTTCATTTAATGAAAACTACTACAGAGCTACCTCTCAAGTTAAAATCCTTCTAATTCGTCTTAAATTACAAAACGTGTTGTCAGCGATAATGATTGGATTAGTTTAAATAAAATATCTGATGTCCTAGTGATTAGAGCGTTCGCATCGGATGTGTAAGGTCACAGGTTTGAATCCAGACAAAGCCATACCAAATACTTGTAAAAACGGTACATGCAGCTGCCTCGCTTGGCAATCAGCATTCAGAGATCAGTGATAAGACTGGTCGGAATGGTGTCAGGGTAAAGTGAATGGGTGGGACATGTCTGCGGCATGATGCCAAGTGCTATACATCACTTAAACTGTCACACTGTAGACAAGGTAGCGATATGATTTTAAAACAAAAATAAAACTACGTAAATAAATCAAAGACACACACGTACGTGTTTTTGCATTACATTTTGGCTACTCGCAGCAATCGGGTAGCTCACTTTCATTTTCGTTTGAACTTGTTAAGGTTTAAGCGTTGTTAAGACTGTAGGATCTACTTTCGATGCATTAGTGGAGGTAAATGTAGGTGTAGGTGTTGTTGAATTAACCAATGCTATCTAAGTATTTCAGGTTTTTTGCGACATAATATTCTCCAAAGGTTTTTCCTGTACGTGTGCAATTGTAACGTGTTGAGTAGAAGGACGTAAACATTACTAGACGACTCACCTTAAGGCCGATAAATCATCCCTTCACCCCAACATCAACACCGTAACGGGTGAAGTGTTGATTTATCGGCCTAACTCATATTTTACTGTAAACATCTACGTGTGGAAGAAGTACTCAAACCTCACAAACACATTCTCACAATAGAAATGTAGACAACTTGTGCAAGATACGGACGTGTAGACAACATTTGAACATGTACGGAGATACAGAAAACATTTTTATGCGTACGGAAATGTACACTAATTTTGTCGTGTATGGTAATTTAGACAACATGTTTACGTGTGTCGAGTCTGTTTTGTTGTATAGATACGTCATGTTGTAGGTCAGTGTATCTCAATTACTTAAATTTTATCTGGAAGAAGGATGATTATTTTGCGAGGTTCATTAACGTTATGTGTAGCAGAAAAGTTGCTGCAACATCTTCCAAAGGTTTGTTTTATTAGGCCAGTTTTAGACACTATTGGTGTGGCATGATTTGACTATTCAATACTGTTACATTAAACACCCACACTCACCCCTCTTCAAATAATCAGAGTAAATGTACATTATTTTTGTTTCCATTTTCCGTTTAAATGAAGATATATTTTGCTAAGCTGTGGGTAGCGAAATGAAAGATACCCCATAAAGACAAATTATGCTGTACAATCCATAGATGACTGGTTATATAATACACCATGTAAGACCTTACGTATATTCAGTCTTAAGCGTAATATTGGTTCAACAAAATATAATTAAATTCCTAAACTTTAGGCTAAAGTAATTTGTTATATAAGGGTCAAGCAATTGTATCTGGGTTTCAATCATGGAGGTACTCGAGACAAGGACGTTAATGAAATAAAGGTACAAACAAGAAAATAGCTTGAATTGTTCGATGTAATAAATGTTCACAACCCAATTGATACAAAGTTTGAAAACGCAGATAAATAAATCTAAAAAAACCTTATTTAACATATTACACCTTTACCCAACAAATAAAAATATGCTAAACAAATGTAACAGTTATTTTGGGATTCACAATTTTGTTCAGGTTTATTTTTCTCCAAAGTAATAAACATAATGAAATGTATTGTAGTATTTTGCAATCTTCATGTAATGTACATTGTTCCGTGTAATCCTTGTTGATATCAATTGGCAATTGGTATAGTACTACTACTACTGCTACTACTACTACTACTACTACTACTACTACTACTACTACTACTACTACCACTACTACTACTACTAATAATAATAATAATAATAATAATAATAATAATAATAATAAGATGATGATGATGATTATGATGATAACATTCGAGGAAGAACACAGCGAGGACTGGGTGAGGGGAGATAAATAAGGGATTGATTGCAGCCTATACTTGGAATACCAGCCCAAAGCTAGAAATGTAAACTATTAGATTAATGCTGAAACAAAAAATTATTATTATTATTATTATTATTATTATTATTATTATTATTATTATTATTATTATTGTACATGGTCCCAGAAAGCAGAAAAGAGGAGAACCCAAAAAGAAACGATTGTCATTAGACTGACATGAACGTTCGTTTGCAGGTATCATGAGTGGGAATCACACCCGAGACCGTTGAGGCGTAAAACGAGCGGACCACAATGGCCCTACCTGGAATACACCAAAAATTCAACAAACATATTTTTCACAATCTACTCGACGTTAAAAAATGAATTCTTATTGCGCTGCAGGTCAATAAATAACAAACACGCTATCAGTTCGTACCAATATAATCAATTAATCTATCACCCCCCACCCCCAGCGCCGGTGCAAGGCATTTTGGTGTCCTAGGCGAGATCAGATATCTTGCAAACCCCTTCTACTCACGCCCTCTCCCACCCGCCCATAAAAAATTAACCCTTGGCCCAGTGCCCTACGCGATTGCCTAGTCCTCCTAGCGGGTGCACCGCCCACCCCCCTTTCAAGCCGTCTAAAGATGTAAATAATCCTGTAAAACCTCAGACCAACTGCCTGGTTAAACCCTGTGTAGACCCTTAGGCACTCTGAACCCTCCTTTATATATATATATATATATATATATATATATATATATATATATATATATATATATATATATATATATATATATATATATATATTCACCGTAAAACGTTTTTTGTTTTTTAAATTTACCAGCCAACTATATTAATAAACCAATTTTATTATACAAAACAAACATTAACAATTATATTTAAGTTATTAAGGAACTTAACATTTTAAAGTTTTCGTTTTTTCGATTCATTTGTTCTAACTTTTTGGAAACAATTTGAACACGCTGGAATGTAATTTTCTTTCAAGAACAAATAAATATTATTGTGATCCGTTGTCGTGGCTACTCTGCCTCTCTGGTAATACGGCATTACTCAGACCACGTGAAATCTGTAATCTCTGCTCCCATTTGTTTACATTTAGATTTACCTCTTTCGTATCCATCCGGATGAAAACATACCAAACAAATATGCCTGTTGATTTTAAAGGAATTTTAAACAAACTAATATTTTTAAATAAATTTTAATGTATAATCAAACAAGAAACGGTAGGATGCCGGTTTAAGGGTTAATTGTTTTGGGTGTTTTGCAGCATTGCAACACTTGATATCTTCTCGTACAGATTCAACTTCACGTAGAGTAACGTACCTTGCAAGGTAGTCAGTCTTAGCTGATTTGATTGGAAAGTGAATATACACCCGTCTGATCATGGGTCATAAACCATAATCAGTCTGTTAGTCAAGTTGCAACATTCATGGATTTGTGTAAAATAGTAACCAAGGTCTCATTTACAATATGATCAAATGTGCCGAAAGTAGAGCATTATATATGAACCAAACATTTTTGGGTACCTAATTGAGAAGCAACAACCAACTGATGACAGATTGTTAGAAGTGTAGCCATATAACTTCAACTTTCATTGCATGAATTGATCTGTAGATGTGAAAACAAAGTTATCATCACTGAATGGCAAATTTATAGTACATGTTTCTAGCCAGAACAATATATATATTGGATAAATAAAAGAGGGAAAGTTATTAAGAATTATCAACATACATGTTAAGCAATGAGATTACAGGTTGATACAGTTTTTAATAAATACATACATGTTAAGCAATGAGATTACAAGTTGATACAGTGTTCAATAAATACACACCTGTTAAGCAATGAGATTACAGGTTGATACAGTGTTCAATAAATACACACATATTAAGCAATGAAATTACAGGTTGATACAGTGTTCAGTAAATACATAACATGGTAAGCAATGAAATAATAGGTTGATACAATGTTCAGTAAATACATACATGTTCTTATTGACAAGTGTTCAAGATGTGATTGATATTCACATAACAATCAAAAGAGACTGATGTCAAGAATTATTACAAAAACTGCATATTGGAATTCTGGTTGATCACATTTTCACTAAAAGTAACGAGTCCTTATTGTATGCAACCCCCAAAAATATACATAAGTAACATGAGGGAACAAGACAACTTTTGTATGCAGCCCAAAATATATATCTAACATGAGAACAAGGCAAATTTTGTATGCAGCCCCCAAACATATACATAAGTAACATGAGAGAAAAAGACAACTTTTGTATGCAGCCCAAAATATATATCTAACATGATAACAAGACAAATTTTGTATGCAGCCCCAAAAATAACATGCAGCCGCCACAATTATACCTGAGAACAAGATCCATTTTCAACGAAGCCAAAGATCACAATATGACAGAATAGCAAATGTACAAAACAATGCTTTTTCATGAGCATGTCCGCATGTGTGTAAGTGTTCTTGTTATATTGGATTGAAATCTGCTTATAGTTTTCTGCAACTAATCTGTTTAGCACGTAAATTAAAAGATATCATACCAACTAATGAACAGTTGTCACATTAAAACCATATGAAATAATTAGTTTTGTCAAAGATTTAGATGTGTTTATGATTATATGTGGTCCATTAAGTAAAAATGGTATTCTCTGACACAATCATTCAATCTTGGAATTGTTAAATGATTGCTCTGATGAAAATGAACAAAATCTATTGCAATCTGTTTCAATTGGATCAGTTTGTATGCATAGCTGGTCTATATTCTTTATTCATATTATAAATGCTAAAGGAGATTACTTGGGGAAAACTACTTCTCCTCCATTCAGTTGTTATAAGGAGTATGATTTTTCTACTAACTTGTCCAATGGCTTAGTAGATTAATTTTCTCAAATTCAGAATAAATATGTGACTAGTCTATCATATGTCAATTATCTATCACTTTCACCTATTTGATTATAAGTACAAAACATGTTGCAAAGGAAGGTGATTTTCCAAAACACTGGATGAAGAAAAATTCCAATACTAGTATTCTGTATTGTTTTATGCTTAAGCAGCACAGCATTCTTTGTTTCTTAAACAGACTTGAATAAATTTCTCTACTGCAGGATTTGGTGATAAATATCATAAAGTTCTGGACTTTAATCCATATCTCTGGAATTTATTCCATGACCCTGAACATTATTCTATGACTCTGGACTTTATTCCATGACCCTGGACTTTATTCCATTACTTTGAACATTATTACATGACTCTGGACTTTATTCTATGACTATGGACTTTATTCCATGACTCTGGACTTTATTCCATGACTCTGGACTTTATTCCATGACCCTGGACTTTATTCCACGACTCCGGACTTTATTACATTACTCTGAACATTATTCCATGACTCTGGACTTTATTCCATGACTCTGGACATTATTCCATGACCCTGGACTTTATTCCATGACTCTGGACTTTATTCATTGAACCTGGACTTTAGGAAAATATTGTGGTGACTCGAATAATTTTCTGCTTTCAGATGTTAGCCCATGAAATTTGTGTGAAAAATGTATTACGTAATTGTACAAATATTTGCTGTTGTCTGTACTTTACTTTCCTAAAATCATCTGTCAATAAAGCTGGACATTAATTTCGCAAACTTGACAATGACCCACCAGATGAACATTCACATAATTTTACATTGTCTTGAAATGTATTTAAAGTATAATTGTATAGTGGGGGTTTTATGTAATGTTGAAGGCAAATGTACATGCAGAATGTTTTCTTTCCTTGTTTAGTACTGGATCTTGGGACAAAATGTGTGTTGGATATGCAGGGGAATCAGATAATTTTGTTTCACCCCATGGACATGTAAGTAATCCTTATGCTATACCAATGCCTACATTATTTCAAGCCAATTGCAAAAAGTTGCCACCACAAAAGCACTGACATGTTTGTTTGTTTGGTTTTCCAGAACTGGCTGCTGTTTGAGCATTTGTTTGTTTTATTTTTAGTCATTACTATATAGTAACCAGTGACTTTACTAATAGCCTCGTTATTCTTTGAAATATTCTGTTTGAATTAATACTTTATTGTTATATGTCTGAATATATCTTTTCCTCGTCTTTTATCTTCAAGGAAAATCAAATGCTTAAGTCAGGTAGAGTGCTTTGAATATCTACTGTGTAGAAAACGCCATATTTACAGAAGTGTTGCACTTTTGTGATTGTTATTTCACTTTTGTTCCATGTCATTTTCATTATGCACTGGATGTTGTCATATTATGTGTAAGATTCGAATCAATGAAAATAGTCAAGGCCTGTGACGTTGTTTGGTCCATTCTAACCTTGGACATGTTGAGTCTGTTGAAAGGGACTCAAGCTATAATAGTTGCTAGAATGTTTGTATTAAATTAATATGCTTTGATTTTATGTGGACATGTACACTATTTGCAGTATCTTCATATAAATATTTATTTGTATAACAGTTCATCTGTAATTTGTTTTTACAAATTGGGATTGCCCATGAACTTAGTTTGCGCAGTTAGAAGTGTATTTGTTACTTGGCAGCCACAATATAATGCTTAGTATGGTTAGAATGCATTCTGTCTGTGAACTGAATCTCCATCAGAAATTTTTAATTGCATATAGTGATTTTGGCGACCAATAGTGTACATGCATGCTTGGACACTGTGTAAAATACATTACTTCTGTTTGTAACCTTGCTTTTGTGGCAAATTATCAGCAAGAGCAGACACAGCCAAATATATGGTAGTCTGAAACATTGACATTTGCATGTTGGTGGGAAAAAAGGAAATAATTATGATATCACTATCATTGACACAATGAGAATTCTCCAATTTATTTTGCAATAAACATTGATGTTCATGTACAATGCAAAAAACGGCAAATTGATTTTAGTCGGTGATGTTTCCTATCATGTAGCAGCAATTGATGTACATATTGATAATATATATTGGACTATTCCAATCATATTAAAATCAGATCTGCACTGTCCTACATGAAGATCGGACATTTACAGCTTAGTGGTCATTTTCGGGTGACCTACGTTATTAGCATAATCAATAATTTTATCAACTAATTAGATAAAGGCTTATATCTTTGTATGTGGGAGATGGAGCAATAAAGGAGGTGTTCACCAGTTCTTATGTACTTTTGATTGAGTGACGTATGTAAAGGGAAGTTACTTGCGTTTAAATCATGCTCAGTGGAGAAAATGTTTGCATACTTAAATGCTGTTTTGATATAATGTGGTTCACATTTCTTTGGATATTGTACTTTGGAAATTGTACATGATCAAAAGCTAACTGGTAACTTATATGCCTGTTTCCTTGTGCTAAACAAATTAACCAGAATTAGTATTTAGTACACTATCAGTAAGAAAACTGAATTTTGTCAGGCTAGACAATATCAGCTTCTGAAAGTGTAATTCAGAAATTACCAAATGAATAGTTATCAGCTCTTTATCTAAAATTTACATTTAAGGGCCCCGAGTTGTATAAAGTGCTATCCGTTACGGATTACTGCCATCTCATCTCTATATGCGTGAGTTCGAGTCTCAGATTCGGCCAATGTGGGTGTGTGAGATAGCTTGCCGGTAGCTTCTCGTGGATTGTGGTTCTTTCCTAGTGCTTTCTAGTATGGAAGAACGAAATGGTATGTTCCTCTCTAATAAATATTTGGGTTCATATGATGAAGGACATGAGATACCACTTCAAGAGTTCTTCATCAATTGCACCAGGACTATGTTCTGCAATAACACAGAACAGCCCTTTTCTTACTTCTATTATTTTTTTATATAAAAAATAATGTACATATATATTAAAATTCATTGCCTGTGATAGTTCAACAATTTTGGTTCATCAAATTTTTCATTGTCTTTTAAAACAAATATATATATATCTATATATATATATATATATCTATATATATATATATATATATATATATATATATATATATATATATATATATATATATATATATATATATATATATATATATATATATATGGTTCTAACTAAACTACATTGAGGAAAATATTGTTAGCACAGATGGTTTATTGAATCTTTAAATTAAATGTTAGAAACAGACACACAATCAAGGAAATTTGCAACAGAAAATAAGAATATCATGTGAATATAGAAGTTATATAAGAAACAATGCTCATATCTCTATATCCAATGCATCTCTTCATTGAAAGCAGTTCCACTTCTGGATGTAAACAAAACTTCCCTGTCTGCGGAAAATGACAGATCTTTAATAACATTAAAAACTTGTATAAATTTATACACATTATAATGAATGAAATAACAAAACAGAAATCACAATTTCTTGGTGTCATGTGTCTTGATGTTGATAACAAGATAAAAGCAGTGAACAGTTGGTAAAGCTCTACAAGAAGGACATACCATTAAATCTTTATTATATCATATACGTGTATTAGGTTCCTGACAAAATGTTAGACCAGCTAACTTGATCTATAAGCCTTTTATATATTTTGAATTGACGGCTCAGAGACTAATCACAGGAGCATTGTAACTTCAGACCAATAAGAAATTATAAAAAGTCATTGGTGAAACCACAATGTTGATATGACCAGCCATCTAAACTCTTTTGGTCTCTGATATGACTAGTAGATATAAAAACCAAAGTAAGAGCACAGACAAGTAAAAAAAAGCAAGAAATGGTGAGGCCAAACAAATGGGAGAGAATGTATTAGTATGCAAACTCTGCCAGTTAAATAGCAAAGAAAAATTTACAAAATAATGACAACTTCAGAATCAAAATCAAAATGCAAACCAATGAGTAAAATGTATTTAAACAAGTCAGTTCCCAATGAAATTTAATCTAATCATCACTGAAATTAGCTTGTCAAAACTGAATTTATTAAAAATAGAAATGAAGGAATATCAAATATTTACATTATTATCTGAAACACTATAGTAGTAAATTTTATAAATCAATGTTTGTTAGGTACAGGTTCTCTTTCTTCAGGTTGAAGTTTTCATAGGATCTGCAAGATGACCTCATACATGGCTTCATGCTAACTGAACAGACATAACTTCATACTGAATAAAGAAACATGACTTACGGACTGAATAATCAGTTTTCGGTGGTGCATTATAAATTTTGGGGTGTCCACTGATGTTGATAAATTTTGCCCCATTCCTCAGCAGCTTCCTGATATTTTGCCTTTTCTGACACAGGCAGATGATTCCATTAATTTGCCCACCGAAAAATGTAGGTCCGGAGGATGATGGCTCTTCAAATAATATAAAAGTATTCAGATGCTGTCATAAACAAAACTATCCACAAAAGTAATTCAAAAGTGATATAGGCATATAAATTGAAGTTTATACTAAACAAACTGCCAATAACACCACAGCCAGAGTGTGACTAAATCAAAGTTTTTTTTTACCTCTCTGACATCTTAAAATAACAGACATAATCACACAAACACACATACATACATGTTGGTATTGTTATAGGGTTAACGACATTTTTCATTTGTAAACATCATATCATTCAAGTTTGGATTTTCTCTTCTATATTTCTTCGGTACATAGACATGTTGATTTAGTCTGGTTCCCTGACCGTTCTCCATTCAGTTTCTCTTCGTTATGAGGGTCAGGTAACAGCCTCCGCCATGTTGAAATTGCACAATGTTCATGGTAGGTAAACACGCATTTTTATCAGCATGGCTCACAACATTAATTATTATTTTATAGAAGTGTTGAAAAGTGTGTCCTATGTAGGGAAATGATGCACTACGATGAGTTCTACTTGTTTGTATTCTTTAAAATCTGTGTCAAGTGAAGTAGAACTTTGTTTAGCGTTTTAATTTACAGATCACGCGTAGGTGAGGTGGGGGGGGGGGGTTAACACCAATTTAATCGACCCTGTGCATAACTAGGCGCGGCTTAGTCTTTTTTTTTACTGATTTATTGTTTGCAACAGTACAGTTCTATAGTCTGAAATAGGTCTAGGCCTCAAGACATCCGAAGTTATTAAATTATCACTAGGGTTTTGATAATCAACATTAACACGTCCAGGACACGTTTTGACAAACACACGATTAATATATTCCGTTCTTGGGCATAATGAGGTTGAGCTTTGAAGTTCTGTAACTAGAATACGTGTTAAAATATATTTTGAACGCATCTTTCAAATTTCAGCCACATTACATTAAAGTGGCATAGAGGTATGCCAACATTCTCTCCACTTTGCATGTTTTAAATACAAACAATGTCACCTTACATACGCCACTCTCTCAAAGATTCATAGTAACTGGTTAACCTCCTCTCATGTGTGTAAATGCAGGTGGCCTGAAGATGAAAAGAATATCAACATTCTTCCACGCTCGTTCAAAGACGCCTTATGTTCCAAAGGGATAAAAAAGGAAGAGATTCCACATCGCCAACTGGAAAGACCCATCAACAAGAGTAAAAAAAAAACAACAAATAATCAAGGTACCCAGTTCTTAATATCATGAAATAAGTATTATTTAAAATCAATCTATACATGAAATAGTTATAATCTTAAACTTGACTTCAAAACATGTCACTTTAAGATTCATAACATGAATAAGAAGAGAAAGATTAAATGAAAAATATAGATTTAATTTTCTTTGTTACTGAAAGCACTTGTTCAAGAATATTTTTTGGGAAGGATTTCTTTCAAGTGGTGTAATAAACCTGATGATCATTGTAACTAAAACAGATGGTAAATTTTTGAAAATCAGCATTACACTTTATTTTGTACTTTTCTAGCTGATATTAATAATTTTGTGTACATATGCTGGTATTTGGTTTATAATAACTATAATAATTATAAATCTCTCATTCATATAAAAAAATCTTAGAAAAGGTTGTTCTAACTCAACTTCTAGATCATTTGAATTCAAACAGTCTTTTTAGCAATGTACAGTCTGCATATCGCCCTTGACACAGTACGGAAACTACTCTTCTGAAAGTATTTAATGACATTCTCTCTGCTTTGTTTAGTGGAAAGATTACAGTCCTCACTCTCCTCGATTTATCTGCAGCATTTGACACAATATACCATGATATATTACTTCACCGTCTCCAGCATGTATTTGGCATTCAGAATATAGCCTTACAGTGGTTCAAGTCCTACTTAGTGAACAGGAAACACATTATATCTGCAAATGGAATACACTCCAGCCCAGTTGACATATGTTGTGGTGTTCCACAGGGATCTGTTCTTGGACCTGTTCTCTTCATTCTGTATATTCAGCCGCTCTCAAGTGTCATAGATCATCACCCAGTGTCGCACCAATTGTATGCTGATGACACCCAAATATACAAGTCTAGCCATCCAACTGAAGTTGATGCTACCATCCATGGAGTAGAGAAGTGCATTTCTGATGTGAAATTATGGTAGACATGTAACAAGCTGCAGATGAATGATGATAAAACTGAGGCTATTCTGATCACAACAAAAATACTTTCTTATTCACATCCTTTACCTCAGACAATAAATATCAGCAACACAAACATTAAATTCTCTCAGTCAGTACGAAACCTAGGCGTTACTCTAGACAGTACTCTCAAATTGCACCAACATGTCATCAACATATGCAAGGCTGCATATCTTGAATTGAGACGCATCAGTTCCATTTGTAAATATCTTTCCGTTGATGTCACTAAAACACTTGTGTGTTCATTAGTACTTTCAAGACTGGACTATTGTAACTCAGTTCTGTCTGGTTCGTCACAATATTTACTCCAGAAACTTCAAAAAGTTCAAAACACAGCTGCACTGATCATCTTTAGAGTACCTCGATCAGAGCACACCTCACCACTGCTCTGTACCCTACATTGGCTATCAATTCGATACAGAATCAAACACAAAATTTTTTCTTTGTGTTATGTTTCACTGACAGACTCCAGTCCAACATACCTATCCAGCCTCACCCATGTGTAAACACCAGCTAGGTCCTTACGCTCTTCTTCTGATAATCGTATACTCATTGTTCCCAAGGTGAAAACAAAGTCATATGGACAACGTTTGTTTGCACATCAGGGCCCGGGGACGTGGACACTTCAGAATCAGCATCAATTTTCAAGCTACGTCGGGTTACTAGAAAAACCGAAATACACTGAAAAACCGAAATACACCGAAATACAGACATATTTATTATATAAATATAATGTGTGTGTGTATGTGTGTGTGTGTGTGTATGTGTGTGTGTGTGTCCAATCAAGTAAAGAATAAATAAATCATATAAATTTAAATTATTGTGCTTTTTATCATTATTCAAACATGTATGACTATTCACCGTTCACATATTTCCAAAAATAGACTTTCATAACGCCCTTACAATCAACTGTCATATCATCATAATCAATATATATATATATATATATATATATATATATATATATATATATATATATATATATATATATATATATATATATATATATATATATAATCACAAATAGTCGGAAAACGTTTAAAACGAAAATTAATTTAAATGTTATTTATTGATTAAAAACTATATAATTTGATACCTTGATATCCTTTTACGGGCTATTGGACAATTCGGCTCAAAGACAATTCGGCCCAAGACAATTCGGCCTAATTTGGACCGAAAATAAGACAATTTGGCCCAACTTGAAAGACAATTCGGCCCAACTCAAAAGACAATTCGGCCCATCTCAAAAGACAATTCAGCCCAATTTTAAAATACAATTGACGATAGTTTTAACAAGTATTTATTTTTAACATATATTTTGACAATTCTTATATGATATGTTTTAGAATAAAATTTGGAACATTTTGTGAACAAGATAAATGTTTTCCGAAGTTATAATGGTTAGGAGCTTTCTGATATCGTTAGGAATAACCGTCCCAAAGCCAAATATTACTGTGGAAAAAAAAATAGTATAGTAGAGATGCATCATATTTCCTGTGGAAGAAGGTCGATTTTGTTACAACTAACATTATACAGGGAAAATGGTTGAAAATTTTGCGTTTTGCTGTTAGAAGTTACTAAAAGACAGATACATGTGCACAACGAAAGATGCATCTTTACCAAAATTTCTTGTATTTTAAATTTCATTTAAATTGATAATGAATATTCAAAACACCAGAAACATTTTAAGTTGTCAAATTAATACCGTTCTAATCATAACAGTTTCCGATTCAAAATATTAGCGCGAAAGTTTACATGTGTATGCCTTTTCAGTCACTCCAAAGATATAACGTATGTATCAGATAAGAGACTTCATTAAATATGTAATCGTTTTCACTCAGTTTTCTTGGTTTCCTTTTGATCATGAAATTATGACATGCAATTATTACAAATATGTTTGATTAACCATATTAAACACATATTCTTCATTGTAGTTATTTTTCCTGTATGTGACAGATGAACATCATTATTCGCATGATCATTTCTGATATAATCAGTGTGACTTAATTTATATTTTATAAGAAGATGAAATTAATAACATTGTTATACTTAATTAAGTGCTTTCACGAAATTTAAAAAGAAAAATAACATGTATTTTTTAAAATGTTTTGTAACGTAGAATGGTAACGCATGTGTGGTAGTGTAAGACACGGATATATTTTAAAATTCAAACAACTTAAATGTACACTTTTGTGTGCAATTAAAATGGCCTGAACTTATCTACAGTTTCACAAATAGAAAACAATATTTTTAGCCGATGAAAGCGAGGAGTCCACTCACGTGTACTGTTTAGGTAACGTGTGTATTTAACTAACGTGAAGCAAATGCATTGTTAATTAATTCCATTTCGACATCAGACATTTTGAATATTCAACCTATAAATAATCTGATATAGAACACATCTTCATTTTACAGAACGCGACTGCCTTATCGCCTTTGTTTCAGACAAAACTGCATTGCATACAAGGAGTTTCGTCTGACAAGATTCCGTCTTCTTGGGATCAGATATAAATTTGTACACCTCTGCATCGGCTTTTTTACTTGGACTTAATTCCTTATTAGGTTCTGGCAACAGTCATAGTATTTTACTGAGTCGCTCAAATTTCGTATATTTTGTCTTTATCTTACGTCTCAAGTTTTAAACGCCAAATTTCAGAATACCTATATTTTTGTGGGCACGCGCAAGAGCCCATCACCTGATCACCTGAAAAAATGTCCTTTGTTACTTTGAGTGATAACGTGTCAGCGACATTGATTTGTGCCTCATTAGTGAATTTGGGTGTCAAAAGCAATTAATCGATGAAGCTTCGATTTTAATGTGTTTCTGTATGTATGTATGTATGTATGTATGTATGTATGTATGTATGTATGTATGTATGTATGTATGTATGTATGTATGTATGTGTGTATGTGTGTATGTATGTGTGTGTGCGTGCGTGTATGCTGATATATATGTGCATTCAAGCTGGCGAGTCTTATGTATACGGGCTGATGTATTTTGCTTTGTTTCACTTTATCCCTTTTGGGCATTTATTTTATTTCTAAAGAGAGAGAGAGAGAGAGAGAGAGAGAGAGAGAGAGAGAGAGAGAGAGAGAGAGAGAGAGAGAGAGAGAGAGAGAGAGAGAGAGAGAGAGAGACGATGTCGCACACACGGACAGACACATTCAGACGTACAGTCTTTGCATGTGTGTAAATTTGTTTTTATAAAATAGCAGCTTACAAGGGAACAAAGATAATGTGTACCATAATTAAGACTGGTAATCAGTTTATTCATTCTCTCTCACACACACACACAGATCTTACATAGTACCTACTTGCTGTATGAAAAAATATCTTTATACAACTATCGCATAGTTGGGTCGAATTGTCTTTTGAGTTGGGCCGAATTGTTTTTAAAGTTGGACCGAATTGTCTTTAGGCCGAATTGTCTACAAGTCCCTTTTACGCTGTCTATATATTGCTACTATACCACATAGATCAGGTTTCTCGAATCAAGTACGACCAATTGACATCATCTCATGAAGTGAGATATAAATAGGAAAAAAGTAAATAATTCATATAAAAATATAATAGATTATATTTTTTGGCTTAATTTTATTATTCAAGCAAAATCAAAAGTAATGTGTGAGTGGAAACCGATATATACAAAGAGAACATGTAAATACATGTGTATTTCGTTTTTCTTTCAGTGTATTTCGGTGTTTCTAGTAACCGAACTACGTCAACATCGTTTATCGAGTTGGAAAATGCCTATTCAACAGCGATGCTGCCGCAGATATTGACGAAATTTAATATTGGAACCATCCTGTCTTATTTTCTGGAAACCAGGGCGGATTTCAAAGCCATACGAGAGAGTAGTTTTGAGTTGTTTACAACTGGACATGTACATGTAAGTAAGAAAACGGTGTCGAAGTAAACAAATTACATCCTGACAATCAAAGAGCAGGTTATTCAAACTATTTATATGCATCCGAAACGTCACTGTAATAAGTGAATTTATAATTTTGTTTTTGAAAGTCTTTGTATAATTTACATGTAAATTTCAATCATTTAATTAGCCCCACTTGCTGGATTTTGACAAAGCTGAAAATATCGTCGTCACCGGTATTCGATCTCTATAACGTTCACGGACAAGTACAAAACTATTTACCAAGGCGCAATACTAATACATGTAAAATCATCTCTCCATGCAGATGATTGAATTTAATGCCACATCCTTGATTGGAGCGACTTTTGCAACCTCTGATGATACAAGTAGTGGGTTTTTCTTAACGTTTTTACCAGGTTTTTGCATTTAAGAGAGATAACTCTGTTGAAACTATACAGGGGTATGAGATATCTAGTCACAACATACTTATTTTCAGTCATGTGTATCACATTTTCAAAAAATCATAAAAAAGTACAAAATATGATCTATATAGGAATTAACATCAATTCACATGTTGTCAAGAGGCTAAACTTTTTTTTAAAGCCAAACAGAAAGTACAACTCTTACATAATCCACCAATCATAGCTAGTGTTGTTTATTTCTGAATGCAATGTTCCATACATTTTAAGCTCCACCCACCTGGACTTGTGCAATTGGTACAGTTATACCTATAGCAAACCTTAATTTTTTCAATAATCGTTGAAAGAGCTCGGGACTGTATAAGTAACACATGTACTTAGTCTCGCTTGTCAAAAACAATTTTATGAAGTGCAAAGCTATGTTTTATATGAATGTGTATAGAAATGTTATTGAGCTGTTTGAACTCTTGTTTTCATACTTTTGCTTCACTAGCAAACTCATCTTTTGAAACAAAATGAATTCCTGTAACTATGAGTTGTGTCTTATTCATATTAGCACTCATCTTACTTAACTTTGGTGATATGGGAAAAATCACATTATGTCATATTGTGTAATAGTAAGGTCAAAGGTCAATGCACTAGTTATCATGTACCAGTGTGTCTTAAAGAGACATTTTGATCTAAAATAAAGGACTTATATTTGTTTCATAAACACAGAAGGTAGCAGCAGGGACAGGTGGACATGGCCCAATCTAATTATAAAGTATTAGCTTTGAACACTTTACACTGTCTGCATATGCAAGAGGTCACTAACCTCTAGTCCTCACACAAAGGTCAAGCTACCCAGCCTCTTTGTCATACAAATAGAAAGCTTCCCTCCTTTCTGTAGTGTATACAATTAATGCAATAAGCCAATCTGACACCAAATAAAGTAGATAACAGCTTTTCTAAGTGGTTATCATGGATTTGGGGTTGAAAATGTGGACTAATATACAGAAAAAGTCTATATGTAGTAGAGACCTCAAGAATGATTATCTAACTAAGGAATCGCATGTTCATTTTTCACGGCACAAAAGTTTATAACAAAAAAAAAAAGACATTTAGAGCAGGACTATTCAAATCAAAATAGGAAGGAATACCATATCTTTAATAAATTACCTAAAATACTCATACCAGAATATTCTTTATGGTACAAGTGAACATAACCCAATCTTTAAAAAAAGTCTTGGCTATCAACAACTTCCTCTAAATGAATGAGGTCACTAACTCCAGTCCTTTCACAGTTCAGCCTCCCAAATCCCTTCTGTAACATAAACAAGAAACATTCCTCCCTTAAATAGCAACTAATATTCATGTAATGAGCCATTATGTGATCACACCTTGTATAATACAACTTGTAAGCACTTTGGTTTAGAATTTGGAATACTTTAGTGAATAAAGAACAGAAAAATGCCAAGAAAAAGTAATAAGCCTTTCACATTCAAGGGCGTAAAAAACAGGAGGAGAGTCTGTTTACAAAAGGGACATATACCTTACAATAAAGGAATCATATATGAAAACAACAATATACAGAAATCAGAGAATAGAAAGTTTATTAAACTCCTACGGGATCAGTATGTGGAGGCTGTGCCGACGAATCAGAATGAAAATGCATTGGCACCAGTATTGCTGCGGCCCCTACCTGCATGAAAAATTCAGGTGAAACAGTGTGCATATCCATCTGAAATAAAAGGGTAAATAATTTAAAGCATACAGACACATGCAGTTTGTACTGGTTCCACACAATAAGTTAACTTTAATTGGCTTTGATTAAATCAGTGAAAGAATAATTGTTTACAAAAAAGACAACAAACAGTAAGCTTTGCTGTAACAAATTATGAAAGCAATTTTACTGTAATTTGCATAATTATCCAGTGATGTAGTTAATATTGTATTATTAATCTTCTCATTATTGACAGAAAAAGTACTGAAAATGTCACCTTTTATTCCTTGAAAAGAATTGCTCCATGAAGGGAGTCATCTACAAATCGGATAATGAATTGATGTGGAATGCTTTATTCCAGGAACATACGCAAGTATCCCCAAAGTGTTTGGGGTTTTTGCAATGGGACCAACACTCTGAGGAGCAATGTGGCCTTGGTTGGAGGGAACGGGCAATTTGTAACAAATGTAGTTACAAATCAGAAATGTTTAATCTCTTTGAAGAAATTGAAAATGTAAGTCCAGAGGGCTACAATTTGGGTTGACACAAGTGTAAATGGGAAATGCTGGCCTAAGGAAATTACTCTTGTCTGCCAGCATCCCTGCCCCTTCCACAAAAGGGATGCAAAAGGTTTCAAACAAAATTTGTAAAGAGATCATCAAAGAAAATATTATGGATATGAGATGTCGGAGACAAAAACTAAGAGAAATTAATATTGCAAGGGGAAATCCACCTGATATCATTGATGTACAAGGAGATGGTTCATATAACAATCTTTTGTATTCTGGTGTTGGAAAAACTCCATTTCAGCCAGCAACACAAGTCTGCTACATACAGGCTGAAAATGGCACATCAGAGAATGACATTATTGCCCTAACAACTAAAAATAAATAATGCTCTCATCACAGATAACACCAATCAGATGAATTTAATATGACAAACAAAACCTGTGATTGCACTGCAAATATCAGTATGGAAACTAATATGATGAGGAAACTTGGGCCTCAGAATATCTTCTTAACCTAAAAGAAGATAATTTTGAAGTGCGAAACATAATAACTGATCCAGATACAAGCAGCTATAGGGCTGCAGTCAACCTATACAGTCAGGGGATCACTCAGACTATCCTTAAAAACTTTATAGACACCAGACATTTCTCTGAAAACAATAGGAAATATATAAAAAGGTGCCCAGATCTGGTTCACATGATGCCAGGACTGACCAAACCTGCTAGACAGAAAATGCATGACAGGTTTGCCAATGACTTGAGTCAGAGGTGTCAGGTGGAGTTTGAAAATGTGTTTAATAAACTTAACGGGGATACTGACAGAGTCAGGGGATGCCTATCATACAGTGTTGATGCTATTGTACAGTGTTACCAGGGAGATCATAGTCTGTGTACTGATAATTCATATGCATGCAAGAGTAACTGGTTGGAGAAAAGTCTATATTTGCCATTTAATTTTAAAATGCATGTAACAAAACAGTCTGAGGGCATATTGTGGGATTGTATTAATTATCGTTTGGGACCATTAAATTTGGAGAGAGAAAAAAATGAACACAAATACTCAAAAGGTTGAGGCAGCCAACAGGGTTTTAAGGCGTTCATTGCCAAGATATATAACATGGACTAGAAATTTTCCTGGTAGAGCACACAGTGCAGTGCACTCTTTAAATAATGGGCCTGGGGAATCAATGCTAAAACTATGCAATGCAATTGGCTGTAGAATTTCATTTGGAACTAGAGTTGCTAACAATCTAGCTCAGGAGCAGAACATTTTTATGCGATATAAAGGTTACAAATAATCACAAGCATTTAAAAGAAGATGTGAGAAAAGAACTTATCTGTATAAATTGTATGAAGAATTTCAAGAGAGAAAAAATTTAAAAAATGGGCTATTGATATCAAAAGTTAAAAAGAAAAGGGGAAAAGAAGACCATATATATAATAAATTACCAAAGATCATTTAATCCAGCATTTCCTATATGATACAAACTGGTCTATGACAACCAGATCACCTTCCTTGAGCCTTACAATGTTCTCTATCCTGGTTTATGGCTGTTCTAGAAATGTATGTTTACTATTTATACATGATTTATGATGACATATATGTGAAATATCTAATAGGTGACCACAGTCATCCATACGTGGTATATTGTGTTTAAATAAATTATTTTTCCGCATGTATGACATCCTATGAGCAGACTCCACTGATACTGAGCCATCTGGCCATACAACTCTCTGTCTGCCATAGCCGTCTTTATCAAAAGCCCCACTCCAAAGCCAGCATGTGTTTTTATCTGAAGATTTTATACATTTTCTATGTAAAAGTCTGTCAATATTAGGCCAAAACTGATCAATATCTATTGTTTAACCAAATGACACTATGACAGTATATAAATGGTGGCTATGTATACTCGTTACTATGGATACACTGTGAAGCTGGTGTTACATTTTAGGTATCACGGTACCAATTGTTTTTCCATAGACCTCAATCCTAATATTTGGAGAGATAAATATATTTTCTATCCTAATTTAGCATGCATGTCACACACTGTTATAAAGAACAATGTTAGATTGTCAATTTGACGATGACAAAACCAGGTACTCCATTGCATTTAAGAGAGATAACTCTGCTGGAACTAAACAGGGGTATGAGTTATCTAGTTACAACATACTTATTTTCAGTCATGTGTATCACATTTTCAAAAAATCATAGAAAATACAAAATATGATCTATATAGGAATTAGCATAAATTCACATGTTGCCAAGAGGCTAAACTTTGTTTTAAACCCAAACAGAAAGTACAACTCTTACATAATCCACCAATCATAGCTAGTGTTGTTGTTTATTTATGAATGTAATGTTCCATACACCTTAAGCTCCACCCACCTGGACTTGCGCAATTGGTACCGTTATACCTACTAATATTAGTACTACATTGACCGGTGCGTATGCAAAGTTATCCCTCAAATATTTAGAGCATTAACCCCATTGTTGGTCAGTAGTGTGCAAAACTTGATTTAATTTCACGAGGTCATTTCATATATTTATTTTTTGATTTCATTCAGAGAAGCAGAATAGTGTTTGTGTTTCTCCTCTTGAAATATATGTATTCAGTTTATTAAAATGAACACTGTCATGGCAAGATTATACCTTTATGACAATACATATGACTTGGTATAGCTTATATTGTTTGTCCTAATTAAAACTAAAGCTATATAAATGTTTTCAGGCACTATCAAGAGTTATAGACTTTGTTAATTTTCATGAAATTAAGTGAAACCAAGTTTTTCTGAAAATTGACAAAAATGCATTTTAAGAATTGCCTAACCTTCACTTATTTCATGTCCTGAAATCACACCAATCTGCATCACAGAGACAGTTTATACTTAATTTGTATCATTCTTGGATGCATCTCCATTACAGAATAGCTTGATTTTCTTGTAAAAACTGGTATTTCAATTTTTATGTTCTATATCCATCATTAGCAATTTGGAACTCTGGCCTGTCACATATGTTGAATTGATTACCATGACGATGAATGATATTCCACATTTCCACATTTTTTTTCATGCATGTGATACGTGTTCCATCATGCTCATTTAATTCTATCTTTTTCAGGTCCAGTTTTGACTTGGATGATGGCTGTATAATTTTTGCAGACCCCGATTTGGCATTACAGTCTGGAACCTGAGCTGATTGAAGACCCCCCATTTGTCGGCTTTGTCACTGCTATGAGAGAAAACTTCTGCTTCCATTCTTCTGGTCACTGGAACTGATGCAGCACTGGAAATTGGTGGAGTATCATGAGTCAGATAATTTTAAATTTTCTTATAAAAATATGTATCTTTTTTTAAAATTACATTTTCTAAGAAAGTGTCAAGTGAAGTTTAATTTCTAATAATTTCCAGATTGGTGTTATAACTAAAAACTAATTACAGTTTATTGGAAGTGATTATCTTGGTAAACAAACTCACAATTAAACTTTAAGTTGTTAGCATTTTTGACATGCAGCCATTTGGAATTGGCTTGTTTTTGTGTTACAGTGGTGTCAGCTAGAAGTCTGTAGCTGTTTTTATTCAGGGATGAAATTCCTTAAAACTTTGCAGAAGTATTTAAGAGATATTGATTTGATCATGGATGGAAGTTTTGTCCACTGAGCTTAAATTGTCTAACCCTGTCAGAACTCTCATCACAATTAATACTTCCAGTTCAGTACCCATGAATCATTGTAGTTATAGTCTATTTTTAGAACATTTTTTCCTCTCTCCTTTTGGTGGTGATAGAAGAGTTATATTGATGCATCTTTGGTATGGATTTAAAGTTAATTGTTTATTCTTGAGAATAGAAGCTCTGAGAGTGGCTGTCTGTATATATTTTGGCGACAGTGCACACTGTGTAATTAGGCCTTAGTGATGATCCGGAAGTGAAATGAGTGTTTTGTGTACATGCTGCTCTGTTTACAGTGCAGCCACTCAAACAAATGCCAGTGAACCCTTGACAAGAAATTCACCGTGAGGTATTTCAGATTAACATATGATTTGTATTGATTGTCACACTGTGCAAAGGTCAGTACTGAGAAATATATGTAGAGAACATATAGTAAAATTAATTGTAGTGTATGTCCATATAAAAAGAGCATAGAAAATCATAAGGAGGCCTGGGGTATATAAAAAGAGCATTGAAAATCATAGTGAGGCATGGGGTATATAAAAAGAGCAATGAAAACATACATGCCAACCATTAGGCTTTTGGCATAATCATCACGCTTTTTGTCACTAAATTACGTGTTGCGCTTAAACGTATATGGATTACACTTTTTCTATATACCCACCTCCCAAACAAATCACTTATTTGTTTTCTCTTTATTATTAACATTCCATTAATCCTTTAGACCATATTTTAGAAAAGACGGCTTTTATGTAGCTACAATATAAGTGTATGCTTGACCGTGGACTTTCATAACAGTATCACATTCTATTTATAGCTAACCTGGTTCAACTGTTGACCTCGAATTCTATTTATAGAATATGTATGCTTAGTGAGGAGAGAACAGACTGATTTTCCAAATTTAATCTTTACGTGCAGATTCCATGTTCTGATTCATATTTGTTGCAGAACCAGTCTAAAGATATTTTAGTGCATTTTTAACAAAAATATCCCCTTTCAAAAATTTCCCAGATAAATTAGATAAAGGCAACCAAAAAACCCCAAAACAAAATATAACAGAATCCTCTGAATATTAAGACAAGAGTACAGCATTACATGACATCTATTTGCAGCCGTGTGGAAAGAATTTAAAAATTTAGCGCTAAAAGTCTTAAGATGGTTTCTAGTCGATTTGTGTAAAGCTAAAAGTTATACATATGAAAACTTGAAACAGTAAAGGATTTTAAAAGATGAGAAAGGCAAATAATCGTTTATTGAAATTTTAGCATGTTATATGTGGATTATGCTTTTTCTGCCTGGATTCCGCTTTTTGACCACTTGGATTACGCCATTTCCTCATCAGGGGATGGCATGTATGAGAAAAGCATAATGAGGCCTGGGGTATGTACATAGAGCATAGAAAAGCATAGTGAGGCCTGGGGTATATACAAAGAGCATAGAAAAGCATAGTGAGGCCTGGGGTATATAAAAAGAGCATAGAAAAGCATAGTGAGGCCTGGGGTATATAAAAAGAGCATAAAAAACATTGTGAGGCCTGGGGTATATACATAGAGCATAGAAAAGCATAGTGAGGCCTGGGATATATAAAAAGAGCATAGAAAAACATAGTGAGGCCTGGGGTATATAAAAAGAGCATAGAAAAGCATAGTGAGGCCTGGGGTATATACATAGCGCATAGAAAAGCATAGTGAGTTCTGGGGTATATAAAAAGAGCATAGAAAAGCATAGTGAGGCCAGAGATATACCATTTTATAAGTAACAGTACTGAATTCAAGAACAAAATGCAACTGTAGCATTTGGTAGAAAAGTAAGTGTCTCGTAGTCAATATGATGATCAATGCTTATTTCAGCTTTCTGAATGGACTGTCACATGCCAGATGCTTACCTTAAATTTTTTTGATAGAATATTTTGGATTTAGGCTAGTGATAGTGTATTTATTTGAGAGTACGGCATACATTCAATTACTTTGTTACTTGAATTGTATTTCTTAAATTAATCCAAAGGTAGAATAATAAAATAAGTATATAATAAAAGGTTACTGCATTATGAACCTGTTTTCTCAGAATAATACTCTATTCCCAAAGGTAGTGAAGTACTATTCTGAAAAGAAAAACCTTGTTCCTCTTTTTTGTTCAAATGCAGTTACTTATAATTACTGTCTTGTAATGATCTGATACAGTAACCTATAATTACTGTCATGTAATGATCTGATATAAGTAACCTATAATTACTGTCTTGTAATAATCTGATACAGTACACTATAATTACTGTCTTGTAATGATCTGATACAGTAACCTATAATTACTGTCTTGTAATGATCTGATACAGTAACCTATAATTACTGTCTTGTAATGATCTGATATAGTAACCTATAATTACTGTCTTGTAATGATCTGATACAGTAACCTATAATTACTGTCTTGTAATGATCTGATACAGTAACCTATAATTACTGTCTTGTAATGATCTGATACTGTAACCTATAATTACTGTCTTGTAATGATCTGATACAGTAACCTATAATTACTGTCTTGTAATGATCTGATACAGTAACCTATAATTACTGTCTTGTAATGATCTGATAAAGTAACCTATAATTACTGTCTTGTAATGATCTGATACTGTAACCTATAATTACTGTTTTGTAATGATCTGATACAGTAACCTATAATTACTGTCTTGTAATGATCTGATACAGTAACTTATAATTACTATCTTGTAATGATCTGATACAGTAACCTGTAATTACTGTCTTGTAATGATCTGATAAAGTAACCTATAATTACTGTCTTTTAATGATCTGATACAGTAACCAATAATTACTGTCTTGTAATGATCTGATACAGTAACCTATAATTACTGTCTTGTAATGATCTGATACAGTAACCTGTAATTACTGTCTTGTATTGATCTGATACTGTAACCTATAATTACTGTCTTGTAATGATCTGATACAGTAACCAATAATTACTGTCTTGTAATGATCTGATACAGTAACCAATAATTACTGTCTTGTAATGATCTGATACAGTAACCTATAATTACTGTCTTGTAATGATCTGATAAAGTAACCTATAATTACTGTCTTGTAATGATCTGATACTGTAACCTATAATTACTGTTTTGTAATGATCTGATAAAGTAACCTATAATTACTGTCCTGTAATGATCTGATACAGTAACCAATAATTACTGTCTTGTAATGATCTGATACAGTAACTTATACTTACTTTCTTGTAATGATCTGATACAGTAACTTATAATTACTGTCTTGTAATGATCTGATACAGTAACCTGTAATTTCTGTCTTGTAATGATCTGATAAAGTAACCTATAATTAATGTTTTGTAATGATCTGATAAAGTAACCTATAATTACTGTCCTGTAATGATCTGATACAGTAACCAATAATTACTGTCTTTTAATGATCTGATACTGTAACTTATAATTACTGTCTTGTAATGATCTGATACAGTAACCTGTAATTACTGTCTTGTAATGATCTGATACTGTAACCTATAATTACTGTCTTGTAATGATCTGATACAGTAACCAATAATTACTGTCTTGTAATGATCTGATACTGTAACCTATAATTACTGTCTTGTAATGATCTGATACTGTAACCTATAATTACTGTCTTGTAATGATCTGACACAGTAACCTGTAATTACTGTCTTGTAATGATCTGATACTGTAACCTATAATTACTGTCTTGTAATGATCTGATACTGTAACCTATAATTACTGTCTTGTAATGATCTGATACTGTTGATGTTTTTAGATGACATGTGGAGAAAGAAAGAGAAGTAAGATTTCCGTGACAATAAGGAGCATATAATACTTGTGATGGAAATGCTGAATATTATTGCCAGGCCAAAGACATATACCATGGATGGGAAGTTGGTTAAGGTATGTTTAAAGAATGTCTGATGACATACAAAAATTTGCACCTGAAATATTATTTTGCATTAGGGTATAATGTAGATTCGGCTATTTATCCTGTTCAGTCCATTTACCACATCATTCAGTATGTCAAAAATTTCATTAATAACAAAAAAGGTCTTTTTTATATTAGGTCCAGGTTATTTTATGATGCAATTGCATTATGTGGTATTTTCACTGGGACAGGTTTAATATTTTTTTAATTCTTTTATCAGGTTATTTATTTATTCTTTTACCATGTTAGTTTTTTAATTTTATTTCAGGTTATTTCTCACTTCCTATGCCAAGTTATTTCTTTTGCAAGTTTATTTCTTTATTCTTATGCCAGATTTATTCTTTATTCTTATGCCAGGTTAATTCTTTATTCTTATGGCAGAATAATTCTTTATTCTTATAATAATAATAATAATAATAATAATAATAATAATAATAATAATAATAATTATTATGAGGACCATATAATTTTTAGAAGCTCTGAGTGCTTTACAACATCTATAATGATATGACTACCAAAAATAAAAAAAAACAAAAACAAACACCATATAATTTGAATATGTATTAAAATATAGTGATGAAAATATTTAAGGTAGGAAACATTATTAGGTCTTTAAGTTTGTTTCTTCAATTGAACAATATGAGTTTTAAGAGCTTTCTTGATCTCTGTGTCTTTGTTTCCAATTTTAATGGGCAGATCATTCCATATTGCTAGGATATGTTATGCAAAAGAACATTCTCCATATGACTTCATTTTCATAGTGGGAATAATGAGTACCGTATATACTCGACTATAAGTCGAGAAATTTAAGACTAATTTTTAACCTAAAAACCTAAGTTCAACTTATATTCGAGTCAGAAACAACGTGCCTGTTAAAATCGACGAGAATTTTCAGTGTCGTAAAATTATGCACGATTCAGCCAGCGTGTACATACACACAATACGTGTTGGCAGCTGAGCACCGAATTGTTTGTATTATACTTAGAGATTGAAATAAATATACCCGGTAATTTGTATTACACATTTATATAAAATTAATCTTAAATTTATTAAACTTAATAAATAAAACATATTCTTAATGAAAAAAATAAATTTACCAAGATTCGACCATGCTTCCTATAAATAGATTACCGGTACAGCTTATGGAAGTGCTGGTTCCCTGATGCAATTAACGTGCTGGTTTCGATTTTATGCAAATTTGGGTAATAAAACTTTTACATGTCAACTCGACTTGATTTTATGGGTTCGACTTATACTCGCGCCGTTGATTTTGGACACTATTTTTACCTAATAATTACACTTTGACTTATACTTGAATCGACTTATAGTCGAGTATATACGGTATATGATTGTCAGAAGAGGAGCGTAAGTAACCTGCTGGTGATAGGATTGTTTGGACTGGAGTCCGTCAGTGAAACAGAACACAGAGAACAAATTTTGTGTTTGATTATGAAATAATGGATAACCAGTTTAGGTTACAGAGCAGCTAGAATGTGTGTGCTCTGATTTTGTTACTAAGAATGATGTTATTTATGTGAATGAGAAGGATTTTGTGTTGAGATCAGAATGGCCAGGTTTTATCATCATTCATCTGCAGCTTGTTACATGTCATTGATTATTTCACATCAGAAATGCACCTCTCTAGTCCTTGGATGATAGCATCAACTTCAGTTGGCTGGCTAGACTTGTATATTTGCGTGTCATCAGCATACAATTTGTGAGACACTGGATGATAATCCGTGACGCTTGAGAGTGACTGAGTGTATATAATGAAGAGGACAGGTCCAAGAACATACCCCTGGCCTGTGGAACACCCACCACAACATAGATCAAATGGGCTGGAGTGTATGTCATTTGCAGATACTATTTGTGTCCTGTTGACTAAATATGACTTGAACCACTGTCAGACTGTATTGTGAATACCAAATATAGATGCTGGAGACAGTGAAGTATTGTTATATGATGGTCTATTGTGTCAAATACTGCAGACAAATCAAGGAGGGTCAGGACTGTAATTTTCTGCTATCCAAAGCGGAGAAAATGTCATTAAATAGTTTAAGAAGAATAGTTTCAGTACTGTGGCAGGGGCGATTTGCAGACTGTCCATTGCTAATAAGACTTTGAATTCAGATGAGATACAAGCTGGGTTAGAACAACTTTACTAAGATTTTTTTATATGAATGGGAGATTAGAAACTGGACAGTAATTCTTTAAATCGTTATGGTCGAGTGTTGGTTTCTTCAGCAGAGGCTTTACAATGTCAGTTTTGAAAAATGATGGGAATTCCCCAGATGAGAAAGAGGTATTTATAACATCAATTACTGAAGGCAATATTGGATCTAAGCACTCAAGCAGCAATGATGATGGAATTTGTTCAAGTTCACATGACGTTAGTGTACTCTTCATCACGATTATCCATACCAAATCAATAGAGACAGGTTCAAATGCTGCTAATGGTTGTCACTGAAATTCTGTATTGTAACTGAATGGTGACAATGAGTCCAATGAAATTGTGTTGTGTAGCTCATCTCTAGAACACTTTTGAATTGATACTCTGCACTTGGTAGCTGGAGAATGTATTCAAGCAATGAACGCAGGCAGTTATCTAGTTGTTCTGCTGTAGGAGGTAAGTTTGGTTCTATTTATCATACGGAGGTTTCTCTTAATAGCATAAAGGTGGAGATTAGGGACTGATACGTCCAGATTGCATATGATGCAAAGGTGATCTGATGCAAGTTCGTGGGATACAAGGCTAGACTGTAGAATATTATCATCAGGTCTATGAAGAATCAAGTCTAACATGTGACCATGTTTATGGGTGGGTTGGTTAACTGACTGTTTAAGGTTGAAAAGATGAATGGAATCTAGGAGTTTTGATGTGTATGGTTTTACAGGACAGTCAAAGTGAGAAGAGAAGAATCCAGTTGCCACCACTCAAATTTACATACTCCAGGAGATTTGGAAACTGCTCCAAAAAGATTCAGTCAGCTTGTTTTTTTAGGTGGAAGGCAGTAGAGGCAGAAGAAATGGACTGACCTTTGTTCCAGTATGAGTGTTGTTTGGACAAGCTCAAACAATGTGTGGCAGAAATTGAATATTGTATTGTATTTAAGACATTTTATCATGGAACTCTTTGTGATGACAGCAATTCCACCTCCACGAGTGTGGTGGGGAAACGACTTGATTGAATAACGGTTGGGTGTTCGATCCACTCAAGTGGGCTCATTTCCTGATGTTTTTAGCCATGTTTCTGTCAGGAAGAAGACATCGATATTCTGATCAATGATAAAATTAACTATTTCTGTGCACTTTTTTGGTGGTCCTACTGATTGGGCGTTGAATAATGCAATATGCAGTGGTATCCCTGGGATAGTTGACGATTATGCCAGGTTATTTCTTTATTCTTTTGATAGGTTATTTCTTTATTCTTATGCCAGGTTATTTATTTAATTTTGTGTCAGATAATTTATTTATTCTTATGCCAGGTTATTTCTTTATTCTTATGACAGGTTATTTATTTAATTTTGTGTCAGATAATTTATTTATTCTTATGCCAGGTTATTTCTTTATTCTTGTCCCAGGTTATTTCTTTATTCCTGTTCCAGATTATTTCTTTATTCCTGTTCCAGGTTATTTCTTTATTCTTATGCCAGATTATTTATTTATTCTTATGCGAGGTTATTTCTTTGTTCTTATGCGAGGTCATTTCTTTGTTCTTTTGCCAGGTCATTTCTTTGTTCTTATGCCAGGTTATTTCTTTGTTCTTATGCCAGGTTATTGCTCTATTATTATGCCAGGTTATTTCTTTATTCTTTTGTCAGGTTAATTCTTCATTCTCATGCCAGGTTATTTCTTTATTCCTGTTCCAAACCGCTCCAGTTGCCTAGTGGTTAGAGTATCCGCTGCAGAAGCGGGAGGTTGTTTGTTCGATCCCCGGCTGAGTCATACCAAAGACTTATAAAACTGGTACTAAAAGCTGCCTCACTTGACATTCAGCATTAAGAGGTTAGTGTTAGGGCTTGTCGGCCTGGTGTCAGGATAATGTGACTGGGTGGGACATCATGCTACATGTCTGCGGCATGATGCCTCAGTGCTAGACATCACTATAAACTACCTCACAGCAGACATCATAGCGATATGACTGAAAAATTGTTAAAGCTACATTAAAAATCCTAATCAAACAAACAGAGAATGACCATACTTTATTGAAATCTCACGTGTCATTTGATCAATATTTGAAAGGCTTGTTTAATTGAAACTCGAAGTAGACAAGTATATTTATCAAAATTGTGATATAGTGTTTACATTGATCAAAGAACATTTGTATACAGGTTCATGGCTGGTGACTTAAAAACAATAACAATTCCTGACTTGAACTCTAAAGCTTCGATTCCAATCCCTGTGTTTCCAAAATTGACCTTTTTTGATATTATTTGTCACACATCATTGCAATTGCTGTAAAAGCAACAAAATCGTGATATGTGTGTTTATCTTAATCCCAAACCATTTCACACAAAGCAATGTTAAAGATGTTAATGTATTAACTCAATATACACCTTGGCAATGCTTTGGGTCTGTGAATTTCATTGAAAGTAGTGGTAAGACACCACATCCAATTCAAATCAAGTTGTTCAAGTTTGAACGAAGTTCCGACATGATCAGTACAAGGGGAGCACACAACTTTAATTGACTGATAAACAGTTTTCCAATCCATGTCTGCACAAATACATCTTTTCCCTCAAATATAACATGCAATATCATCTGTCTGGTACACAGTCCTACGTTCAATGTTAAAATTACCCTGTATCCTTTTGATGTCAATTGCCTCCACCATTTACGAATGATATACAAAGTAACAATGCACTGATGCTATACACATTTGGTTAGATGGCATTGCATACTAAGGGAGACAACTCATGAAATATAATAGATGTTGCTATGACAAAGCACTCAAGACTAAATTGATTTGCCAATGTGTAAATAGGGTTAACGTATTGGAGAACCTTGGCTAGCGAAACTGCAGGTCCTGAGATCAGTCATTGTCTAATTGCCATCATTCTTATATCCGTGGATCAACAGTGTTTTTAAATTTGGAAGCCTGACTTGATTTATATACATTGTATGTTTACACTTTAAATGTTGTTTTTAGATGACACTTTATTTGTTTAACAAGTACATGTATTCCTTTGGATTAAGCACTGGATAACATGATTGTTATTCATTAATCTTCCACTTACAGAATCTTGAAAAAATTTATAGTAATTAAACAAGACCATGAAAAATGTCAATTAATAACGCCGATCAGCCACTTCAAGGTGGAGATGCCATCAGCATGCCAGCTAAGACTCAGTGTTGATTTGTTAGTATTTTATTGCTCCTTTGCAGAGCGAAAGTGGAAGGGTTAAGTCCCTTAAAACATTGATTGGGGTTCGGATAAAACAACTGATCTGTACTGTAATGTTTTTTAAAATATGTCTTGTTTGAGGAAAGGTGAGTGCAGCTATATTATTATTCTAAACATGTTTCATTTAAAAATTCTGATTTGAAGACAAGGCTGATTGTATCAAAGTTGTTACATGAATTTGTCTCAAAACAGAATTCTCTTAAAGAGCATAAAATTGTACTAGAGTTTCTAAACTTTCCTAAAAAGATTAGCTGAGTGAAGTACATTAAAAACAGCCACACATAATTTAATATAGATAGATAGATAGATAGATAGATAGATAGATAGATAGATAGATAGATAGATAGATAGTTAGATAGATAGATAGATATATACATAAATTGGGCACAGTGACATATAATGCACGTAAATGTGGAATAGTGGCTTGTAATGTACAGAAATGGGGTACAGTGGCTTGTACTGTACATAAATGGGTTTTGTGGCTTGTAATGTAAAGACGTTTATTACAGTGGTTTGTAATGTTCAGACGTGAGGTACAGTTAAACTAAGTCTGGTAAACAGTAGTGGGTATGTATCAGTCCTAAATGTATAATTCAAATTTATTGTGACTTTAGTGGCAGACTCTTTGTATCAGGATATGTTTTAGAAGTAAATATTATAAGGAAAATCACAATATAGGATCAATTTAGTGACACTGAATAATGATGTACTCAACAACCAGTTGACACCAATGTTACATTTGTAAGAGAGTGTCTTGGTCCTTGTGGTACTTAATATGTAGTTTAACAGATAAAATGGCAGCAGCTGATTGATCAAGGTCACAGATTTGCATAATGATTATGGAGTGAACTTTATAAACATATTTGGAAAAGGACTATCTTTATATTTTTAAGTGACATGTAGAAAGCATATAGGATTCCTTTAATTTGCATAGACATTATTAGCAATGTTCACACAGCTGTTTATACATATTAATTTAATTTCATAAGGGTGTACTTGAATGAGAATGCTGTATTACATACAAGACTGAACTATTGTAACTCAATTCTGTCTGGTTCATCACAATATTTACTCCAGAAACTTCAAAAAGTTCAAAACACAGCTGCACGGATCATCTTTAGAGTACCTCGATCAGAGCACACTTCACCACTGCTCTGTACCCAACACTGGCTATCAATTCGATAAAGAATCAAACACAAAATTTGTTCTCTGTGTTATTTTTCAATGACAGACTTCAGTGCAACATACCTATCCAGCCTCACCCATGTGTATACACCAGCTAGATCCATACGCTCTTCTTCTGATAAACGTATACTCATTGTTCCCAAGGTGAAAACAAAGCCATATGGACAACGTTCGTTTGCACACCAGGGCCCGGCGACGTGGAACGAATTGCCCATTGAAATTAGACACAAAGACACAGTGGTCCCGTTTAAGAGTACTCTCAAGACTCACCTGTTTCGACTGCAGGGACAAACTTAGTGACCTAATCATGTTTTGTATCTTATATGATTTCAGCATGATTTTATGTTTTCCAATTTCATTGTTTTTGTCATTTGTTGTTCTGTAGTGTAGTCATATCATTATTGATGGTGTAAAGCACTTAGAGCTTTGAAAGATTAGGCGCTATACAAAGTCCTCATTATTATTATTATTATTATTTAGCTTCATGTTAAAGCTTGCATCATTGTATAGTGTTGTACTTAAATTTGAATGTTGTATTGCATTTATCCACACAATAAAGCTTACAGCAGTGTGTTCAGCATTAATACCACTTGAAAGCCATTTATATTCTTGCCCTATGATTTATATTGCCCAGAAATGCAAAATGACTGGAAATTAAAATTAAATTTATAGGTATTTAAATTGTGTTGGATAAATATACCTTATGTTAACCTGATTAAAATTGTCATAATAATTAATATGTTCAGTCATCATTTTTGTGAGCTGAATTCTTATGTTTTCTGTTAACAATATTTAACCATTTTGATCAGGGACAGACTGTCATGGAAGGCATTGAGGAAGGAAAAGAGTCCAAAGTATCTGAAAAAGGAGAGGATGCTTCAATGGATAGAGTGTCTCTACTTCCATTAAGAAAGGTATGTCAAACAGATTTTGTTGAGGCAGAGATATATCATATTGTCTGCCTGTCTGTCTGTCTATACATGCAATATTGTTAGCACACCTGGTCCTGTTGTATTCAATGGATTGCTATGAAAGTTGGGAAATATACTGGTAATCAAGTAAAGATGTGCTGTCTGACACATCAACTAGCTCCTGCAATTTCTTTTTGTGTTATTGCCTTAATACCATATATAGGTATCACTAATTATTTTACATCCAGAGAATTAGTCTACTGATGAGGGAATAAGAAATGGAGTTCTAAACAGAGATGCACCTATTGATTAGTATAAGATGGATTTAATGGGATTACTATGCAGTGAAGCAGTTTATAGTGAAGTCTAGCACTGGGGTATCATGCCGCAGACATGTAGCATGATTTCCCACCCAATCACATTATCTTGACACCAGTTCAACCAGTCCTAACACTAAACTCATAATGCTGAGTGTCAAGTGATGCAGCTGTTATTACCATTTTTGTAAGTCTTTGGTATGACTAGGCCGGGGATTGAACCCATAACCTCCCACTTCTGCTGTGGAAGCTGTTACCACTAGCCCACCGGAATGGTCTATCATGTGCTAAAAATGGCGTTAAACCATACCACCACAACATCAGCTCCAATTATGAATATTTACTGTTTACTGATAATGATAGTTTTTATCATTCTCTTATTTTCAAAGATTATTGTAAATTGTTTCTTGAAACACAACTGTGCTAGGGTGTTCTTGAGATCCAATCGTGTTTTTAGCATGACATGCCATGTAACAATGTGATTACAATCAGATCAGATTACAACGAGGTCATACTTTTACATTAAGGTGTGAATGTTGTTATGCAGTAAATAGCGAATCGTTGTTGTTGTTGTTGTTGTTGTAGGGTTTAACGCTATTTTGCACCATACGATAGGCTATACATGGCGGTCAGAATTAACGGTGGAGGAAGAACCTGTTAAAACCCCCGGAAAGGACCACCTAACCACGAGAAGCTACTGGCAAGCATTATCACATACCCACATTGGCCGAATCTGAGACTCGAACCCACAAAGACAGAGGTGAGATGGCAGTGATCCATAACAGAGAGCGCTTTAGACCATGCGGGACCCCACATACATATATGCATACGTTCATCTTAATGAAACATCACCAAAGATGATCAGTATCTAACCACCAGTGTACAAATAAGTTTACAAGAAGAAAATAAATGACCTGCATATGGACAAACTGATGAATAGATATACAGGATTATACAATGTAACATTACCAAGTGGGAACATGGTAAGGTATCACAGAAAATCTCAGTTTATGCAAAATAACTAAGCAAATGATGACAGCATAAATCACTATTGTAATAACCTGCATTTAGGGGGTGAGGTGTGCATGGAGTGAGGTAAACATCATTTATACAAGCCGTTCAATTCGGTCTCGATTATTTTTGTGTGTGACTTTTGTTAAAATTAGTGCATCACTAGTGAATTGCTCAAATGCGTTGACATTAATATTTTCTAGGATTCTCTGTTTTGGGTAATTCGTCGATTAATACTTAGTTGATATAGTCTACATGTTTTGAGTTAACGAAAATAAGGAGTAACATGCCGGCGGCTTCTATCCTTTATATTTTGACAATTTTTAGTTAACAGTTTAGGACTGTACGGTACTTATTCATTGTGTTTATAGTTTTCATTTATAAACATCATATCATTCAAGTTTGGATTTTCTCTTCTATATTTCTACGGTACATACACATGTTGATTTAGTCTGGTTCCCTGACCGCTCTCCATTCCGTTACTCTTCGTTATGAGGGTCAGGTAACAGCCTCCGCCATGTTGAAATTGCACAATGTTCATGGAAGGTAAACACGCATTTTGATCAGCATGACTCACAACATGAAATATTATTGTATAGAAGTGTAGAAAAGTGTGTCCTATGTGGGGAAATGGTGCACTACGATAAGTTGTACTTGTTTGTATTCTTTAAAATCTGTGTCAAGTCATCGTAGAACTTTGTGCAGTGTTTTAATTTACAGATCACGCCTAGGTGAGTTGGGGGTGGGGGTAAACACCAATTTAATCGACCCTGTACATAACTAGGCGTGGCTTAGTCTTTTTTACTGATTTATTTTTGCAACAGTACAGTTCTATAGTCTGAAATAGGTCCAGGCCTTATGACATCCGTAGTTATTAAATTATCACTAGGGTTTTGATAATCAACATTAACACATCCAGGACAAGTTTTGACAAACGCACGATTAATATGTTGGGTTGTTGTGCAGAATGAGGTTGAGATTTGAAGTTCTGTAACTAGAATACGTGTTAAAATATATTTTGAACGCATCTTTCAAATTTCAGCCACATTACATTAAAGTGGCATAGAGGTATGCCAACATTCTCTCCACTTTGCATGTTTTAAATACAAACAACGTCACCTTACATTCGTCACTCTCTCAAAGGTTCATAATAACTGGTTAACCCCCTCTCATGTGTGTCAATGCAGGTGGCCTGAAGATGGAGAGAATACCAACATTCTTCCACACTCGTTCAAAGATGCCTAATCTTCCAAAGGGAAAAAGAGGAGGAGATTCCACATAGCCAACTGGAAAGACCCCTGAACAAGAGTTAAAAACCTAAATACTCAAGGTACCTAGTTCTTAATATCATGAAATTTAAAATTAGTAAATACACAAAATAGTTATAATCTTAAAGTTGACTTCAAAACATGTCACTTTTACATTCATAACATGAATAAGAGGAGAAAGATGAAATGAAAAATATAGATTTAAATTTCTTTGTTACTGAAAGCACTTGTTGAAGAATATTTTTTTTGGGAAGGATTTCTTTCAAGTAATAAACCTGATGATCATTGTAACTAAAAAAGATGCTAAAATTTTGAAAATCAGCATTACGCTTTATTTTGTACTTTTCCAGCTGATATTAATAATTTTGTGTACATATGCTGGTATTTGGTTTTATTCAGGATCCTACCATGTCAAGAATACATTGGTCAGAGAAAGAAAAAGATTTTCTGAACACATACATTTTAGAAGCAGGAGGAGTACCAACCACTAGAGTGAATCCATTTTGGAATGAGTGTACCAACAAGCTAAATAAATACTGTGGTTCTTCACAGTCTTGATATTGTTTCCTTATTGTCAAATAACTATTGAGTATTCTGACTTCTGATTCTCAGACGACGACTTACTTTTAAATTATCATTTGTTTAGTTTAATTGCCATCTTATTTATATATTTATTGGTTTCTATGTTCTTTGCTTATGCAGATATCCATTTCAGTTCAAATATGCTGAAAATCCTAATAATGATTTTCCTTTTGTTATTGTGTCATGATGAAAATGTGTGTAGTATTCTAATATACATAATATTAGATAATTTGAGATATATGTGAGAATGATTATGGTTCTTTATGATAAAACCTGGAGATATATTGTATTATAATTATCCAACCTCATCTTAAGAGACAGGTGTCTTAATAATGGTTCATTTTCCATAGTTTTGTACTTAAGTTGATGAAAGAATATTGGAAATCAGTGATTGCCTGAAGTATGTTACTTTTGAAAACAGGTTTGAATGAACACATCATTACAGCTTGTACAAACTACATGCAAATTATTGAACATTATTAATTTATTATACAAATTAATTACCATTCAGGTGTCATGTGTCGCAGCAGGTACCGAAAGGTAAAGAATCTTTTTCAAGTTGGAGCCAAACAAGAAATGCAGACAGATACTTTTTCCTTGATAAGAGAGACACAGACTGATCCTGCTCTCCCAGTTATTGAAAAGCAGTAAGTTTTCAGTCAAAGTACTTTACCAAAATAACTATTTCTGCTCAAATTTTGGGACAAAATGGCATAATTTATGTTTTTAAGAAAAAAAAGATGCAATTATGTAATAGTTTGCACCTTTGTTACTTAGTAAAATAGTTTCATTTCATGTGTTAACTATTTGAACCTGCATAAAGCAAACTGTAATTGACAAACATACTGCTCTGTTCAGTGTTTGCTATACACAGGTAAACATCATGATGGGTTTAATCCACACTAAATTTCATTGTTAATATGTCTCAAAATATTTTGGTTTGTGACTGCTTACATCATTCATCATCTCTTGTCAGCCCATGAAAAATCGCCACTGTTCAAAATGTATTTGGCAAACTGTAATCAATCTTTATAAGTCTCTTGATGGCATTAAGTTCTTTCAGTTTTATGACCATTATGAGTAAAATTACATGGTTACTATTACCATAAATATAAAACACAAATATCTTATTATACTTATTGTACTCAAAATATGAACAGACTCGGAAGCTTTATGACTACAAGTACTTTACAATTTACTTAAAAGTCCGTTGTCAGCCTTCACAGCTGGCAGTTATGTCTACAAGCAAAGCTTTTAAACAACTCCTAATGAATATAATTTTGTCCCTATTTTGAATTGTATTGCCTAACCTGCATTAGCAGGGGAGATATATATTACTTGTTTTGTCTGTCGCGACTGCACCACTGTCATAAATTTGCTGAATGTTTTAATTTGTTTTTCAGCAAGATCAAGTGTTCAGAAAACAGAGCGATAGTTACAATATTTGGTCAGTAACATCATTTTTAAATGTCATTTCAATGTCTTCACATCCAGTCAACTAACACCCATGGTAAAGGTCACAGTCACTTTTAATAATGAGACTGTTCCGGTGATATAGAGGTTAAAACCTTGCATGCAGAGGTCAGACTTATAACAATTGTACTAACAGCTGTCTAACAGTATTAAGTTGTTAGTGTTATGACCAGTGTCAGTATAATGTGACGGTGGGACATGGTGTTGCATAATGCCCCAGTGCTAGACATCATTATAAAATGCCAAACTGCAGACAGCATAGAGATTGTTAAAGCTGCATTAAAAATCCAAGCATACAAACACATACACTTTTATAATGGATATTTTTGATAAGAATATGGCAGGTGATATTCAATTTCTTAGAAACTTTTGTGAAATAAACACATTTCGTTCTCAGGACTGTAATCCAATTTTTTATAGGTCATCTTCTCATTACTGGAGTTTTATTGATATACCACAAAGTACCATGGAGCAGCTGTCGGGTCAAAAAACTGATTGATGATGTTTTAAGACAAAGGTTTGTTGCTGGGGATATTTCAAACCAAGACAGAGCAGAATTATTGCACTGTGTGCTATATACTGATGCAGCCACAATTGCTGAAGCAATGCTGAAAATCGAAAGTAAAGAATTCCATCTTAATGGATATTGAAAAAAGTGCATCACAAAATTGTATTAGATCTGACAACAGTTGTCTATTTCACAAGGACTATTAAAATTTAAAAGAGTCTGATTTTTAAAAATTAGTGGCTGAAATAGCAACATGTCAGCCATTTCTTCTGGAGAACCTTCTGTCTGTTTCAGTGCCAACAAGCAGACTTGGTAGTATTAAATCGATACAAGACTTGATTCCACGCCTTGGACTTGTTTACAGCCTTCTAATGTCCTACAGATTTCATGAACTCTCTAGACTTCAAAGGGTACTGACAGTTGTCTTACTGGATGAAAGTGCTCATGAAAAAGTGATTATCTTTTGTGTATATTCTCGTTTTGTTGTTCCAATTTTCATAAAAGGTTGTTACATGTTGCATACCTTTTTGCAATTCCCCTTGTTTGCACTTACTGATTATGCCAGTGTTATACATTAACATGTTTACTAACAAAACATTTCTTGACTAGTAAAAAAGAAGTATTAGTTGGTATCATTTTAACATTTACTAAAGGTAATTAGTTCAAAAGTGATTAAAACACTGAGTGAAAAAAAAATTTTCAGTTGGTCTCCAACTTGAAAAAGATTCTTTACCTTTCGGTACCTGCTGCGACACATGACACCTGAATGGTAATTAATTTGTATAATAAATTAATAATGTTCAATAATTTGCATGTAGTTTGTACAAAGTTATCACTTTGAATAACTTAATCTTCAATGTTCCATTTAATTTTGATTATTGATTTTGCTATTAGTAATGCTTGTAACTGTAAATATGTAACTATTGAGTTTTTTCTTTTCACAGAAAATCAGGGAAAAAAATTGAATACTTATTGGACCACAGTTCCATTTTTTCTTTGTCGAAATTTGCAATATCTATGGGATCATTTTAATATAGTACTTTGTCAATTATCTGCTTCAGAATTAATTTTAGCTAATGTTAGGAAAATTAATCACATAATAATGATGTTTATATTCTATAAATAATTAGCAAATTCCAAGAGAAATATTTAAACTCAAATGGGACTTGTTTATGTATTATGAAAAATTTAAGTAGTGGCTTTAAGAACATAGACATTTCAGTGTTGAAGTTTCTCTTAGTATCTGGTAATTTAAGTATATATTAAAACATTAAAATCATTATTTCTATACCTGTTTTCTTTGTTTTGTTGGGTATGGGGCCATGCATTTAGTATGTATGCAAAGATCTGGCTAAGCTTGACCCCTCCTCCCATCCCAGTACACGTACATACTTTTTGTTAATTACACACACACACACACACACACAGAGTTCTGTAGAATGTCCTATATTTAACCCACGCAAAAATGGTCAAAATTAGTATGCAAATGAAATGTGAAAAACTAGACCAGCACTTTTCAACGGCATAATATTCTTGTCAAACAGGGCAAAAGAAATGTCTGTGATATTGAAGAAAACTAAAAAGAAAAAAAATCAAAAGAAACAATAAATCAAATATATTTGAAACTGTTATCACATGCAGTCATTTCAACATTTCCTGACTTAAATGATATGGGGCTAGCCATTTAGTACATACACATGGAGGGGGTTTAACCCAAATGCATACACCTGCATATGGGGGGTGGGGTGATCTGTTGATGATGTATGTACGCATACAAAACGGGAGTGGGTGGGTGAAACCTTGATTATTTGATGCATTCAGACATTCAACATTGGTAGACTATGTTAAACACATTAACATAATAAAACCTTGTACAAAGATATCACAATTTTGTTGTCACTGGATGTAAAGTCTTACTTATCATTACAAAGTGATGTTTGCCTTACAATAGCAGGTATTTGTAAAACAAAACTTCATTATTTTAATCGTCTTGCCATTCTGAATGAAAATGATTTTTTCTCTTCTTACTCTCCGCAGTAGTAGCCATTTTCTTGCTCCAAATTAACACAAAATCAACAGCTTTCTGATGCTAATACTGCTGGACCACATTTAGCCTAAAACAGGGACGCAATGTAGGCTACGCATATAGAACTAATTGTTTGTTGTTTTTTTTACCTCAGTGCTAAATTGAGGGTTGCGTATCTGGCCTGATTGTTTTAATTCACTGCTATGTCATAAGTGAACCAGGAGATGGCTGTATGTGACCGCATTGTGATCACACAAAGTTAATTGTAACAATAATACAGTCTAAGGGAGGCACGCACTTGAGATCAACCTGTGATCATCCAAAGATCGACCGGGCAATTGCGATCAACTGTATAGGCACCAATGTATTACAGTGAGAACATGGATAAAACAGTAATTTATATACTTTGTGAGGAACAAGAATAAACTTGATTTTATGAGAAATTTGGATAAAACATTTATTTACCTTTTATTGTGAAAAACAGCAATAAAACTGAAATGCATTAAACTAATAGAACAACGATAAAAGTGTACATTACATTGTGTGGAACAAGTCCAAATGAGTTTACATGGTGTTTGAACAGTAAAGCATTTTATGATGGACCAAGTAGTTATAACTTTAACAATTATGAATATTAAAACCTAATCATTTTGATAGTCCTTCTGATTCAAATCTCAATTTCTATTTCTGTAAAAGATGACAGTCAGTCAGAACAAAAGTTCCATTTAAGTTTGAATAACCAGATTAAATTCATGGTGGTAGTGACTCCATAAAGATTAGGTTGTATGTCTTACATTTATTCAGTTAGGACATAATAATGATGTGTATTATTTGATACTGGTGGCTCATTTGAAAGGTCAAGGTAAGAGTTTAGTCTGGCACTCACAAGTGAACATAATCACACCCAAAAAAATTTAAAAATAAAAATTGTCTTGTCCAATGGCTGTATTGTTTATTTTATACTTATTACTGTCAAGGTGACTATTCAAAGTATAACACTGGCACTGTATATATTAACTGAATAGAAGATTAAAAAGTTATTGTTGTAAAAAGTATTACTTTAAAAAAAATAGTTTATATTGATTAATCATGATTATTAACTAAGAAGAGATGAGAGCATATATACCTAACATATATACCTAACATATATACCTAACATATATACCTAACATGCATCTCATTGCAGTACATGTGTAATTATACTTTAGATTGCTGACACAACTAATGGTGGTAGGTGAAAATTAAATTCAATTTCTTGAGCAGTATTGCAGAACTCGAAAGTTTCTGAAATTAAATATGTGACTTGTTCATCAAAACATCCTGTACTATATGCTGTCATGTAGTCTTGAATTGCATGCATTACTTGATTTTTTTGCTCCCGGGATGGAATGATAGTGGGTCTCTAAAACTGTTCATAATTGGTACATATGTCACAACATTTCTGAATAGTAGCTGGCTGGAAATTCACATTAAAAGACCCTGATAAAAACAATCTTCTGCACCTATTTGACTTAAAAAATTATTTGATCACATTGTCAAGATATCTTTATGCCAAGACTGTATCATTATAGTACAAAATGGCTTGGAACTATCTCTACCTGCATGGAACTATCTCTACCTGCATGGAACTATCTCTACCTTCATGGAACTATCTCTACCTGCACGGAACTATCTCTACCTGCACGGAACTATCTCTACCTGCATGGAACTATCTGTACCTGCATGGAACTATCTCTATCTGCACGGCCAATCTCTTCTGTGTAGGCTTTGAAACAAAAATCAAAGAAAGGATGCAAGTATTAACAAGTGGTGTGACTACACATGCTTGCAACAAGAGTTATAACTGTGTTGAAATGGAAAAAAAATCATATTAAATTTGTTTGGAAATACCTATGATTGAAAACAATTGATTCAGTAACCTTTAAGGTAAGGAACCTCTTTTTGGATTTAATTATCGATACAAGACAAATATATAATGAAAGGTAACTTTGAATATAAAAACATGTATTATATATTCAGATGTTTAATATACATGTACTCTTATTAGCTTGAAATATATAGTTCTGTACCTCCCCAAACTATTTGTCATAAATACTATACAAGTGTCACACTTTTATATTATTTGTTGAGCGCAAGTTTATATTAGTGGAGCATATCCATTTGACTGAAAAAATTCTTAAGTTGTTGCAGTTACTCTGTATTGAAGTTCATATCTAGAATAACAAAAGGTTGAGCAAGTTTGTATTAGTGGAGCGTATCCATTTGATTGAAACAATTCTTAAGTTGTCGCAGTTACTCTATATTGAAGTTCATATCTAGATTAACAAAAGGTTGAGCTTGTGCGAAGTCTGATTTGTTCTTTTCTTTATACGATATTTCAATATTGAGCACAGGAGAAACAAGGGATATGGTGTCATAATCCAAGATACAACTCACATATGCTTTTTCAATGTAGTTAAAGCAGATGATGTTGCAGCTATGGAGTGGGCCCTAGCATGGACCGGATTCCACAGTTCATGAATCCACATGGACTGATGTATCAACCTGAGTGTCCAAGAGGCGCGAAAGTACTGGTTGAATGCGCTTAAATTGAGGATAAAGCAATGAGTGCCATGTTTGTTACTGAGGGAACCCTGCACAAAAGAGGAGGTGCAATGAAAGTAATAGTAGGTCCTTCATATGCCAATGGTAAATTCCATAGTTAGTCATGACTTTTCCTGTCTCGCTTGGCAGCTAATAATTTGAGCTTTCTCCTAGCAGGATATGTGATAAAGGCATTGTGAAGCTGATATCATTCGTTGACATAGGCTGGCTCTCTTGAATAGAAACAACGTCGTTTACGATCTCGTCCACTTTTGTTCCGATGAAATTTTGATGGTTGTCGATTCGGAAGGACTGGTTCCAAATGACTAGTGTTTCTACGATTTGTTATTGATCACATTGCAAATCCCTCTGCTGTAGCTGTGACTGTCTAACAAATCTTAAAGGAAGAGAGCTCTTCATTTCGTTCATCCAGTTGTAAGTTCATAGCTGCTATCCGGCATTGGTCAGTGTATGATGGAAGGTCTGTGGTTTATTCTGGAAACATACTCCCATGCATGTCGTGTGCGAATGCTCACTCAAATGGAGTCATATAGATCACTGTGAAAATGCTCGCTCAGCTAGAATCCAATAGATACTGTGAGAATGCTCACTCAGATGGAATCATATAGATCGCTGAGAGAATGCTCACTAGGATGGAGTCGTATAGATCACTGTGAGAATGATAACTCAGATGTAGTCCTATGGATCACTGTGAGAATGCTCACTCGGATCGAGTCCTATTGATCACTGTGAGAATGCTCACTCAGATGTAGTCATCTAGATCACTGTGAGAATGCTTGCTAAAATGAGTCATACAGATCACCATGATTGAGTCAAATATATCACTTTGAGAATTCTTGCTTATATGGAGTCTCATGGATCACTGTGAGAATGCTCACTCAGAGGGAGCCCTGTAGATCACTGAGAATGCTCATTCATATGAAGTCACATAGATCGTTGTGAGAATGCTCACTCAGAGGGAGCCATAGATCGTTGCGAGAATGCTCAATCATGGAGTCCTATAGATCACTGTGAGAATTCGCGCTTAGATGGAGTCAAAAAGATCACTGTGAGAATGCTCACTAAAAATGGTGTGGTAGATCACTGTGGGAATGCTCACTCAGAGGGAGCCCTATAGATCACTGAGAATGCTCATTGATATGAAGTCACATGATCGTTGTGAGAATGCTCACTCAGAGGGAGCCATAGATCATTGTGAGAATGCTCACTCATATGAAGTCACATAGATCTTTATGAGAATGTTCACTCAGAGGGAGTCATAGATCACTGTAAGAATGCTCACTCAGATGAAGGCATATAGTATCAGCGATCGAGATGATTGCATTTGAAACATTGTACAGTATAATCAATAGTGTAGCTTTTGAGTTGTAAAATATCATCAATAAGAATGATTGTTTATGAATTGTTGGAGTATTTAAGTTTGTAAAAATGTAAAGTTTGGGAAAGGTCAATGAAATTGCTCTAGACACGTTTTGGAAACGTCATGGAAGCTGTTTCTGTTGAGTATGCAAGAACCATGTACCTAATGGATGCGTATAACAATTGTGTGACCCGTGTTACCCATTTGCATATAAGTACACCGACCAGCAATAGTGTCTGCAAGAACTATCACATTATTTGCACTCTTTTTAAACTTGGAAGACAATTACATTAGGTGATGGTCATTGTCTGAAAAATGTAAGCGGGTGTCTTCACAGTAGAATATTTCTACAGTACAAATCTGAATCAAACTTTGCATGTGACTTGCACTTAGGGTTCGGAGAATCTTGTTGGTTTCTGAGTCAAAATGCCAAGTGCATGTTCACTGAATAAAAATCAGCATGTATATAATATTTCTTATATGTTGCACATGTTCTCTAGTTGCAGCAGTGTTTTGGGGTAAAACGTATATACTTATGTGTGCTACTTGCTTTTAATGAAATCCCTTGAAACGTGCAGAGATTATTAATATCAGCTGAACATTACTCTTTCATCATAGACTTTTGTGTTTTTCCAGAGTTATGTCCCTTTTTAGTACTTCTGTAAGTGCTTACAACTTGTGAAGGCACGAGTGCCTTGTAAACACAGGTCTAGGTTTATCTTGATGGCAACATAAATAGAATCTCATAAAGTTTTGTGAATTTAGTTTATGTTATTCATATTTTAAGATGTTGTAAAAAATTTAAATGTTTTTTTTAGGGAATATATCACAATATGTATAATAACCATGTGGTTCTGAATACAACATAAAGATCACCCACATTTGGCTACATGTTAAGGTTTCTCGTTATTTACGTTGGGGTGGGGCGCTTCCAATATTATTTTAAATTATTACAGTATGTTGCATCTCATAGTTATGGATACATCAGTTTATTAACTGAAACTGTCCTCTATGCATTTGAATTTTAATAAAGACGAAATATCTGACAATTTGAATAGAACCAAAAATGTTATAGATATAACAACATTGAAAATGCAGGATCATTGTATATGCTTTAAACACAAGTAAGTTATCTACAGAAAATGAATGCACAAATTCTTCTAAAACCTAACATCATACAGCATCAAGCATATACCAAAGTCAAAAGAGGGATGACAACCTAACTTTCCTGCTTACTGAAACAATAGCGAGAAACCGGAGATGCTGAGGTGTGAGCAAATAGTTCATTTATTACGATCCATGTCATTTTTATATAAAACCTAACATGGTTACCTGGTTGAAAAATAGGTTTTTCATTAATGAAAGAGCAATGCTTTCTCAAAAATGATGTGTATATTTATAGCACGTTTTCCTTTATAGTGTTATGTTTGCGTCTGATTGTATGCTTTGGTTAACTGATTTACATACCGAGAAATATGCATATCAATCTTTTATTTATTTATGTTTTTAATGTTGGTCTTCCTTCTATCTTATGATCGTAATTATCGAATAGGAGGTAACCTTTCATACCTTGAAAATGTGACACGTATATCGTACCTGGTTCATTTGCTTATTCTGTCCTGGGTCTAACTGCAAACTACTGGGTCACACATCGTAGCTGAATTAATACTGTTTCTAACTGCAAGGTAAACTGCTGAGTAAAACAGGGCCATATCTTAAACTGTACTGAACTGACTTCTTTGCATGACTTTATGAGATTAAACTTTTCAGCCACTTTGTAATTTAAAAGTTACGGAGACCAACGCAGTTCGTGAAAACTTTATGGGTAAACGGACCGCTCGTAAACAGGGGACACAATACATTAATTTGGGGCTGAATTGTCCTTGGGGTTGAAAAGTCTATGCCGAATTTTCTATCGGGTTAAACTGTCTAAGCCGAATTGTCTTTGGGGTTGAAATGTCTGGGCCGAATTATCTTTGAGGATAAAAAGTCTGAGCCGAATTGTCTTTGTTGTTGAAATGTGGGGGCCGAACTGCCTTTGGGGCTCAAATGTCTAGGCCAAATTGTTTTTTGGTCTGAAATGTCAAGGTCGAATTGTCTCTGGGGTTAAAATGTCTAGGCTGAATTATTTTTGGGGTTGAAATGTATACATGAAAGAGCACATAATGATGCATTCTTTAGATTAAGCATTCCTGTGATTTTTAGAATCAAACATTTAAACAGAGCAGTGCTTTAAAGACGCACAGGGGACACATACTGGAAATGCATCATTTAGATGTGAAGTTTGTGATAAACTGTTTAGGACGTGTATCCATTTGAAGATGAGAAAGAGGATGCATGCAGTATAGTGTGCATCAGAATTTTGGTTTTCTCGTTAGATTTGCTTGTAGCATTATATATAGTGAATTCTTTCATGTATTGATGTTATATACACTCTCGAATGCAGGAGTTCATGGGTTCGATCCTCGGCCGAGTCCTACCAAAGGTTTATCAAAATGGTACCAACTGCTGCCTCGCTTGGCGCTCAGCATTAAGAAGTTAGTGTTTGGACTGGTCCGCCTTGTGTCAGGATAATGTGACTGGGTGGGACGTCATGCTACATGTTTGCGGAATTCTGCCCAGGTGCTAGACATCACTATAAACTTCCTCACTGCAGGCATCGTAGCGACATGACTGAACAATTGTTAAAGCTACATTACAAATTCCAATCACACACACACACACACATAGATAAACGTCTATGTTGCCTGTTTAAACACTCAGATGAAGCTTATTGACACTAATAATCCTTTATTGTAGGATACATATTATGTTATTCTACCTATCCTTACTTCCACAAAAAAGTATGAACTTTATACCAATTTCAGCCCAAACATGTGCAGTCAATCATGCCTTCCATCCATCAATCAGTCCCTTTCTATGGTCAACGCAAACCGACCGCCTTGAACAGATATCTGAGGATAATTATAATATAATTACGGTGTTCGTACATCCAATATAGTTATGGCCCAAGTACACTCACTTTAAACATTTAACATTCCGAAGAACAAAGAGCTTAAGGCATTGAAAAAGAATATTCTTTAAATAGTAACAAATAAAGCAATCTGGATTTTGCAAATAAGATAAAACTTAGTATATTTTAATTACAGCCGGTTTAAAATCACCTTGTGACACCTATTGTTTGAATAGAGACAAGTTTAACAATATCAGGATTAAAAGCGTCTGACGGTGCTGACAATTTCCACAGACAACATGTTACTCAGTCTCTACGAAATTCAAACTGTTATTAGCTAGTGATCACTAAAGCTTAGTATTCTTTTATATAGAAGAGATTTAGGAAAATAATAATGAAAAACATGGAATTATAGTAACAGACACTCACCTCTCTCCTTCATAATCCATCCCTCTCTCTCTCTCTCTCTCTCTCTCTCTCTCTCTCTCTCTCTCTCTTTCTCTCTCTCTCTCTCTCTCTCTCTCTCTCTCTCTCTCTCTCTCTCTCTCTCTCTCTCTCTCTCTCTCTCTCTCTCTCTCTAAGTTATGTGTTTGAGTACAAGACAGAAGTTGATTGATATATGAAGAGAGGTACAGAGAGCTCGTCTCAAGAATGGCGAGATAGTAAAACATAGTTTGAAAAATTATAATGTTTCTTGTAAACAGTATCGCTTACGTACAACTTATTTTCGGTTTAAAGCTGGTTTGTATTTCAGAGTAGCAACACACGTTCCTCGCATCTCCGTGGTTCAGAATTCTTTAATCGGTTCCATCATGCGTGATGGTAATGACGTCGCCTATGCAATATTGAGTTCTCTTGGAGATTCGGTTTCCTCAAAAGCGGTCTCAGTTCGCCAAAATCTAATCAGTGTTAAGGGAATAGTATATGTTTGAAAACAAATCGTTAAAATACAGTTTAAAATATACAGGTAAATGGATATATGTCCAATTATTTGTAAATAACCCTTAACTCTAAAAACAATATCGAACTCAACAATTCTTTAACCAGCTTAAACATAAAGATTTTAATGTTAAACTTACTATCTTAAATTGGTAATATTTTCCCAATGATATGCCCAGAAATAACTGTTTCATAAGGGATAAATAGTCTGAGAAACGGTCTGTGATGATGAAACTAGATAATAAAAATCTAACAGGATGAAAAACGTTTCGAGAAGTTTACGATTAGCAAAATTTGGACGTTGCATTCATGACAGATTTCTTTCTCAGCGCTCATTTAATTTTGTCAGTCATGTTTTATTCAACGAATTATATTTTAAAAAGTAAATTTTAAACTTAAATGCATCTTTAACGCTCATTATTTGCCATGAATGTGTATGTGTGGAATTATAATAACTATTTATATTTTAAATACACACATACATACCACATACATATGATAGTACATTTATGAAACATCCAGTAATCATGGCAATATTGAATCTTTGTTGGCCTGTAAAATCGAATTATTTAGTCAGAAACAGAATCCCGGTTTCACTTTTTTTTTGTGTTTTGCTATAATAATTATTTATTGCTGTTCTTAAGATATATATTGTCTTTTTCTGTTTTGTTATAATTATAAATATAGATATTTAGGAATTAATTACGAAGTCGCCATGCATATGAAACCGACTGATTAGTACCATTGTTTTTTATATGTGCTTAGTCGTGATAGAATATCGACAGGTGCGTGCATGCATTACAATGGGTGCCGTTTACCGGTATATCTTGGTTCGAATCTATGTTGAGTACAAATATTTAAAAAATCCTGTATCAGGTCTATCTTCGACAGTGTCACATGGTGGGGGATAAAGCAAGTGAAAATGCTCTGCGTCGATACCATCTAGATTGTTTTCAATTGTGTTCGAGACCGGTCAATATAATTTGCATGGAAACTAAATTGATAACTGAGCTTCATGCCGTCATATAGTTACTGATTGCCCCGACGGTATAATTATTACGTTGGTACATATCTTGCAGAATCAAATAAACTCCAGACTTTGTCAAAGCTGCTTCTGCATCTTCGGCAACGTTGGCGAGACAAGCAACAAGCAGTAAGTCTGCAAATATCCACTTATTTCACAATACGTCTTATTAGACAGCAAATAAAAACTTCTTTCTCAGATCAATTATTCATTTGTTTCAGATTTGTTCATGTAATGTGTGTCTCTATCCATATACTCTTCTTCTGTAAAAGACTTATTTACTCGAGCGCCATTTTTAACACAGCTGTTATTTGTCTTTCTGTCTATAATGTTCTTCATTCACAAGTTCTTCACTGTGTTTTACCTGCTTGAGTCATGAAGCGCTCAGTCTCTCCTTTGATAAATTACTCGATTTGTACTGATTTATGTTAAGTTTTTTCTATGATTTTCTGTTATGTTAAATTTAGCGTTGTTGTGGGGCGTCTAAAGCTAACTAGATGCAGAAGGATCGCTGTTTCATTGCTGTGCCAAGCATGAAAAATGCTAGTCTACCAATCATCGCTCTACAAATCTACAATTAATCTTTGTGCGCTTAATTATCTCTTGCTTTATTACACCAATAAGGTACAGTTTAGGTTTTTCTCTCAAACTCGATGAATGGTACACTCTCAATATTTAAATTTTCATTATTTTTCTGGACTGATTGAACAATGTATGTAATGCTATAGTCAATATTTATTGACTAAGAAAGATCGACTAATGTTTGATTGTCATAGGAGACCAGGGTGGCGCGTTAGGAACGAGGTTATAAATAAGATGGCTATGGCAATCTCGTTCTTCATTTGACCATTCCTCCACATAACTATTTATGAGAAAGCGGTTTACGTTGCTTATGTTGGCAGTAACATTCCCAAATATGTAAGCCAACTTGCTGCATAATTTGTTGAATGGCGGAAAATAATTTTAGTCGTGCATTAATTCGGATGGGATACTGCAGTATTTCATGTTTGTACGTGTTAAAAACTTAGATTCAATTTTTTCAGTACTATTGATAATCTCAGATTAGATCAGCTTACCTTTGATGCCGACTTGTCTGAGGTCTTTTATATTTTATAGCTCATGTTCTGACGAATATTTGGTTTGGAATCTGCAAGATCCTTTTTTACTTTTCAGAAATCTTCATAGTCATTTTTCTATCAAGACAGCGTTTGAGCATTTTGTTTACCCCATATAATTGGGAACTCAGCAAGATATCCACACATTTCGGACCCACCCAACAACTATTTCCTTAAACAACCTCTTCATATCTTTTTAAGTTGTAACAAATAACGCTTCCTCGTCGTTTGGTTTTTTGCACTGATATTTTCTTTAGTTTCTTAAGCAATCGCAATCAATTTGTATGCCGCCAAATCTATGAAGTAATATTCAAAGATGAGTATGGAGACAAAATTAGTTTTCTGGACTGAGTTGATTTATGCGCTTTAATCTGATAATGAAATAAACGTGTATTCTCTCTCTCTCTCTCTCTCTCTCTCTCTCTCTCTCTCTCTCGTTATACCCGAAAAAGCTAGCATAGACCATGAACACGTACGGTGAGACGATACTCATTTAAGAGCTTGGACATGGCGCCATTCAACAAGTTGTAGGGCAAATACAAAAAAATTAAAACTTTAATTATTATACATGGGTTACTTCTCAAAGAGTGTACTGGCATGTGATTGGTTAAAACCACGGAGTTCACCCGTCGGTCTTCACAGATATCTGAATTGTCATCAAAAGGTAACGGATTCGATACCTAGGAAAACTGGACCGGAGTCACTACGTCTTCGGTATCATAGGAAAAGCTCACATTTATCATATAGTTAGATGTAGTGCTGTAATTGCCGGTAACAGCAGCAAATGCATCTTAGTGAAGACTTATTATCGCATTTGTAGTGGATGAAATTGGAAAAAGATTTTAAAATAATGGAGGCGAGACCATCTTAACCTAATTCAGGAGAACGAAACGAGAACCACATATGTTGAAGCAAGTGAGTCACCTTCTCATATCGCTGTCATCTTTGAGTCAAAAGAAAAGTCAATCATGTGGCATTATATTTATAAAACAGCAGTGTTCTCTAACATTCACCATAATGATGTACATCTTTCATTTTCAACATGATTTCGCTACTAGTTCTACGATAAAACTCAAGCTTACACTATATAAAATAATGGCTATATGTTGTTATAAATACATACATTTAGGTCTTTCCTATCTTTTCTTTCTATCTTTCTTTGTCATGTTTAAGAAGATTTATAGTTTGGGATAATTCTTCCTGTTTGACAGATAAAACATTTTCTTTAGATTACATGTATGTTATCTGGTTCATTTATTCACCTACAATACGTTGTTGCGTGAGAACATTATATGCGATTTTGTCAAGCGCTGTCTGTGTCGAGAGGTGTATGCCCATTATTTTAATAATAATAGTATCTTATACGTCTTTTCTTAAAACAACCCATGGTCTTCATAATTTATCAAAGCTATCTGTTTAAATCTTTTCAGTATATTCGTCTTTTCAAATTATTTGAGCGATTCATTGCTGAAACTGGAATACTTGCGTATATAATATCGTTATAATGTATCAATATGATCTGCTGTTGTTAAATAGCTCAGCAGGAGACAGGTTAGAGCCTAGTATTTACTGTTAATTTGATATTATGTTTTAGTTTGATATCTGTTATGTTCAATGGCGTAATTATGAATTGATGTAAATGTGTGTCAGGTGATGAATGGGACGATCAGAATTTGGTTTGGCGATATTTCATTCGATACGATTTAACGCAGTATGAACTATATTCTACTTTGAATAATTCGGGTGATTAAAGTAAATGCTCTTCAAAGTATTGAGCCTAGAAAATGGGTTTAGATTTGATATTTCAATATGTTTTGTTTATTTGGTGGAATTACAAAATAAAAGAGAAAAGTAAAAGGTTTCAAAGATCATAGATACTTCTATCAATATATTATACCTGAGTCAGTTTTGATTTTAAATGTTAGGGCAAGCTTCTAGGTCAGCGAAGGCCATATCGTAGTCATTTGTATTGAACGTTACCTCATTTGTATATCATATGGGACAATCTTTGCAATGCATGATAACCTTTTAATCAATTATGAAGACTAACAAACTTATTGACCATGAGCAAACATGATATATGAGGGGTGGCAGGACTGACAGGACAAATCATACTCAAACCAGGTCATTATCTTTGCTATAGTAAGCCCCAGTTCACGACCTCATGATCATACCTCACAAGGATGCTTACTACTTCAGCGAAAATCAAGTGAGTTACTTATTCCGAACGCAAAAATGAATAAGTAACCAATTACGTATCCCCGATTCAAATATCTTCACATACATTATATAATTATTCATTATTCCCATGAAGTACATAATTGGTTACAACTTAGTTAATGCAGATGAAAGCTTTTAAATACGAGTTCTATATAACGCTGAATATAGTCAGAGCACGAACTATATATACAAACGGTTTATGATATTAATAGGAATACGTGTTTATTAATTTGATATAGGATTCATTAGTTGTGTTAGGCATTTGGGTTTTGTCTTGTGATGCATGGCTTTAAGTGTTAGTTGTTGGGTTCTAAAAGCTTATTAATGACTCAGATAAAAGCTAAACCACACAAAAGAACATGCAAGTGTGAAATTAGAGATTTTTCTTGAGTGGTTGTAATGTCCTTGGAGGTTAATTGTGCGCAGTAATTACGAGGAGACAGAAGTGACTTCTGCAACTACAGGGGCTCTTTTTTCAGCATCGTGTTTAGAGTTTTCGAACGCATCAATCTGAATAGACTTCAGACGCTTGATGGCAGAGTGTATGCAGATTCGTGGTGCAGTTTCCGCGCAGAAAGATCCACCAAAGAATTCCTCCTCGTCAGGCAACTGCAGGAAAAACGCTAAATTCAACACCAACCCTTCTTCCTGAACTTTATAGACCTCACCAAGGCGTTATATCTGGTCAGCAGAGATGGACTCTTCGCAATCCTGGCGAAGATTGGATGCCTTTCAAGGCTGCTAAGCATGATGCATTCCTTCCACGATGACATGAAAGGCACATTTCAGTAAGATTGCTCAGTACTTGAAGTGGTCAATCAGTTCGCGTACCTCGGCTCTACCATCACCAACAACCTATCGCTGTATGCTGAGCTCAATAACTGGATTGGAAAGGGATCAACAGTTCTCTCGCAGCTGTCCCAAAGAGTGTGGAACAACCGTAAGCTGACCCTGAACACTAAGATCTCAGCGTACCTTACCTGAGTACTAAGCACTTTCCTGTATGCCAGTGAAACATGGACTCTGTACACCTCACAAGAGAAACGACCGAATGCCTGTCATATGCGATGTCTCCTATGCATACTCGGGATCAATTGTAATGATCGAGTAACAATCAGCGTGGTGCTTGAACGTGCCAAGATTCTAAGCATGATCACAATCATCCGTCTACGTCGCATCAGACGGATGGGTCATGTACGTGGGATCGATGACGGACAAATTCCAAAGACCTTTTTTATTCGGATCTTGCCTCTAGATAAACGTCGATAGGAAGGCCACTTCCCCGCTTCAACGATATATGCCAGCACGACATGAAAGACCTTGACATCGATATCAAAACCTGGAAAGAGCGTGTTCTATACAGATCCAACTCGTGACACTCGCTAATCACTTATTTGAAAGACGGCGAGGAAACGCTACGCTTGCTAGCTGATGAAAAGCGATCAACGTATAAGAAGAAGCTGTTCTAACACAAACCAGACTCACCTTGCAAGTGCAGAAAGTGTAGCGAGGAAAGCCACTCCCGTGTTGGGCTATATTGCTACTACAGACCATGCACAACCATCAACCGGGACATCTCTCATGGACGCACCTCCATCGACTTCCAATAATTTACTAGTTAAAGGAGACTTTCATTGACTTTGCATATTGTCTTGAAGTCTTTGGAACTTGGGAATTTAGCACACTTGTAACCAATTTGACAAACTTTGGGATTAGGTAAAGAGCAGTGAAGAGCGGTTAAAGCTAATATAGCAAGAAGATCATATGTTGCTTATACAGTTTGGTTGCTAAGTAACACCTTTAAAAAGATTTGACAAGGACCCTTCTTAACATGTTATCTCTAGAGGATAGTGTAGCCATGAATGAAGTCCTGGTGAAATCAGGTAGATGACGAAGGTCTCGTAAGACACATGCCACAAAAAGACTATAACAAAGACCCATCTTTGACATTGTATCTTTGGGGGATAGAGGTCGCTTAACGAAAAATCTCCAGGCGAAATTCGTCGAGAGTAAACAAAGAAATAAGGGATGCCCTATGTTAATATATTGTATCGATAGTTTGTACTAGTTTAAACTTATTATAATGATTTTGATTTCAACGCAGTCGCCAACCACAGGACATCCAGTCTGCGACTCAACAATCCAGCGACTCAGCCGACGAAATGAAGCCAGAAGAAATCTGTCCCATTCGAGAGATTCAGCGTGGTATCACTCCATATACAACGACATTACTAAATAACCCGATTCAGCTACAACTACAATAATTTGACCCAATTAAAAGCCCACATAAGCAATTTTGAATTTCAACGCTTCCTTGGTGTTTCTTAGGTAGGTATGTATTCCAACATTAGGCAATGTTTGGAGAATATTCCTTTACAGGATTTTGAGATATTTGCGGCTATATACAGGGAGTCGGGTTAAACAAGTATTTAAGAAGATTCTACATTACGTATACAGTTGGGAAAGTACTTACCACTTTAAAGAGCTTTGGCATGGACCCTTCATTGACATTTAATCTCTAAGAGATAGAGTCCATCTACGAAGCAAGTCCTGGTGAATTCATGGAGACTTAACAGCAAAACATGGGGCGCCTAAGGGGGTACCGAATATGAAAAAACACACAAATGTAATAACTATATAAATTGTTTGTACTGATAGGACCCTTACTTATAGGATTTTGATTTAAACGAATCTTATAACGTTTCGCAATATGGCCTCTTTCTAACCGCAGAAAATGTTTAAAGCAACTTCATCAAGCCGATTTCGAAAAACTTGTGAATTTGAAACTGTCTCTCAATTAGGTAGTGTTACAATGTTATAAATTCATCTGTATATTAAATAGTGGGATACTGCTATGAATCTGTCCATGACACAGTGGGACTAATGATGCGAATCTGTCCTTGAAATTTGTAGTACTGATGATGTGAATCTATTTGTCTGTTAAATTCTACCTACTGTACAATATTAATTCTTAATTACTTAATTCTATATCGTGTGTTAGATCTATTTATCTGATATGCGCGGAAGTAAATTTACATTGAGGTAAAAATGAAATTATGATGGCGAGTTAATTTTACATTATGATCTGGTTGTATTAATCTGGTAAAATGCAAAACTTAAATCTTAACTGCCCTCTAGTGTACCCTTGCATTTTAAGTTTTGAAATTAAACAAATTCTGAATAAATATATTAAAATTGAAGAAGAAAGCATTACATTGATAAAGGACTCCAAACTACATGCATATGTATGTATGTATGTATGTATGTATGTATGTATGTATGTATGTATGTATGTATGTATGTTTGACACGATGTGCATTAATCTATTTAACTATGGCTTTCTCTTTCTTTGTCTCCGCTTCCTTTAAAAGAATTCTAATACAAAAATTCATTATTAAACTACGCATCATTTTCAAAATTTTGGAATGGAGAAATGAAATGCAGTATCGGTTGCTTTATAGACTGGAGAGTTTTATTTGGGATGTGTACATCGCTGTGGCTATGGTTGACTTTGTTCCCACGCTAATCATAAATTGGGAACAATACTTTAGTTCTAATAGTCACTGACAATTCATAGCTTTACAAAATCATCAATATATATCTCGCTGGTTACATTTAATCATTTATTTGGCTGTTTGAAAAGAAGCAGATCAAGGCATTCATATATTGTATTGTTATTTAAATCGTAGACAATCACGCACTTTATTGCGTGCCTTAAATTGTAGAACCAGAGAAGGCATGTAATATGAGAAGATATTATTACCTGCTTGAAAGACTATGATAGAAATAAAGCAAATTGTTGATTCTGAGATTAGTATATGTTAAATATGTAAATCTGGATTTTTAAGTCTAACAGAGGGGCCCCGAGTTCTAATGTGCCAAAAAATCAGTAAACGTTACCTGGTACTTGAGGTCATACTTTTACATTAAGGTGTGAATGTTGTTATGCAGTAAATGGTTAATTATTGTTGTTGCTGTTGTCGTTGTTGTTGTAGGGTTCCACGCAATTTTGCAGCACACAATATGCTATACATGGCGGCCAAAATTAACGGTGGAGGAAAATCCCGTTAAAACCCCGGAAGTACCACCTACCCACTAGAAGCTACTGGAAAGCATTCTCACATACCCACATTGGCCGAATCTGAGACTCGAACCCAGGCCGAGAGTGGTGAGATGACAGTGATCCGTAACAAAAAGCGCTTCAGACCGCTCGTCCACTCGGGCCCCTATATGGCGACTTACTTCTAGATTGTGACTTAGATGTAATTATTTGATACATGGGAACAATTTTACATTGAGGTATTAAAGTTAGTATTTGGTAAATGGCGACTTAATTCTACATCAGGATCTAGCTGTAATTATTTGGTAAATGTGGACATAAATTTACATTGACGTTTAAATATAGCTATAATATTATATCATGATTTGTATGTAATTACTGATAAAATGCGGAACTTAATTTTATATTTACTTGTAGTGTATCCTTGCATTTTCTGTCAGGTCAAAAGAAATAATTTTATCTTTTGTTTTGGAATTTGAAAAAAACAAATCTTGAACAAGTCTTTTAAATTGAAGAGGAAAGAACTGCCACTGAAAAAATAAGTACATGCAGGTCTGGTGTATGTTGTTGTGGTTTAACGCCATTTTTCAGCACGAGATAGGTTATAACAGGCGGTCAGTATAAATTGTGGAGGAAGAACACGGGAAAACCCAGGAAAGAACCAAAGACCCACGATAAGCTACAGACAAGCTTTCTCACGTACTCACCTTGTCCGAACCTGGGACTAGAACCCGCGCGGGTAGAGGTAACGGTGAGCGCGTTAAACCACTCGGCCACTCGGAACCCCAACCCATATGTATGTATGTATGTATGTATGTATGTATGTATGTATGTATGTATGTATGTATGTATGTATGTATGTATGTATGTATGTATGTATGTATGTATGTATGTGTGTGTGTTTGTGTGCGTTCGTGCGTTTGTTGTTTGTTTGTATGTACAGGAATGTATATATATATGTGTACGTCTGACACGATGTGCATTAACGTATGTGGCTAGGTCTTTTTCTTTATGTCTTTTATTTGTTTAATATAATTTTAATCACAAAATACCAATTAAACTATGCGTTTTTTTTAAAAAAATAATGATGGACAAATTAAGTTCAATATTTATTGTCGTGCTTACTGGGAATATTGATATGGGATGTGCTCGACGCCATGACATATTTTGCCTCACACTGTGGAGTCTGATTTGATTCTGTAGGCCAATCCGACAAGGGTTGTCGCATATACTGGAATGCTTGATTTGGATGTGTTCATTGCTGTGACATTTGTACCATTTGTTCCCATGCTAATCATAAACAGGAATAATACCTTAGTTGGTATGGTCACTGACAATGAATAGATTTATAAAGACAAATATATTTACCCGGCAGGTGGCATTTGATCAGTTGTTTTGGATATTGTTAAACGAAGAGATCAATACATTGATGTACAGTGTTGTGATCTAAATTTTAGTCGATCACACACTTCATTAAGTGTTTTCATTGCTTAAGACAGACGAGGTTTGTAATATGAGAAGATAGTATAACCTGTATGAAAGAGTATGGTGCCAAAAAAGCAAACGGCTGATGTTTAGTTATGCATCGGTCGAATATCTCAGTTAGGGTATGTAAGTCTCATAAACGTGACGTATTGTGAAGCATCCAAAGAAGATGGAACATCCTCCACAACTCACCCTTGTAAGAAAACTTAATTTTCGAATTGACTGACATTCTGATTTAAAAGAAGCACATGAAAAGACATCACTTATACCATCACCACCCAGTAAACACATAAAAAACAACAAACACCCCTATTAATTTTCTATATTGACCATTAACTTTATTGGCATGGGGTGTAGTGTAACGAAGTGAAGTGTTCGCCACAGTGTCTGTATTATCAAATATATAAATATGTGCTATAGCAAAGATTTTATGTAAACGGATATAAAATATTCAATTCCTTATTTCGGTTGTCTGCTTTTGTCTCATTTAATGTTTGGATGCTTTCCGCATAATCGAAGGGCTGAGTATTTGATTGTAAGAACATGTGTTGACCCAAATGTTGGTATTGGCAACATATTAAATTAATTGTGACGGAAACGTCTTCTTAAATCATTATAATCAAAGTGGTAGAAGGATAGACACTATTATTCGTTATTACTTTTTTTTTCTTCACTCGTTATGTCCTAATTATAACACGAACAATCAGGCCAAAATGACATATATTTGAATAGTGAAACGGGAGTTGCATTGCTTCTAATATCTATAACTTTCATCTTTCAGTGAAATTGCCTCAGGTCATCCAGACGTAAGCCTAGAGCTATTTAAATTGGCATCAGGTAATATAGATATCAGTCTAGCGCTATTTAAATTGGTGTCGGGTAATGTAGATTTCAGTCTAGTGCTTTTTAAATTGGCATCGGGTACTGTGGATTTCATCCTGGTGCTATTTAAATTTGCTTCAATTCATGTAGATTTTAGTCAAGTGCTATTTAAATTGGTTTCAGGTAATCTAGATTTCAGTCAAGTGCTATTTAAATTGGCGTCAGGTAACGTAGATCGTAGTCTAGTACTATTTAACTTGCATCATGTAATGTAGATTTTAGGCTGTGCTATTTAAATTGGCATCATATCATGTAGATTTTAGTCTGGTGTTTTTTAAATAGCCATCAGGTAATGTATATTTCAGTCTAGTGCTTTTTAAATTGGCATCAGGTAATGCAGATTTTAGTCATTTGCTATTTAAATTGGCATCAGGTAATGTAGATTTTAGTCTAACTAATTAGGAATACATCGATGTTTGTTTCTGAAATTTCAAAAATTGTCGGTTAAAAAGGACTAACCTAAAACCAAATACGATAAAGGTCTTTTAAATAAAAACATAATATTTTAATATTGATATATTACAATACACTCTGTCTTAACTAAAGTTCAACCTATAGAAGCAGTGTTATATAAACTATCAACCATAGGTAAAATGTTCCACATGTGACTGCTTCAGTAACATGCCACCTTTAGTAATAAGTACTGATTGTATGTATGTATGTATGTATGTATGTATGTATGTATGTATGTATGTATGTATGTATGTATGTATGTATGTATGTATGTATGTATGCTTGCATGCATGTATGTATGGTTGCAGTATGTATGAATGTGTGTATGTCTGTCTGTCTGCATGTATGCATGTATGTATGTATGTATGAATGTGTGTATGTCTGTATGTCTGCATGTATGCATGTATGTACGTCTGGCACGATGATCACTAGTCTATATTATGAGTTTTTCTTTGTCTCCTCTTAGTTTTAAAGAATTTTAATCAATAAATTCATAATTAAACTACGCACCATTTTCAACATTTTGGAATGGAAAAAGGAAATGCTGCTTCGATTGCTCCATACACTAGATAATTTTATTTATAAGGTGTACATCGCTGTGGCTATGGTTGATTTTGTTCCCACGCTAATCTTAAATTGAGAACAATACTTTATTTCGAAAAGTCACTGACAATTCATAGCTTTACAAAGTCATGAATATATTCCTTGCTGGTTACATTTAACTTATTATTCGGCTGTTTGGTCAGAAGCAGATCAAGGCATTCATATATTGTATTGTGATTTAAATCGTAGATGATCACGCACTTTATTGCGTGTCTTAAATTGTAGAACCAGAGGAGGCATGTAATATGAGAAGATAGTATTACCTGCTTGAAAGACTATGGTAGAAATAAAGCAAATGGTTGATTTTGAGATTAGTATATGTTAAATATGTAAATCTGGATTTTTAAGTCTAACAGAGGGGCCCCGAGTTCCAATTTGCCAACAAATCAAGAAATATTACCTGGCACATGAGGTAATACTTTAACATTAAGGTGTGAATGTTGTTATGCATTAAATAGCGAATTGTTGTTGACGTTGTTTGTTGTTGTAGGGTTTCACGCCATTTTGCACCGTACGATAGGCTATACATGGCGGCCAGAATTAACGGTGGAGGAAGAACCCGTGAAAACCCCCGGAAAGTATCACCTAACCACGAGAAGCTACTGGCAAGCATTCTCACATACCCACATTGGCCGAATCTGAGACTCGAACCCACGCCGACAGTGGTGATATGGCAGTTATCCGTAACAAAAAGCTCTTTAGACCACTCGACCGCTCCGGATCACTACATGGCGACTTAATTCTACATTGTGATTTAGATGTAATTATTTGGTACATAGGGACAATTTACATTGAGGTATTAAAGTTAGTATTTGGTAAATGGCGACTTAATTCTACATCGGGATCTAGCTGTAATTGTTTGGAAATTCGGGCATTACTTTATATTGACGTTTAACTGTAGCTATAAGGTATAATGCCGACGTAAGTTTATATTATGATTTGTATGTAATTACTGATAAAATGCGCACTTAATTTTATATTTACCTCTAGTGCACTCTTGCATTTTCTGTCAGGTCAAAAGAAATAATTTTATCTTTTGTTTTGGAATTTAGAAAACAAATCTTGAACAAGTCTTTTAAACTGAAGAGGAAATAACTGCCATTGGAAAAAATAAGTACATGCAGGTCTTGTGTATGTTTTTGTTGTAGTTATAGGGTTTAACGCCATTTTTCAGCACGAGATAGGCTATAACTGGCGGTCAGTATAAATGGTGGAGGAAGAACACGGGAAAACCCAGAAAAGAACCAAAGACCGACGAGAAGCTACAGGCAAGCTTTCCCACGTACTTACCTTGTCCGAGCCCGAGACTAGAACCCACGCAGACAGAGGTGACATGGCAGTGATCCGTAACTTGAACGCGTTAAACCAGTCAGCAAATCGGGACCCTCGCCCCCCCCATGTATGTATGTATGTATGTATGTATGTATGTATGTATGTATGTATGTATGTATGTATGTATGTATGTATGTATGTATGTATGTATGTATGTATGTATGTATGTATGTATGTGTGTGCATGTGTTTGTGTGTGTGTGCGTGCGTGCGTGCGTGAGTGTGTGTGTGTATGTATGGATGTAAGTATGTGTGTCTTTGTGTGCGTGCGTGCGTGCGTCCATGTGTGTATGATTGTATGCCTCGACGTCTGTCTGTCTGTTTGTTTGTATGTACACGAAGTGGTAGGTGGGTACGCTATTTCTTTTTATTTCTTCACTCGCTATGTCCTACTTATAACACGAACAATGAGGCCGAAATTACATATATTTGAATAGTGAAAAGGGAGATGCATTGCTTACTATATATATATATATATATATATATATAACTTGCTTCTTTCTGTGGAATTGTCTCAGGTCATCCAGAAGTAGAGCTATTTAAGTTGGCATCAGGTAATGCAGATTTCAGTCTAGTGCTATTTTTTGGAATCCGGTAATGTAGATTTCAGACTAGTGCTATTTTTTACTGGCATCAGGTAATTAGATTGCACTCTAGTTCTATTGAAATTAGCATCAGAGAAAGTAGATTTCAGTCTAGTGCTATTTATATTGGCATCAGGTAATGTAGCTTTCACCCTGGTGCTGTTTAAATTTGCTTCATTTCATATAGGTTTAACTCCAGTGCTATTTAAATTGGTATCAGAAATGTAGATTTCAGGCAAGTGATATTTAAATTGGCATCAGGTAAATTTTAGTCTAACTAATTAAGAGTACGTCGATGTTTTTCAGAAATTTCAATAATTGTCGGTTAAAAAGAACTAACCTAAAACAAAATACGATAAAGGTCTTTTAAAATAAGAAGCAGAAGAGTTCTAATATTGTTATATTATAATAGTCTTATCTATTTAAGACTATACTGTCGTCCATTGGCTATATTGTAAAAAAAACTTTTTAAATGGTGTACTTAAATTGTATTGCTGACTACATTATGTTCAATCATTCACTAACTACCTGGACACAAACATCGATGTATTCGACATACCTTCAAATATGTAATTGAATCATGCCTTAAATATGTCGTATTTGCCAAATTGTGACTTAAGGAACAAGGTTGGTGATTGGCATATATAATTTCTATACGTTTATTGTGAAAATGTTGTTTATTATGGAAACAGGTATAGGTTCCTTGTTTTGAGTCCATTACAAATTGCATACCTCTGTTATGTGATTCTATATATGGCATGAGAGTGATAACTTTCGGTAAATTAAATGAGTGATTTCTTTTGAAAAGTTATAGAAGTATGTTCTTAGTATGAACTTTGATAATTATAGCTTTCATCGATTTTTGTTTATATCTAACCACATATATTATTTCCAGTGGTTGGGGTTAGTCTTCATCCAAAATAGGATATTGACAAAAGTTGTTTGAAAATAATAATAATAATAATAATAATAATAATTATAATTATAATAATAATTATAATTATAATTATAATTATAAAAATTAATACTACTACTACTACAACAACAACTACTACTACTACTACTACTACTACTACTACTAATAATAATAATAATTAATGGTTAGAAGACAAGTAAACATTACAACTATAACGGACGATCGAATGTTCTAAGTTCGACCCCAGCGAAAACAACCACATCAAACATATTTATCAATTTACTACAACGTATAGAATTACAATATAAAATGAATTAATATAAACTATTTTTAGAGCCATATACAGTGTTGATGTATTAAGAGGTTCGTACGTGATGTCTGCGGTTCCGGGTTTGATTCTCTGAGCCGTTATGTGTAAAAGTCAGTCGTATGTCACATTGTATGGCGGTATCATCTCTGTTCTGAAGTTTCTGCTAATAAAAAACCACTTGTTACGATTCAAACGGCATTCATACATATCAAACATTGAAAGATATTTGTACTTTATGTTTTGCTGGTTTAACGGCACTTTGAACAAATTATTGGCTATGTCATGTCAGGTAAAGGTTAGCTACGTCACGTTCTCATGGACACGGCATGACATTCCGAATATGGCTGCCCTGTGCTAGTGTCGAACGCGTTACCAATAGATTACAAGTCAAACATTCAACAAATTGATATATCAATGCTACCTATACAAAAAGGTAAACGGTCAAAGGATTTCGTATAAATAAGGCTTAATATAAAGATAAAAGGTAACAAAGGACTTGACATCAATCAGACTTGATACTAAGATAAGCCGTAACAAAAGACTTCGTATCAATAAGGTTTGATACAAAGATAAGCCTTAACAAAGGACTGGTTATAATCTTGATACAATATGTTTGTCTCTTAAATATGCGACATAAATTTGCACTGCGGTTTTTGTGTTATTATCAAAAAATGTTGTGGTTGAAATTGATAGGTTGATTCAGTTTATTTGCTGGATAACGATTTCACAGAATATGCATTTCACAAGAAAACAAAAGGCTCAAAAAGTAATAAAATATCACAGAAAATGGATCCTTCTTGTCAGGGTGGCATATTTATGAAAAAGTGTTGGGTGAGGTAATTTTTGTGGCAACGCTCAATAACGTTATCTTTTTATGTTGCATCAATAAGCTTACTATTTCATTAATCTGATCCAATCGAAGATCTTTGAGAGTGAAAGTGTCTTCAAAGAATTGCAAAGTTTTGTTGCATTCCTTGCTTGATGCCATATTTTGTTACTATCCTTCTAATGTTAAAAGATATTATCTCATTTAAACTCAAAACACGTTGTGTTGTTATGTTCTCAATCTCATTGTAATAATCTCGTAACATCAATTGTCTAGAGCGTTCTAGCGTTGGCAGTATATTATGTTTAACTTCATTAATATCGTAGTACAAATCAAATTTTATATAAATTCTTGCTGATTCAATTTCATAAAAAATATCAACTTATTTTCTGAAATACTCATATAATCAGCCATAGACGTCATATATGCAATTGCGCTTGGGGATTTGTCAATATGCATGACAAAGCATTTAACATAGACAACGATGAAAGGATCATTAACATAAAAGTTACACGGCACAAAGTATATATTAAAAGGGTACAATAAGTAGATTTAGCAAGTTAAAATTGGGAAATCAGTTATGATATGAATTAAATATATTACACGCCTCTCGCTTGTAAATGACTGACGAAGTGTGAATAAATAAAAGCACCGAGAACCGTGGATTGTTTTATATTGTTTTCAAATAAGAACATTGAGGATGTAAGTAAGTTTGAACGAATGATTATTATAAATGGATGGATATTTAGATTGCATGATGTATGTCAAGACAAAACCAAACTTAATTCGGCTTGGAAAAAAAAATTAAATCGTATGTGGAAAGGGTGCACTTGAAAACCGTGATTGGACAACATTGTTTCAGCATGTTAAAAGATGATTATTTACAATGGGATACAAAAATGAAAACCAAACAAATCAAAGACGAAGTAATTGATTCCCAGCATAATAAAAGATGGCTGAAAGGCATATTCATATTAAGTAGCCGCTTGATAAAATGTGTGTCCATATACATCAAGCGATGATAGAAATTATAATATTGGCTCAGTCGAAACAAATATGCATTTTTAGTGGAACAATTATAATGCGACTGTTAAACCGATGGAAATGATCGAGGATATAGCAAAACAAACACAAAATTGATAGATTTTAGGTGTGTTACATAAATGAGATTTAAAATGTATTGCTGTGGAAACAACGAACAGATTAGAGAAAACTGAGCATGAAAGTGATCCTTATAAAAGCACACCTTAAGGAGATAATTACGCTGAGAATGCGGTATTTTGAGGCGAAATCGCAGTACTACTGAATTATATATATATATATATATATATATATATATATATATATATATATATATATATATATATATATGTGTGTGTGTGTGTGTGTGTGTGTGTCGATCGGAAACAGGGAAATAAGGGACGCCCTATATTAATATATTGTATCGATAGTTTGTACTAATTGAACAACTGTTAAGAGGATTTTGATATCAACGCATTCGCCAACCACAGGACATCAAGTCGGCGACTCAACAATCCAGCGACTCAGTCGATGACATGAAGCCAGTTGAAGTCTATCGCACTCGGGAACACTAGCCTTTTGAGATATTCAGCGGGGTATGATTCCAAGTCCAAAGACCTATACTAAAGAACCCGAGATAGCTAGAATCAGTGTAGTCTAGCCGATTGATTATCCACTAGAATAATTTTACCAAATTAAAAACCCACCTAAGGGATATTTTTCAACGCCTCCTTGGCATTTTCAAGGTAGGTATGTATTCCAACAGAAGGCAATGTTTGGAGAACATTCTTTTAGAGGATTTCGAGATAATTGCGGCTATATACAGGGAGTCGGGTAACACAAGTGATTTAAGAAGAATTTACATTACGTATGCACTTTGGAAAGTACTTACCACTTTAGAGAACTTTGACCTGGACCCTTCATTGCAATCATATCTTTAGGAGATATAGCCCACCTACGAAGGAAGTCCTGACGAATAAATCTAACTGTCTGTTTAGTTATACTTACTGCACAATATTTAAAGTCTATATCATCTATAGCTATCAAACTGTGTGGAATAATGGTGAGTTTGTATGGAAGAATAGATTGGAGGTCGCAAGATTACAAAAACAAAGTTGCCATAACTGAACAATGAAACGTGGTTTCCTTTGCTAGGCATTGATAATGATAATGTTGGTAAACGCCTGATGCATTTCAAATGCAACAAAAATTGGTTTTCAGTGAGATTTTAGTAATTAGATCTAATAATCGTGTCAATGGAGACTTAAGTTTATATTGCGATCTAGATGTAGTTATCTGGTACATGAGGACACACTTTTTCATTGAGGTATAAAAGTTATTTTTTGGTCAATTGCGACTTAAATCTACATCGTGATCTAGATATATGTATCTGATACAAGGTGACATAAATTTACTTTGAGATATAAATGTGATTATAATGGCGACTTAATTTACAATTTAACATTATGATATTATACTGACATAAATAATTCAACTCTATTTATTCATTAAGTTGGATTGATTGTAGCTACGTGAATATCATAGTCTCCACAGAGTCAATTCAGATTTAAGTATTTCTTGGAGCGTGCACGGAAATAATTCAGATTTCCTTACTGACAATGTTAATGTTTTATTGAAATTATTTATAAAAAAGAAAACGAAATCAGTAATCATCTGTAAATTGGTATTATGCACAGTAATTAAATGCCCGACACTACTCATCGCATTACTGTAGACCTGATACTGTTAAAACATAAACAAATAAATCTATAGGAAAATCATAGGTCTAAATTATCAACTGAATTATTCCCAAAATCAACATACGTACCGTTGTTTGACATTATTCGATGTCAAACATGGTCTCATGTTAATTCATTTCAGATTGTATGTGGACTAATTAGCAAGCGGAATAAGACCAGGTTGTCCTAATATGACACAGTACATGTTATGTGATTCATAATTTTCAAAAATTTTGTATATTGCTTGTGACGGTGCCTTGTGGTGTCGTGGTTTCCGTAAACTTTCTAATAGTTGAGCTCCACTGATTGGAATGTGTGCATATAATTTGCTTGTCAGATTTCGCATCAGTATGAATCCAATTATCGTTAATTCAATACCATTGTTCCAGAGTCTAATTTTTCTGATTCTGCAAACCATACACCTGGGAACTTTTGCTATTACGGAAGCCACAATGATATTTCATATGCCTGTCTGTCTGTCTGTCTGTCTTTGTGTCTCTGTATCTCTCTCTCTCTTATTTAATTAATGGGAATATCTATATATGTGCAACAATTAACTAACTGAAGTTAACTCATGCTATTCATAAAGGATTTTCATTCCAGGTTGTAGTTCGATATGCTGTCTTTCAGGACATCAGGGACAAAAAATAAGAAATCATGGTCAAAACTTAAACGTTCCAAACATTTCGAGTCAAGTTCTGTAATTAAATATATCATCGTTTCAAAACTGCCTTGAAGGCTCGCATGAAAGTATGCAATGGGATACGGCACATACAAATGAGAAAACTCAGATGTCAGAAAGTCAATGCCATCTTTTAGAAAGGACTTCACTTTTCAGAATTTTTTTTTCTTCAAATTCATAAAATATTTCTTAATTTGTATATTTATTTATTTAATTATTCATTGATTCAAAGGTGAGATGGTAGTAACGGTGGTTTCGACCACTCAGCCACTCGGGGCTGCTATAGTTGAAGTAATTCGAGTAGTATTAGTGTTAATATTGGTGGTAGTAGAATTACGTAGGAATAGTAATAATATTAGTAATGACCGTATAATTAAAATTGCTAGAAACAGTGAAGGTAGTCGAGGTATATAGTTATATTTACGAGCCTACTACATTCATAGTGGGAGAGGCCGATGTACAATGTGATCGATATGTATGCAGTATTGTACGGTAATTGTCCATTTATGATTTTATGTTCATGTTTTCCAGCTGATCTATTCATGTACAGATTATATCACTTGAACTAGATACAGCTCTCACAGGTTTACACTAAATTCACATTAACGTTAGCACATTGATAAGAATAAATCGTTAAGTCACTTTATGACGGAGATCATTACTATGTATTTAAAACGCTCATTGCAGGGATTAGTCGTTTTGTTTATAGCAACATGATTAAGTCTGCGGAAAAGAGGCACGCACGTATTTAACACCGAAGAGAGAGACGAACTTGTTTCGAAAAGCTGGCTTCTTTATAAACTGATACAAATATTGTAAGTATAATTTATTTTATTTAAGATTTTATAACAAAGTACATTTTTTAGCATGGAATATTTTCTAGAACAAATACCAGTCATAATGCCAATGTGAATTGCTATGGAGTCAGTGTTTAAATTCAGAATGACTTTAATTTGTATTAATTAGGTACACCCAAAATCTCGTGTGAAATCTTAGAGGCCCAGGGATTTTGTCATTATTATCATGATTGCGTTATGAAATGGCATCTTTTTGTATTATTATCTTTCTATTGTGTATTAAAAGGGCATATTTATTTGCATTATTTGTATTATTATCTCTATATTGCGTATTAAAGGGGTAGCTTTATTTGGCGATATTTTAATTGCTTATTAAAAAGACAAGTTTACTTTGCATCACCTGGATTGCAAATTGAAGGTCATTTTAATTTTGTAAAATCTAGATTGTTTTTTGAAGGGGGCATCTTTGGTTTGTAAAATATCAGTTATGAGGCGGATTTGGTAAGATCGATATTCTCTGATTCTAATGTTACTGGCTCAAACCTTGTCCTGGGACTGCATAGATTTTGTTTATGATTTACCCATTATGTATTGACATGCTGTTAAACAATTATTTAGTCATGTTATATTGCCTACAGTTCCGTTAAAATGTAATATCATCACTGTTTATTGAAAGATAACCCTAATATTTGGAACAGATACGACGATGCGTTAAAATCTGATTTGCAGAATCTGAATGTAAACTACGTGATTTGCCGAATTATCAGTCCGATTTCAGACCTTCAAAAATGTCCATTCGACAATAATGAACATTTACGATTATTTTCAAGGTAATTAATTGATAGGAAGAAATGTTTTGAAAGTCAAATCTTATATATATTTACTTTTGAATGAAACTTTCTGTTAATATGCATAAGCTTAGTATAACATACCAAGTTACACAAAATAACAAGAAAGTTATGGTGTCAGTTAGAATCACACTCCGGACCTTTAAGGCCTAATTCGGAGATAAAAACAGCTAGGCTAATTGGACTAGACCAGGTAATTTTGTCATCTTACACAACTTGACTCATGCACTTAGGTACACATTCATCTTGCCATTGACCTCGCACGGTAAAAGGACAAAGAGTAAATGATTCACAGTGATTTCGTAACGAAAAGAATTTAATTTACTGAAATACTAAAAGATATAATTTACACATATTGTAAAAGTTATTCACTCAGATTGTGAAATTATGTAAACAAAAGGACATGTACAAATTATGTTTCCATTCCCCAAAACACAATGCATTTTACGAACCTACAAAACTTAATTGACAGTTACCCCACCCCATAATAATAATAATAATAATAATAATAATAATAATGACTTTGTATAGCGCCTAATCTTTAGAAATCTTCAAGCGCTTTTCAAAATCTAATCATTTTACTTTGAATTATTTGGTTTTCTATATCGCTGGTCGATATAAAACCGTTTAGGATTTTAAACATGTACAAGTAGAACCTATTGTATGGCGCTAAATAGCCTTAATGTGCTGGTACGTCGTTAACTATTAATCATACCAAACAAAACAAACAAACAACATCTAAAATGATATGAAAACAAAAACATAACCAAACATCATTAAATTAGAAAACGTAAACAATGCTGAAAATATTTAAGTTGCGAAACATTATTAGATATTTTAGTTTGTTCTTGCAGTCGCAAAAAAGTGAGTTTATGAGCACTCGTGAAAGGGATTAATGTGCCTTTGTGTCTAATTTCAATGGACAATTCTTGTGGGCTCTGGTATGCAAAAGAACGTTGTCATATGACTTCGTTCAGATATATATCCCAGATATCGCCAGCTTCACCATGCAACTCCTGTATCTTAGTCTCTGTATCCTACATTAAATGGCCACACATAACTTGTACTTCTTTAATATCAAAGTGTCTATTAAACTGAAATGCAGTTAGACATTTACACTTTTACATCCTAATGGTTAGATTCAGACACATATTATAGCATCCATCCTAATGGATAGGTTTAGCCACATATAATAGCACCAATCCTAATGGTTAGATTCAGACAATCAGATAATAGCATCCATCCTAATGGTCAGATTCACACACACACATAAACAGTGTCAGCGTACAGCTGGGTTCTTTCTGCATGTTTTGTCCACCATTTATTTTGTATGTCGCGGAGCCTGCATTGGAGGTAGCTGCAAATACGGCAGAAGGCTGCATTCTTCTGTGTACGGGATGGTGGAAAAAGGTGGGCTTGGTACACTGGTCTCCATTTTGGCACGAGGTTCTTGGATTTCTTGGTTTTCCTCAAACCAGTCGTTGGTTCCATTAGTGGTGAATCCAATAATCTATTCTGAGGTTTGCAGATGGCCGCCTTGATGTGATTAAACATCTCTTCCGGCGGTAGATCTGGCGAAACATTTGGTTCTTCAAGTCTAGAATGCAGGCTCTCCTGAAAATCTGCAATGACGTCAGCACACAAAAGGTTTTTGATCTGAAGCTTTCTTCTCTGGATACTTTATTGTTGTAGGGACCTGGGCTTGAAGTGGAAGTATAGTTTGCATCTGACAAGAGGACGATTTATGTCGCACTCTGCATTGGGCATCACTCTGGTATAAAGGACATCATTTAAGTCTCTCTGGCATACTATGGTGTAATATATTAGGTGCCAGTGTTTTTACCTAAGGTGTAACCAGGTATTTATCAGGCTATCTTTCTGCAGAAATACGGTGATGGTGATATTTCCCAAGAACTGCTTTTCAGACTTCTGAGTGTCTGTCCACTGTAGCATTGAAACCTCCGAGGATAATTATTTTGTCTCTGTCTGTGACACTCTTGATAAGTCTATGCAGGTCAGCATAGACCTTATCCTTTTCAGAAGGATCCGCCTAGAAGTGTTGAAGCATATGCACTGACGAGTGTGAGATCGTGTTGGTTCCCTAACGGGAGACGCATGGATATGATGCGGTTGTTGTGACCAGTCGAAAGATTTGTTAACTTGGTGGCGATTGAGTTCGAAACATACGCCTGAAAGGTGGTTGTCAGTCTTTGGTTTTCCTGACCAGTACAGGGTGTATCAAGCGCCAAGTTCTTTCTGAAAGGTGGACTTCTCAAAGTACACTAATGTCAATACCAAGGCGAAAATGTTCGTGTGCGATTACTGCAGAGCGTCCTTCAGGTCTGTTACTATCAGTTAAGTTTAGAGTTGTTCTGATGTTCCGACAAGCCAGTTTTAGTCTTTTTCCACGATGTAAGGTAGATGGGGCATGCCTTGTGTTTCCGTTATGTTTCGACCGCGTTAGAATATCCACATTGGCTGCGGAAAGCCAACTAGGTGTAAGGAGACGAGCTTTGGTTAGGTCACTTTTTATAGGCCCAACTCCATGTGGAGCAAGCAATGCTGTCCCTTGGTCATTCAGGCTATCTGCTGCCGGGTGATGGCGTCGTCTCATAATCAACACCATACGGCCAAAGTCCTGAGTCGTCCGCATGTAGAATTCGGACTGCGGCTTCCAGTGCCATATTTCACCTGCCGTTTTCGCCCCTTTCCAATCTCTGAAAACCTTGATAGAGTCGAACGTAAGTAGTAGAGTGTAGCCAGTTCCTTTATGCATGATCAGTACAAAGTGTTGGGACCCAGCGGTATCCACCCCCATCTAACTCAGAATTTAGCAGGAAAAAACGAAATTGTGTCACTTTATTACCTCCATAGAATGTAGTGAATTAGAGCCATTAACTCGAATGAAATAGTTTACCATCACAAAGCGATAATGTATTGTGCAAGCAAGAAGAAGGCACGGCTTTTAATATATATTATGATCAGGGTATTTCTATCACTCTTATTGACTCTAGGCCACTAAGTCGACATCAGCTCTTTCAAAATGCTGGTTTCAAGGTTGATTTTGATATTTTGTTCTCTCTCAATAATTAACCAGTATGTGTCTTCCAACATCACCCTGATATCGACAACCCCTCTTACTTGGAAATTGCTAATAAAGTACATATATAAACAAACAAATCTTGATTGCATGTTTATAATTTCATGCAAAGCCATTATAACCACCACAACCATGATAATCGCTACATATCAGCACCAAGACACTGTCCGTAAAGTTTTCAGTCCTCGACGTATCATTGCCACGAAAACAAAGGCAGACTGACCATTAGTAGTTGCGGTTATGTTTTGATAATGCACGAAAAGGTGACTTCAATTGTTAATAGAAACAGCAACAATAGTACGGTTGTGGATTGTTTGGTTGGAAGAGAGAAACGGGCAAAATAAGGATTTAACTTCGTATATGTTTCCTTTGCTGGATTGTCAGGTAGAGAGAAAGAAAATAGCGGTGCAAGAACTTGGGTTTCTGAAGTCAGATAAATAAATTATTAACGATGGACGCAATCCTTGGGTGTTTTGCATTACTAAAGTCAAATAAAAAAAAAACTTAATATATTTATGACCACATGGGAATTTTTGAACACTCAAGTCAAATGAATACTATGAAGAACAAGGTTGCAAACACGGTTGTTTTTAATTATTGAAATCAAATAAGTACAGCTTTTGAGTTTTGTGATGACATTTGGATCCTTGTTCGATTTAACCTCTAATTTTAAATAATGCGCCCTAACCCCCTGTATTTGCTTGAACAAATCACATGAACGGTGTACATGCAATGCAACATTTATTACCCATAAAAGAACATGAAGTAATAGCTACCAGAACGTTCTTACCTCTTTTCAATCCACGAGTTTGTCTATTGTCATATTTTCATTTTTCACCAGCTTAGTGTTTTCCGACGTCACCATGTTTCTATTCAGGTAGACGCTTTTGGTAGGGCCATGTCAGATCTTTGATTTATTGTTAATCTCAATGTATACAGCAATGTTATGTTTTCTAGAAAGGACACGTGTGTCAAAGTGTTCTGGGGCGCTCGCTTTTACAGATCAACATATCACCTCTGTCAGAGTGAGTTCGGGTCTCAGGTTCGACGAGCATTTTGTTCTAATTGAATTGTTCCCTTTATATCTTAAATCGGTGGCTTTCGTTCAAAATGTATGTTAGGTCTTATGGGACTCGGCAGTAGTAACAATTAAGATTGTGTGGAAATGTAATATGTATTGCTCAAAGTTATTGGCCAGCTTTATTTTGCCTGAATGAAATCTGTTTATGACTGTTTGGACTACACGTTTTATTTTGGGTGGTTTCCTACTTCTGTTAACTTCACTGATCAAGGTGTCTAATTTCCTGCCTTTATTGTTTTAATTCCAGCTATCTTGTCATGTAATATTTATTAGTCTTGTCGTGTTCGCTGATACTGTAGTGGATATAATTTGGTTCGTTAAGCGATTGATTGGCTGTTAAGTCGGCTAAATCGTTTCCACGTATGTTAATGTGGGATGGTATCCACATCAATTGTACTGGTTGATTGTTATTTGTTTCAGTATTAGGTTGGTGTGCCTTAGGAAATGTTTTCTTGAATAATGTTGAGATTTGAGGATATGAAGCTAAGCGATTCATATATTATCACCAGGTATCTTGTTTTCCTCAATCCATTTGATGGCTTCTATAATAAGGACAAACAAATATAATATTTAAGTTAGTTGTAAACACATTCAAAATTACCCTACCTCAACTCCCCTTGTTACAAATCGTACATGAGATATTTCATAGTTCAGTCATGGCAGAATATATATATATATATATATATATATATATATATATATATATATATATATATATATATATATATATATATATATATGTATGTATGTATGTATGTGTGTGTGTGTGTGTGTGTGTGTGTGTGTGTGTGTGTCTTCTCTGTCAATTGTATGTAAATTATACTTTAAATAAGCTTTCATTGTGCCTTGCTCTATATATACTGAACCATAAGGCTTCACAAAACATATCATGCAACTTGGTGTCCGTCGTCCATTCTATCGCTACATTTAATGATCCTGACTTGAAGGTTACTGAGTTACAGATAGCATACAATAATTGATGCTGTGTTGAACGAAGTGAAAGAGGCAAATATGAATAACATCTAGACTCGTTTTATGCTCAACCTCAACTTATACATGGATGACAGATTACTTATATGCCACAGTTGCTCATTCAACGTATACTCCATGTCAACTCATACTCTATATCAACTGCTACACACTATCAACTTATACTCCATATCAACTTACACTCCATGTCAACTTGTAGGCCAGCAAATATTTCATGAAGGATGGAAAATATGTCACAATTGCTCATTCAACTTATACTCCATATCAACTTGACCTCCATTTCAACTTCTACTACATGTCAGCTTGTAGGCCAACAAATATATTAATGAAGGATTTAAAATATGCCACAGTTGTTTATTCAACTTATACTCCATATCAAGTTGTAGGTTGGCAAATATGGAATTTTAAAAGCCCTTATATATGATAGATTTTAAATGTGTATCACTATAAGTATCTAACAATACAACAGGAATACGGACAATAACATGCAACTAGCTTAATATTTTTGTACCTAGACAAACTATACAAGTCAACACAAACATTATATATCACATTATACATATTAAGGAATAGCGACGGAGAAGCATGCATGTATTCTTGCATGATGCCAACGAATGGAGAAAACAGAAATGGCTCGACAGTTATTTATTGTGGGAAAAAATGAGGAAGGCAATAACAATCCCCTGTACACATGTGGTAATATTGTATTTGTTTGATTGGTCTCATAACGTAATTAAGTTTCATACGTAGCCACTACATTCGTTTATCAGTACTAAACTTTCCACCGTCTTCCAAACAATACAAATCACATGTTAATCTAAAATACCTTATGATAGGTTAACAGGCATTTCCTACTCATAAATTTCTTACTGGATGAAACAATAATGAATGACGATGCAGTTGTATCCTTGACGTCGTCGATGATAGCAACGGACGGAATAAACGACCTCAGTTATTTATTGTCGGGGAAAAACAGCTCAACATCTTATTGACAAAGTGATTAAAGATCTCATGCAAGTCACATTTTATTATCAGTCATTAGTATTTAACTCTACTAGGTTTCGGAAGTGTTTTTTGTGGCATATGTCCGTGTGTGTTTTTGTTTTACTGGCTTATTTTGCTGGAGAGAATTCCCAGTAATTTCTCCAGTCCTCCCTCTCTCTCTCTTTACGAATGATACCATCCCAAGAGATAAATTAATTATGCCACTTGTCGAAACTAGATGTCAAGTTAGGAAGGCAATAACGATACGTTAGTGTTCGAATAGCAAAGTGTTTTGTCACTTCTATATAGGTTGCAACAGATGGTTATATTTACATGCTAATTATAACATCATTTTTAACAAGTAGAAAGTTAGTATGTCATCAGTGACCTGGAAAACAACCAGTAAATAGTTAACTTACAGCTTTGCAGATGATACTGATCAGAATACTTTTTATATTTATTTAATAATGACGATGGTAATAATGTTGAAATAAAAGGCTCTGATAGTAATGTCAGACTACAAGTACAGTGTCTTCAATGACGATTATTGAAGTAGTAACATGGACGCAGATAAGAATCAAAACAAAATAACATCATGGTTTTGGAAGTGATTACTGTAACACTAAGCATAACACCCATCTCTCTTTCTTTATGTTTACAAGGTCCAAAAGGTCACATGAATGTGTCTTTATGTTTACAAGGTCCAAAAGGTCACATGAATGTGTCATTTTTCTCACGTATTTTTTTTGCGATACAACCTGAACGCAAGGTTCCCTACACTTTATGCTCCTCCAACCTGGGGTTGTACAATTGGTACTATTATACCTATAGCCAACCTTAATTTTTTCAATAATCTGTGATACAACCCGAGACTGGACAAGTAGCATGTGTATTTTGTCTCGCTTGTCAAAAACAATTTTAGGAGGTACCAAGCTGTGTCTTATATTAATGTGTATGTAATGGTTCTTGAACTATTTTAGCTGCTGTTTTTATATTTGTGCTTTTCTACCAAAGTATATTTTGGGAATAAAATGAATTGGTTTAGCTATGGTTTGTGTTTTATTCATATCAGCACTTATTGAACGTCACATTGGTGATACAGGATAAATGACATTATATCATTTTATTTAATAACTAGGTCAAATGCCAATGTACCCAATAGCTTGTACCTCTCCTTCCTCAAAACGTACTTATTCACCTAAGAAATGGACTTTATATTTGTTTGATAGACTCAGAAAGTAACTTCAGAGAGAGTTAGACATAAGCCAATCATATTATAAAATAAAAGCTTTGAAAACTTTACGCTGTCTTGCAGATACATGAGGTCCTTAACTCCCAATTATCACACAAAGGTCAATCTAGCCAGCATCTTTGTCATGCAAATATAAAGATTCCCTCCTTTGTGTAGTGAATACAATTGGTGCAATAAGCCAATATCACACCCAATATAGTAGATCACAGCTTTACAAGTGGATATGTTGAATTTGGGGTGAAATTTGGAGAACAAATTCCGAAAAAGACCTTGATCAAAGAGTATTGTGAGTCAGGTGGATTTAAAGAGAGGAGGGAAGTGTGAATCTAAATGGCAGATGTAGCGTTTGATAAAGGAATTAAAGGAGACAAAAGCAGCAATGAGTAAAATGAGAAGTGAGAACTTGATGGCATTACCTTGGACGATATAGGGAGGCAGTGAACCAAAGGTGCAATGGCAGTTCAAAGGCACCTGTGCTATAACATCCCTTACAGACACAAAATTCGGGTGAAATTTTGTTCATTTCCAGCTAATATATAAGGCTGAATAATGTAGATAATATAGATGCGTATAATGTATATTTTTCTACATAGGAAATTAACATTAATCAGTTAGGCAGAAAATACCTAAACCAACAAAACATACTTTATCAGTTTCTAAACTTGTAAACTTTACTGGGAAAAGGAATTAAAGTACTTCTAGTTACATTTGCATCAAGACCGAGGGCTAATATACTACTACAAAAATCTTTTTATTGTCATAAACAATCACTAAAAAATTGAGTTTTTATTTCTTGAAATGTTATGTCTGGTTTAAGGGAGATAACCAAAATGACATACATATGGTGTGGTCTTTGATTTTCCTCCAATATATTATCGACGTAATATGGATGAGTTCAGGAACACATGTATTAACTTTAATGCAATTAAGGTATCCAAAAATACAAAACTGATAAAATGAGAACCTAAACTCCAGGCGTCTATATCTAGCTGAGATCTCAAGAGTGATGTGTCTAACTAAAGAATTACGTGTTCAATTTCAAGGCAGGAAAGTGTACAAAAATGAACTGTTAGAGCAGGACAGTTAAAATCGAAATGGGAAGAAATACCATATCGTTATTAAAGTTTCTAAAATACTCATACCAGAATATTCATTATGATACATGTTATCTATCAACAAGAGGACCAGGAGTGTTCTCTATCCAGGTCTATGACATGCGTTACAAGAACAAGATAGCTCTTTTTATACATGATTTTTCATCTTTTGCACAAAAAAGATTCAATATTTGGCTAAAATTAACTATACTCTCTTTACATACCTTATTTTGTTGCATGTATGCTAATCTTATAACTGCCTACACATGCATAAAGCCATCAGTCTACATATGTTATAGCTATAGTTACAAAAGCCCCAGTCCAAAGCCAACTTGTGTTATCTTCTGAAGATTTCATACATGTTATTCTTAAAAGACTGTCAATATTTGACCAAAAAAGTTCAGCATCCATTTGTTTTTCCTACATCAAACTAGTACAGTTCATAAATGCTGCCCACATGTATGCGTTTCTATGGATACAATGTGAGGCTTTTCTTTCCTATAGGTATCACGGTACCAATTGTTTTTCCATAGGCCTCAATGCTAATGTTGTTTGAAATAAATATAATTTCTATTCCACTTCAGCATGCATGTCACACACTGTCATAGAGAACAATCTTAGATCTTCAGTTTCACAAGAACAAAACCAGGTACTACATTGCATTTAAGAGAGACAACTCTGCTGGCGTAAGAAAGGGACAAGAGTTATCTGGTCACAACAGACCCAGTTTCACCCAGGTGTCCCACATTTAAAACAGAAAGTACAACTCTTTTATAATGCACCAATCACAGCTAGTGTTGTTTAGTTCTGAATGCAAGGTTGCCGGTAACAGCAGCAAATGCAAATTAACACCCTCGAACACTTTGACGATGACGTAATATTGCATTTAAAGTGGATGAAATTGGAAGAGGAATTAAAAATATAGGAATTGAGACCACGTTTTCTTGTAGCATTTTGGATAAGGAGAACGAACGAGAACCAACTATGTTGAATCAAGTGAGTCACCTTGTCATATCACTGCCATCGTTGGGTCGAAAGAAAGTTAATCATGTGGCTAATAAATAGCCATTCTAACTACAAAACAGCAATGTTCTTTAACAATAACCAACAGCATGTACATCTTTCATTTTGAACATGATTTCGCTTAAAGACCTATGATAAAACACAAGCTTAATTATATCCATGAAAGGTTAACTGTTGTTATAAATACATACATTTATGGTTTTTGTTATCTTTTCTTTCTATCTTTGTAATTTTTCAGTAGATTTAGGGTATGGGATAATCCTTCTCATTTGACAGATAAAACATTTTCTTTAGATTACGTAGATTTTATCCGGTTCGTTTATTAAATTAGAATATGTTGTTGTGTGAGAACATTATACATTTGTCAAGCGCTGTCTGTGTCAAGAGTTGTATGCCCATTATCTAAATAATAATTGTGTCATATAAGACTTTTCTCAAAACATACGAAAGTCTTGATAATTTACCAAAGCTATTTATATAATTCTTTTCAATCTATTCGTATTTTTAAGTGCCTTGAGAGATTCTTTGTTGAAACGTGTATACTTGAGATTATAATATCGCTCTAATGTGTAATGTGCCAGTCACGATGATCTGCTGATGTTAAATAGCTCAGCGGGATATAAGGTAGAGCCTAGTACTTACTGTTAATTTGATATTCTGGTTTCGTTCGATATTTGTTATGTTCAATGGTGTAATTATGAATTGATGTAATTGTGCGTCAGAGTGTGATTTGGCGATTTCTTATCGATACAAAAAAACGAGGTATGAACACTATTCTACATTGAAGAATTCGGTGATTAAAGTCAATGCTCTTCGTTTAATTGAGCCTAGAAAATGGGGTTCAGTGTTGATATTTGAATTAGTTTTGTTTCTTTGGTGTTGTTAGAAAAGAACATGGAAAAGTTAAAGGTTTCAGAGATCATATATATCTCTTTACATATCTTGTATAACTGAGTCAGTTTTGATTTTAAATGTTAGGGCAAGCTTTTAAGTCAGCGAAGGCCATATCTTAGTCATTTGTATTGAACGTTACCTCATTTGTATATCATAAGCGACAATCGTTTCAATACATGATAAACTTTAAACCAGTTATGAGGACTAGCGAACTTATTGACTGTCTATTCAAGAGCAAACTTGATATATTAGGGGTTGCACTAACACTTAAACACTTTTGACTGACAAAAATTCATACTCAAGCCAGGTTATTATTTTTGCTATAGTAAGCCCCAGTTCACAACCTCATCATCATACATCACACGGATACTTACTACTTCAGCGAAATCAAGTTGGTTACTTATTCCTTATTCCGAATGGAGAAAGGAATAAGTAAGCAATTAAATATCCCCGATTAAAATATGTTTACATATATTTATATAATTTTCATTATTCACATGAAGGTTTATTTGTATTGATTCATTATTCCCAATTCAGAACGTAGTATTTTTTACAACTTAGTGAATGCAGATGAAAGCTTTTAAATACGAGTGCTGTATAAAGCTGACGTCAGAGCACGATCTATATATACAAATGCTTTATAATATTGATAGGAATACGTGTTTAGTAAATTGAAATAGGATTAATTAGTTGTGTTAGGCATTTAGCTTTTGTCTTGTGATGCATGGCTTTAACTATTAGTTTCGGGTTCGAAAAGCTTATTATTAACTCGGGTAAAAGTTAAACCACAAAAAGACCATGCAAGTTTGAAATTGGAGATTTATCTTGTGCGGTTGTCGCATCAGAAAAGTAGACCATGTACATCGTATGGATGACGGATAGATCCACAAAGATCTTCTTTATTCGGAACTCGCCTCGTGAAAAAGGTCGACAGGAAGGGCGCCTCCACGCTTCAACGATGGCTGCAAGCGCGACATGAAAGTCCTTGACATCAATATCAACACCTGGAGAGAACATGCTCTAGACAGGTAAAGCTGGTAACACAGTCGGATCACATATTTGAAAGACGGCGAATAAAGGATACGCTTACTAGCGCATGAAAAGCGATCTCAAAAATAAAACAAAAGAAGCCACAACACAAACCAGACTCAGCTTGCAAGTGCAGAAAGTGTAGCAAAGACTGCCACTCCAGTGATGGGCTATATAGCCACTACAGACGCTGCACAACCAACAACCGGGCCATCTCTCATGGGCGCACTTCCATCGTCTCTCGAGACTAACGGATGTCAACGATTTATGAGTGTAAGGACATTTTTATTGACTTTGAATATTGTCTTTACGTCCATGGAACTGAACAACTTAAAACATTTGTAACCGATTAGACAGACATTGGAATTACATAAAGAGGAGTGGAGGGCGTGTAAAACCCATATAGCAAGAAGATCATATGTTGCTTATACAGTTTGGTTGCTAAGTAGTACCTTTAAAGAGATTTGGCAAGGACGCTTCTTAACATGTTATCTCTGGAGGATAGTGTAGTCAAGATAGAAGTCCTGAGTAAATCAGCTAGATGACGGAGGTCTCGTATGACACATGCCGCAAGAAGATTATGACATAGACTAATATTTGACATTATATCTATCTGGGGATAGCGGTCAATTAACGAAACTTATTCTGGCAAATTTCGTCGATAGGAAACAGGAAAATAAGGGACGCCTTATGTTAATATATTGTATCGATAGTTTTTACTAACTGAACAACTGTTACGAGGATTTGATATCAACACAGTCGCCATATACAGGACACGCAGTCGGAAACTCAACAATCGAGCGACACCTTCGACGACATGAAGCCTGTTGAAATCTGTCGCACTCGGGAGCACTAGCCCTTTGAGATATTAAACTGCATTTGACTCCAAATCCTCCAATTCCAAAGACCTATACTAAAGAACAAGAGATATCTAGAATCGATGTAGTGTAGCCGATTGAGTTTGCACTATAATAGTTTTACCAAATTAAAAACTGACTTAAGGGATTTTTATGTTTCAGCGCCTCCTTGGGGAGTTCAAGGTAGGTATGTGTTCCAACTGAAGGAAATGTTTGGAGAACATTCGTTTATAAACTTTCGAGATATTTGCTGCAATATTACAGAGAGTCGGTTAAAATAAATGATTTAGGAATAAATTACATTACGTATAAAGATGGAAAAGTACTTACCACTTTAAAAAGCTTTTGACATGGACCCTTCATTGAAATTTTATCTTTAGGAGATATAGTCCACCTTCGAAGGAAGTACTGGCGAATAAATATATGTCTGTTTAGTTCTACTTACTGCACAATATTTAAATTCTATATCATCTATAGCTATCAAACTTATAATGAAACGTGATTTCCTTTGCAATACATTGATAATAATAATGTTGGTAAGCGCATGATGCTTAATAAAAAAAATGGTTTTCAGTGGGTATTTAGGAATTAAATCTAATAATCTTGTAAATAGGGACCTAAGTTTATATTGCAATGTGGATGTAATTATATGATACATGAGGTAATACGTTTACATTGAGGTATAGAAGTTATGTTTTGGTACATGGCGATTCAATTCTACATTGTGATCTAGATATATTAATCTGGAAAGTGGGGACGTAAATTTACATTGAGGTATAAATGTAATTATAATGGCGACTTAATTTTACATTGTGATCTGGTGGTACTAATCTGGTAAATTGCAAACTTAAATTTACACTGACATTTAGTGTACTCTTGTACTTTCTGTATGTATGTATGTATGTATGTATGTATGTATGTGTGTGTGTGTGTGTGTGTGTGTGTGTGTGTGTATGCATGCATGCATGCATGCGTGCATGTATGTATGTGCTTGTATGCATGTATGTATGTATGTATGTATGTATGTATGTATGTATGTATGTATGGATGGATGGAAAAATGAAGTGCAGTATCGGTTCATAGACTGGAGAGTTTTTGTGATGTGTACAGCGGTATGATTATGGTTCATTTTGTTCCCAAGCTAATCATTAATATAATGGGAACGATACTTTATTTCGAATAGTCACTGACAACGTAAAGCTTTACAAAGTCATAAATATTTACCTGGCTGGTTACATTTAACCATTTGTAGGCAGTTTCAATATAAACAGATCAATGCATTTATATTTTGTATTGTGATTTAAAGCGTAGACGATCACGCACTTCATTACGTGCCTTTAATTGTAGAGCCAAACGAGGGATCTAATATGAGAAGATAGTATTAACTGCTTGAAAGACTATGGTAGAAATAAAGCAAATGGTTGATTTTAAGATTATTATATGTTAAATATGTAAATCTGGGTATTTAAGTCTCACAGACATTTAGAATTCTAATGCGCCAAAAGATCAGGAAACATTACCTGCTACAAGAGGTCATACGTTTATATTGAGGTATGAATGTTGTTATGGAATAAATTGCGACTTGTTGATATTTTTGTAAGGTTTAACGTCATTTTGCAGCGCACGATAGGCTATACATGGTGCCCAGTTAATGATGGAGGAAGAACCCAGGGAAAATCCCGGAGAGAAACACCTGCCCACAAGAAGCTACTGGCAAGCTCTCTCACATACCCACATTAGCCGAATCTGAGACTCGAACCCACGCCGACAGAGGTGAGATGGCAGTGATCCGTAACATAAAGCGCTTTAGACAACTAGGCCACTTGGGGCCCCAAAATAGCGACTTAATTCTACTTTCTGATTTAGATGTAACTATCTGGTACATGGGGACATACTTTTACATTGAGGTATAAAAGTTATTATTTGGAAAATGACGACTTAATTCTACATCATCATCTAGCTGTAATTGTTTGTTAAATGCGGACATGAATTTACATTGACGTAAAAATGTAGTTATATGGCATAATGCCGACTTCATTTTATATAATGTTCTGTATGCAATTCCTGGTGAACTGCGAATATAATTTTACATTTACTTCTAGTGTACTCCTGCATTTTCTATCAGTCAAAACAAAAATAATTGTATCTTTTGCTTTTGAAATTTTAAAATAAATCCTGAACAACCCTTTGAAATTGAAGAAGAAAGAATCGCCACTGAAATCATAAGTGCATGCATACCTGGTGTATGTTGTTATTGTTGTTTTAGGGTTTAACGCCATTTTTCAGCACGAGGTAGGCAATAAATGGCGGTCAATGTAAATGGTGGAGGATGAACACGGGACGAACACGGGAAAACCCCGAAAAGAGCTAACGATGAGCGCTTTAGTCCTATCAACCACTCGGTACCCCCGCCCCTCTATGTATGTATGTATGCATGTATGTATGCATATATGTATGTATGTATGTATGTATGTATGTATGTATGTATGTATGTATGTATGTATGTATGTATGTATGTATGTATGTATGTATGTATGCATGCATGCATGCATGCATGCATGTATGTATGTATGTGTGTGTGTGTTTGCGTGCGTGCGTGCGTTCATGTATGTATTCTTGCATGCATGGACGTCTGTGTGTCTGTCTGTATGTTTGTATGTACCCGCATGTATATTTGTACATCTAGCTCGATGTGCATTAACCTATGTGGCCATATCATTTTCTTTCTTTTTATCCTATTTGTTTTAAAGAATTTCAATCAGGAAAATCCTCATTAAACTATGCGTTTTCTGTTAAATAAATTTAATGATGGAAAAATTAAGTTCAATATGTATTGTCTTGTGTACTGGGAATGTTGATATAGGATGTACTCGTTGCCATGACATAGGTTGCCTCACACTCTGGAGTCTGATTTGATATGTGTAGGCCAGTTGTACAAGGGTTGTCTCATATATTGGAAAGCTTGATTTTGGATATGTTCATTGCTGTATACTTTACTAGTCTGGTAACTGACATTGTATATATTTTAGTATTTGAGTAGCTATTTTGGATGTTGCAAAACGAAAAGGTCAAGACATTCATATTTAGTGTTGTGATCTAAATTATAGACGATCATACACTTTATTAATTGTTTTCAATGCTTAAAACAGACGAGGTTTGTCATATGAGAAGATAGTATTATCTGTGTGAACGATTATGGTGTAAATAAAGCAAACTGATGTTTAGATAAGCATCTGACGAATATGTCAATAGGGTATTTAAGTCTCATGAACGTGACGTACTGCGAAGCATCCAAATAGGATAGGACATCCTCCCCAACTCACTCTTGTAAGAAAACTAAATTATCGAATTGACAGTCTGATTTAAAAGAAGCAGATGAAAAGACATCACATCTACCATCACCACCCAATAACCACATAAAAAACAACAAACACCCCGATTAAGTTTCTATATTGACCATTAACTGTATTGGCATGGGGTGTAATGTAATGAAATGAAGTGTTCTCTATAGTGTTTATGTGCTATAGCAACGATTTTATGTGAACGGATATAAAATATTCAAGTCTTGTTTTTCAGTTGTCTGTATTAGTTTATAAATTGGCATCAGGTAATGTAGCTTTCACGCTGGTGCTGTTTAAATTTGCTTCAGTTCATGTAGGTTTAACTGCAGTGCAATTAAATATGGCATACGATCACATAGATTTTAGTCTATCTATGTAAGAGTATATCTATGTTTTTCTGAACTTTCAATATTTGTCGAGTAAAAATGATTAACCTAAATCAAAACACAGACTTTTTAAAAATATTTTTATATTACAATAGTGTCCGTCTTAACTCCTATAGAAGCAGTGTAATATCAAATATCCACCATAGGTCAAATGTTCCACATGTGACTATTTCAGTAACATGTTACCGTAAGAGTACACTGTCATCCATGGGCCATACTGTAACATAAGCTTTTTATCTGTAAATGGCGTACTTCATAGATGTTGAAAATTTTAAAATTAAAATAAGAAACGTAAAAAAACGCATTTTTGTCTCAATAAAAAAAACAAAAACAAAAACAAACAAAAACGTTTCAATAGTGTTTAGGCAACACAAAAATCAATATTTTACTTATTTACACGCTACATATCAGTTTTAATATTTCAGTGATAAAAATATGAAAAAATTTCAAACGTTTCAATCCGTACTCCAGAAAACATTGAAAATTGAAACATTCCAAAATGATACTGCAAAAGGTTAAACAGCGTCATCTCCCAATGTGCACACGCCTGGCCTACATTACCAGATATCAGCGCTATGTTGTAGCATGTTTACGTAAATCATTGTAGGCTAGCATCATATCTTCATTATTGATTGATATTTTTTATATAGAGTATGACAAAGGACCGCCTGTATGACCGATGGTAAAAAAAATGGAAGTACCAAATATAAAAACGCAACAGCAAAAAAAAATATTGAACGTAAAAAAATCCGCGTTTTTTCGAGTTTAAAAAAGAACGAAAACAACGTTTTTATCATCTATGGCGTACGTAAATTGTATTGCTGACTACATTATGTTTAATCATTCACTAACTACGTGGACACAAACATGGATGCATTCAATACATTTTCAAATATGTAATTTAATCATGCCTTAAATACGTCATATTTTTTAAAATGTGGACGTAAAGAAAGAGGTGGGTGATTGGCTTATATAATTTCTGTACCTTTATTGTGAAAATACTGTTTATTATGGAAACAGGTATAGATTCCTTGTTTTGAGTCTGTTACATATTGCGTAGGTCTGTTGTGTGATTCTATATATGGCATAACAGTAGAAAGTTTCGATAAATTAAATGAGTGATTTCTTTAGAACAGTTATAGAAGTATGCTCTAAGTACAAACTTTGAGATTTATAGGTTTCATCGATTTATGCTATATCTAACGGCAAATATTATTTCCAGAGGTTGGGTTTAAGGAATATCGATTTACTACTAATCGTAAAGGCTTCATCCAAACTAGGACATTGGCAAACGGTGTTTCAGATAATAATAATAATAATAATAATAATAATATTAATAGTAATGATAATAATAATAATAGTACTAATAATGATGATGACTATGATGCTAATAATAATAATACTAATACTAATACTACTACTACTACTACTACTAATAATAATAATAATAATAATAATTGATAGTTAGAGGACACGTAAACATTGCAAACATAGCAGAAGATCGGATGTCCTAAATTCGACCACTGCAAAAACAACCACAGCATACACAGTTATCAAAAATAAAACAATGTATAGAATTATAATTCAAAAAGTAATTCACAGAGACTAGTTGTAGAGCCAGATAAAGCGTTGAAGTATTAAGAGGTTCCTATGTGGTGTCTGCGGCTACGGGTTCGATTCGCTGAGCCGGAATTTGTAAACGTCAGTAGTATGTCACATTGTATAACGGTATCATTTCTGTTCCGAAGTTTCTTCTAATAAAATACCACTTGTTACGATTCAAACGACATTCATACATATCTAACATAGAAAGATATTTATACTTTATGTTTTGCTGGTTTAACGGCACTTTGAACAATTTATTGGCTGTTATGCCGTGGAAAGGTTAGTTACATCACGTTCTCATGGACACGCCATGACATTCCGAATCTGGTTGTCCAGAGCAAATGTCGAACGTGTTACCAATAGATTACAAGTTAAACCAATTGATCTAACAATACTACCTATACAAAAAGATAAACGGCCAAAGAACATAGCATCAATAAGGCTTGATACAAAGAGAAGTGGTAAGAAAGGACGTAATATCAATAAGGCTTGATTTTGTAAAAGGAATCAAAAAGATATACGGTTAAATGACTTTGTATAAATAAGGTTTAGTAAAACGATAAATGGTAACAAAGGACATATTATCAATAAGGATTCGTACAAAGATAAGCAGTCACAAAGGACTGGTTATAAATCTTGATACAATGTGGTTGTCTCTTAAATATGCGACTTAAATTCGCACTGCGGTGTTTGTGTTAGTATCAAATAATGTTGTGGTTGAAATTGATAGGTTGATTCGGTTTATTTGCTGGAGACAGATTTCACAAACCGTGCATTTCACGAGAAAGAAAGGGCTCAAAGAGTAATACATCATAATAGAAAATGGATACTTCTTGCCAGGGTGGCATTTTTAGGAATATGTTTTGAGTGAAATAATTTTTGTGGCTAAGCAAAGGACTGTATGTTCCATAAAATCAATTGATTTTGCAAGCATACATTTTCCAGCCCGAATCAAGCAGAACGAAATTACCTATAAAGAAAAATGGACACCGTCTCCCAAAGTGGCAAGCCAATACAAAATTAGAGACATTTCGTCTAATAGTGACACATGTATACCTAACACGGGCACTTCGTACAATCGTGGCATACCTATTCAGTAAAGTGGGAACTTCCCGCCACAATTACATTCCAGTAGTAGTAAAGTCGAGTAGGTTTCTTGCTCAAAGACCTTTATTTTCTCCAAACAAATACAAATATTCACGTCCGTACTATAAACAACCACCCAAATCCAAATGAATTTTTTATTTTTGTTCGGGCATTGTTTGTTGATTCGTTTATTTGTTATCTTCGATTTAACGTTTGTATTTATTCTAAGAAAATAAGGGTCTTTGAGCAAGAGACGACCCGTTTTCTCTTAACTACTGTAGAATTGTATAATGTTTGATAAATCAATAATTTGGTTTATTGATATTCTACGGTTTAGATAAAATGTCAAACTTGATACAAGTTCGATCTACTAGAGCTAACACACACTACGTGATATTGCTTTTGGTAACGATTTTCGTATTCTCAACGAGCATCGGCAAGATGACAGTTTACATACCTACAACTCACGTCGCGGTCAGATTTTCTTTCACGGCAGTCAACGGTACTTGACTGAATCTCTCCTTTTGGAGCAGTTTCCAAATCTTCTGGAGTATGGACAGGGGGCAACCTAATTATTCTTGGAGATTTCAACTTTCACTTTGACTGTCCTGGTCAACCATACATGTAAAAACTCCTAGATTCCATTCATGTTTTCAATGTTAAACAGTCAGTTAACCATCCTACCCATAAACTTGGTCACATTTTGGACTGGTTTCTTTATAGACCTGATGATAATATTCTACAATCAACACTTGTATCCCACGAAATTGCAGCGGATCACCTGTGCATTGTATGCCATATCGACGTATCAGTCCCTAACCCTCCACCTCTATTTGTTACTAAGAGAAACCTCCGTATGATAGATAGAACCAAATTCATGCATGACATCAAGAAAACCTAACAACTTTCTTACATCCAACAGCGGAACAACTTGATAACTGCTTGCGTTCATTGCTTGAAAAACATGCCCCAGCCACCAAATGCGGAGTATCAATAAAAAGTGTTCTCCATGGCATAGCAATGTTAGGGACCAGCTTCGCACTGCTAAAAGACATCGCCGAAAAGCAGAGAGGCTTTGGCTTTCCACCAGACTCACTATTCATAAACAAATCTACGAAGCCGCTAAGAAGAACGTCACAAACATAGTCAATTTAGCCAAATCATCCCACTACAGTACTAAGATCATGGAGAGTTCCAGCTGCAAAGAGCTCTTCGAGATAATTAACACACTAATGTCAAGGAACAAATGTACAACACTTCCAAAAACCTTCTCTCCACTAGACCTACCAGACCAATTTGCAAATTTCTTTGATGAAAAAGTACAACCCATTAGAGATTCGATTCACAGCACAATTTCAACTGATTCTTCACTATACAGTTATGATGCAGATTTTCAGCGACAACCGTTAGGAGCATTTAAACCTGTTTCTATTGATTAGTACGGACAATCGTGATGAAAAGTGCACCAAAGTCTTGTGAACTTGATTCAATTCCGACATCACTGTTGCTTGAGTGCTTAGACCCAATATTGCCTTCACTAACTGATGTTATTAATATCTCTCTCTCTCTCATCAGGGGAATTCCCATCATTTTTCAAAACTGCCATCGTAAAGCCACTGCTGTAGAAACCAGCACTGGACCATAACGATATAAAGAACTACCTCCCAGTTTCTTATCTCCCATTCATATAAAAAATCTTAGAAAAGGTTGTTCTAACTCAACTTTAATCTCATTTGAATTTAAACAGTCTTTTTTTTTAGCAATGTACAGTCTGCATATCGCCCTTGCAACAGTACGGAAACTACTCTTCTGAAAACATTTAGTGACATTCTCTCTGCTTTGGATAGTGGAAAGATTACAGTCCTCACTCTCCTGGATTTATCTGCATCATTTGACACAATAGACCATGATATATTACTTCACCGTCTCCAGCATGTATTTGGCATTCAGAATATAGCCTTGCAGTGGTTCAAGTCCTACTTAGTTAACAGGACACAAATTAGATCTGTAAATGGAATACACTCCAGACCAGTTGACGTATGTTGTGGTGTTTGACAGGGATCTGTTCTTGGAACTGTTCTCTTCATTCTGTATACTCAGCCGCTCTCAAGTGTCATAGATCATCACCCAGTGTCGCACCAATTGTATGCTGATGACACCCAAATATACAAGTCTAGCCCCCAACTGAAGTTGATGCTACCATCCATGGAGTAGAGAAGAGCATTTCTGATGTGAAATCATTGATGACATGTAACAAGCTGCAGATGAATGATGATAAAACTGAGGCCATTCTGATCACAACACAAAGACTTTCTCATTCACATCCTTTACCTCAGACAATAAATATCAGCAGCACCAACATTAAATTCTCAGAGTCAGCACGGAACCTAGGCGTTACTCTAGACAGTACTATCATATTGCACCAACATGTCATGAACATATGCAAGGCTGCATATCTTGAATTGAGACGCATCAGTTCCATTCGTAAATATCTTCCAGTTGATGCCACTAAAACACTTGTGTGTTCTTTAGTACTTTCAAGACTGAACTATTGTAACTGAATTCTGTCTGGTTCGTCACAATATTTACTCCAGAAACTTCAAAATGTTCAAAACACAGCTCAGCGGTTCATCTTTAGAGTACCTCGATCAGAGCACATCTCATCACTGCTATGTACCCTACATTAGCTATCAATTCGGTACAGAATCAAACACAAAATTTGTTCTCTGTGCTGTTTCAATGACAGACTCCAGTCCTCCATACCTATCCAGCCTCACCCATGTGTATACACCAGCTAGATCCTTACGCTCTTCTTCTGATAATCGTATACTCACTGTTCCCAAGGTGAAAACAAAGTCATATGGACAACGTTTGTTTGCACACCAGGGCCGGCGACTTTGCACCGAATTGCCCGTTGAAATTAGACACAAAGACACAGTGGTCCCTTTTAAGAGTGCTCTTAAAACTCACCTGTTTCGACTGCAGGGACAAACGTAGCGACCTAATCATGTTTTGTATCTTATATTTTTTCAGCATGTTTTTATGTTTTCCAATTTCATTGTTTTTGTCATTTGTTGTTCTGTAGTGTAGTCATATCATTATTGATGTTGTAAAGCGCTTAGAGCTTCATAAGATTAGGCGCTATACAAAGTCCTCATTATTATTATTATTATTATTATTATTATTATTATTATTATTATACACCAAGACCGGATATTATCAGAAAGAAGCACTTTAACACAGCTAGTGTAGACAAAAATAAAATACAAAGATTATATCATATCAAGAGAATTTATCAGAAAAGAGTATTTTTTAAAACAATATATTCCTTTTTGCGATAACCGTGAGACAACGCTAGCACAAATATCTTTTTTTAAGCTCCTGAAAGTTGAGTGGCTTATAATAGTATCATTAGTTTGAAAAAATGCTCAAATAAAATAAAACACACCAAAGATTGGTTAACTTAATAATATATATATATATATATATATATATATACATACATAAGGAGCCATTGCCTATATGGGATCTCTAGTACAGGCATAAGTGTATGTAAACACATTTGGACAATGCTACATGTAACCTGGAACTAAATTATGAAAATTAGACATGGAGATGATATATGGTATGTTTTAGAAAAAGTCTTCAAAGAATTAAAAACTGTAGATTTGCTAGAAATATTTAACAAAAGCATAAATACTATCATGTGCAAATATTTCACTCAAAAGGAAACCAAAATAGAGTTTGCCATTTATCCGAATCAAATTGATGGATACATCAAACATTGTCACATATTAACAATCTTTATTCCAGTTTTGCAATCTATGAAGAAAATGGATCAAACACATTGACCAAACGTCTCTGATACTTAACAACTGACACTTTTTAAACACCTGATATAAAATTTAGTGTCAGAGTTTGAAAATGTGTTTTACAAAATGACGGACAATCTTTTAATCATTACGGATATTTATAAACTACAAATCTTGAAAAAATAGGATACCTGACATGTTTCAGATCAAGCGTTAAGTATGCATCACAAAGCATTTAACATATACAACTATGATAGGATCTTGAAAATAAAAAGTAATCGGTAGAAAGTATATATGATAAGTAGATTAGCTAGTTAGAATTGGGAGAGCAAGTTATGTTATGAATAAAATATATTACAGACATACCTTTCATTTGGGATTGACTGACGAAGTGTGGATAAATACAATCGCCAAGAACCGCGGTTGGTTTTATTTTGTTATAAAAATAAAGAGCATTAAGGATGTAAGTAAGTTTAAACGAATGATTATTGTAAATGGATCGATATTTATATTGCATGATGTATGTCAACACAAAACCAAAGTCAAATCGGCATGAAAAAAGGTAAATAAATAGTATGTATATAAGGTGCACGTGGTAATCGTGATTAGACGGCATTCATTCAGCACGTTAATAGATGATTGTTTAAAATGGAATACATGGAATACGAAAATAAAAACCAAACAATCTAATGACAAAGTAATTGACTCTCAGTATAATAAAAAAGCTGAAAGACATTAATATTAAATAGCCACAAGATAAAATGAGTGTCGATATACTTCAAGCTGTGATAGAAACTATAATATTGACACAATTGAAAGAAAATAATATAACTGAAACAAATATATATATATATATATATATATATATATATATATATATATATATATATATATATATATATATATATATATATTTGTAGTTTATAAATGCACATGTAAAACCGTCAATTACGTGTCAGAACCACCAAAGTATAGAAGTTGTTTTTTTATGTACTGAATACAATCCACTGAACCTATCGTAGTGTGCAGATACTAGATTTGATTATAAGACGGTTCCTGTTGAATCACATAGCTATTACTAATTAAACGACGCTACTATGTCAGCATATTTTTATTTCTATGCACTTCTTCACGATTTTAAGATGGTCCTAATTTTAAATATGTTATTAACTATACAAACAAACTGTTCAATCCACCTTGGAAGTACAGTCAGTAACGTGACAAATACAACAGGGGAAAATGATCGAGGATATAGCAAAACAAATACAACATGCATAGATCTTAGGTGTGTTAAATAAATGGGATTAAAAGTGTATTGCAGTGGTAACAACGAACAGATTAGAGAAAAATAAGAATGAAAGTGATCCTAGAAAATATCACCCTCGTCTGCAAGAAGTTAGGTCCGCTGAGAATGCTGCATCTATGAGGCGAAATTGCAGTACTACTGAATTATTGAGTTGTTAAGGCCGCATAGCCGCGGGTTTTAGATTCATTCGCTATAAAGTTTTAGTTATGTTGTTTAATTGGATTATAGACATAATGACAAATAATGCCAATGCGGAGAATACCGATTGGAAAAGATAAAGCATGTGTAGTCTATTAGAATGAGATGTGTGCAGCCACCTTCAGTGATAACGACAGTAATAAGCTAATGAATTATTAGCAAAAAGGGGTGGGAATTTAAGAGAACTGTAAGCAGTCAATAAACCATTATAGTATTTCCATTCTCCACAACGGTCATTTGAAACTGATCAACAGCTATCTGTCTAACGTGTTACAGCTATCTGGCTAACCCCACCCATCTTGTATTTGAATTGAACTTGCATAGTTTAAAAAAAATCTTTTTTTATATATCGTTTAATTACATTACATACCCAGTACAAAACGTAAATAATTACAGATATTGTTCCAGTAGACTTTGCAGATTCTATATACAGATTTATTTTGAATAAACTTTGAAAAACTCTATGTATGAAAAGGCAAATAAACTGATAGACAGGTAATTATACTCTTCCTTGTAATCAATGAGATTCCATACATTCCTGACCGGGACAGCGGTAATCTAAATTGGATACAATTATAGATTTTAAATATTACTGACCGAGACAGGATTCGCATCCAGACTTTGACACTCCTTTTCGGAGACAAGTATATACCCTTACAGCGATACTCACAATTGACATAACGACATATAAGACATTACTGACCCTGGTAGAGGTAGTGTTACTTGGGTACAGTGATATCTTAGACAATACTGATCCAGAGAGAGGTACCATTGCTTTGAGAATTACGACTCAGCCAATTCTGCAACTGGTAAGGTAACATTGTTTTTATCTTAACGTTGCTTGATTGTAAATTATATACTGATTAATTCTGAAAAAACGGATTTCTTTTTAAATATATTATTTGGCCCAATGGAACACCAGACAGCTGCATTATCTTTGATGTGCCAATCCGTAGAAAAATATTCGTCTGAGTGGGACTTGACTACCGTGCCATATTTCATTCGTCATACCATAAGTAGACTTTCTATGTAAATTTCCAGCTGCAAATTTCAATGAATTATAAAATGAACAGATTTTAACTGCAAGAATAAAACTTACGTCTGCTGTATTGACATCCTGAATATTATACCACAACTTCTAGTGCCTTACTCCTACCACCAGTTTAAGGCAAGATAATGTGTCATATGGATTGTTTTCCTCAATCCTTGACAAGGCAATAGTGCAGGAATTGAATTTAAACTTGATCTTATCCTCTCTCTCTCTCTGTGTTGATATCAGGTAGTGATGTTAAAGAGAGAACTAGTATACCCATGTTGAACTTAGTTTTCTTAAAAGGATGTTCATTTGATATATTGAGACAGATCGTTTATAGCGTAATGGTTGTTAAATATTTGAATATGATCAGCTTCAAATTAATTATACCGTCGTCGAGTGAAAGGAGTGTAACAATCCAACAGTTATACATTTAATTAAAGCTAACACACACACACACACACACACACACACACACACACACACACACACACACGTCCATGATTTTGAAGGTGTGTTACAATCCTATACAGTACCTTGAGGAATGTTCATTTTGTGTAGAAAACATTTGGTCATGTCGATCCAATACTACGGTTATAATGAGTAGGTATCCAGTATCCATAAAAAAGTTGGACTGGTTACCTGCTTTGAGATTTACCAATACAAAAATTCAATCTATATATATAGCGAGAGAGATGCGTGTGTGTGTGTGTGTGTGTGTGTGTGTGTGTGTGTGTGTGTGTGCGTGTGGAATTATCGGACTACCATAATGAAAGATCAAATTGTCTCTATTATAGAAGTCCAGCATAAGATTCCCCGATGTGTAGATAATTTAACAAAATATGTAACTTCCGGATTTACTTTTGAATGTTCACTTCTTCTTTAGCCTAGTGGTTACAGCGTTCGCCTCAGAAGCGGAATGTCGTGGCTTTGATGCCCGGCCGATTCATACCAAAGACTTGACGCAGATTCATAGAATGGTTGAGTTTAGACAATACACGAATGATGCTGGTCACATTTATATAACAATGTCTACTCTAATGGTTAGCTTCTATGAAATATCATTTAAATGCAAATTTTTATTTCACCACTAGATCCTGTAAAACATCAGAAATTCGTAACAAGCAAAAGAGTTTGGATAATAATAAAAACAAATTTACTCACGTGTATTTCAAATCATACAAGATATGTTGCATAAGGGACAAAAATAGTTTTTAAAATTAGGTACAATTATCAAATTAGCTAGGAAAGAATAGCAAATCAGGCACATTTTGATACATGTACCTACATTTTCAAGGACAGGACATGCTAAGAAACATAGTGTGCATACTCTAATAAAATGATTATAAAAAACAACAAGTGTATACTTTTGTTCATGAAGTACAGAAGTACATGAAACTCTCGTCTCTTAGCTTCAGGAAAAAAAGTTTTGAAAAGATTTATTCAAAAATATGTTTAATGTTTCACAATACGAAGTAATGAATATAAACGTATCATTTGATTCCTGTTGAACTGCACTTACGGCGTGCAACTAGCTGACTCGCAGTGTTTCTTTAGGTGTATTTACCATCTATCCTGACTACAGCTTCGAAAAATTTTGAAAGCAATAATATTAAGTAGAAGAATCCATTTCAACGAAGCCCTGTATATATTCCCCCCAAAATATGTCCAAGATAAAAGGCCATCTCTTTGTTCATGTTCTCCGTACCCACTTGGAATTCGTGTTGAAAAGACTGATATATGATATTTCTAATAATGAGTGAAAACAAATATGAACCGTTTCTGCATGGCTTTGGCTGCTATTTTAAGAACCAGTGAAAATTAAAGTGTGCCCTGTTTAAAATAATGTGTTAACCAGAGGCGTACTAAAGGTAAATGGTGCCCGGGCGACGATGAAGACCCAAAAAGCTTTTGTCGCGCTAAGATGTCTGATGCCAAGGGCCACCGTCCTTCTACCCTCACCATTAGTAGTTTATTATTATTATGTCTTGTTTCCAAAAATTAGGAACATTAAAGTGCCAAGTTCAAAAATAAAGCGTTGTCTGATATTTATAAATGTGTTATTTTAAACAGAAGTGAGACTCAAAGTATGTTTTGTAACTTCTGTAATACTCTCAAAATACGGTAAGACAGTATCTCTACAGATCTTTTAATGAGCTGATGGTAAAATACGAACAAAATTTATAAGGTAAATTGCAAAAATTCTCGTTCAACATATTTAGGTTCTACAATTACACTTTAAAAAATTGCATTGTTATGCGTACGGTGTCCGTGACATATACATTAAGACTGTGCCAGAGGCAAACATTAGTAAACATTAAAGTGCCTAGCTCATACATACCGTGTTGTCTGATATTTCTGAATGTGTTATTTTAAACAGAAGTCAGACATACAATGCGCGCTGTATAAGTACTGTGTTATCTGATCGGTTATAAACGATGTAAAACTTTTTGTGGGCCCTGCTCAATAGAATGGTGTTTACAAATATGATAAAATTGTTTAGTGCCCTCTTTAAAGCACTGTAATTTATACTGTTTCTTTAAAACAGTTACTACAATTTATGTGTGGTTTGTTTTCAAGATAGTTTTGTTGAATCTTTATTTAAAAAACTGTGAAAATTACTACGTGTCCTGTTTCAAAAACAACATGAAGTCCGATGTTTCTAAATATGAGAGACAATTAATGTGTTAACTGTTTAAAAGACAGTGTTGTCTGACGTTTCTAAAAATGAAAGATACTTACTGTGCGTCGTGTTTAGAAGACCGTTGTCTTTTATTTTCAGTACTGAGTAAAAATTGCATTATTCCCTCCTTAATATAATGTGTTGTCTAATGTTTAATGTTTAATAAGGAATGCGCTGTCCGTTGCTTCTAAAAATGAGTGACACAATTATCATGTGCCTGTTTAAAAGACCGTGTTGGCTGATGTTCAAACGACGTTGAGTGCAGGTAACAGTGTTGTATAAAATATTTTCTTTGAACATTATAAGTTGTTGGAGTTAGAAAATAGGACAGGCACAATGATTGTGGATACATTACAAAGCATGCAACGTTTTGTAATATCTGTTATATTGTCCATGTATGGTAGGACAGTATCACTACATATTTCTTAATGAGTTGATGGTAAAATACGAACCTAATTTATCAGGTGAAGTTCAAAAGGTCTTTCAACCGATGAAGAGTTTGGCTAGGCGTTTTACGATCTGCTACTACTTTTACCAATATTTGCATTGTTTTGAAAACGGTGTCAGGACATCTGCTTGAGAACTGTACATACAGTGTCATGACATGGACTTTAGAATTATGCATATTGTGTCCGTGGCATGAACGTTATAACTGTGTATAAAGTGTTCGTGGCATGGACTTCAGAACTATGCAGATAATGTCCGTGGCATGGAATTGATAACTATACATATTGTGTCCGTGGCATGTACTTTAGAGCTGTGTATAGTGTCCGTGGCATATATTTTAGACACATGCAGACTATTTATGAGTCTTTTTACTAAAATATTAATTCCCTATCCGATAATACACTCTAGTTAATATTTTATGTAAAACTTTGTTACATGTGTGCAAAAACAGCTTTCGTTATATTAATTTGAAAATAACGGTTATTAATTTCTTTGATGCTCACAAATGACTTATTTTTACACCCCTCCTAACCTGCGAAGTGTATTTGTATTTAATACACACACACACACACACAAACACACACACACACACACACACACACATACACACACATACACACACCTATTAAATGCCTGTTTAACTCTTTGATCAGAAAAACGTAATCTGACTTGTTCTAGGTCTTGTGAACTTATTAAGAAGTTAAGTCAAAATTTACTAATCAATAACATAAAAAAGAACACAAAGAAGGAAAAATAATCGCGAACTAATATGCTTGCTGAAATGCAAACTTAAGGTAATGCAAAATAAACAGGATAGTAAAATCAAAATTTATGATGTGAATTTGAGATTATTCATTGTGAGTAGGTAATATTTGGGTGTACGAGAATGCAAGTGCAATTTAAAATAGAACAGGCATCAAATTAAATGGACTCATTCATTAGTTAATTAAAATATCACATCTCTTATGCATTATTAATTGAATGATGGATCACTTTCCTACAACTAGTGATCTCGTCGTATCATGTATACTGCCAACTTGCGCAGATATTTAAAAGAAATATACAATGTTTTGTTCTATTTGTGTTCATGTTTTCATTTTGCTAAGCGGAGTCGGTCGGTACAGATTTTATGTGTGGTACATACCTTAAAACTCTACAGCCGTTTTCAAAAGTTAATTGTCTGGAGATGCAAATTTCGTATTATGACTAGATGGTCTCAAATGAAAATGTAGCAATCTGATATCCACTATGGCCGCACCGATTGTCGTTTCAAACATATTGGTATCACCAGCTGTCATTTAAAATAGTTGGTTATATCAGCGATGGCTTTACACTGAAGACTCCTACTTATGGTCTATCTAAAATAAAGATGGTACTGCTTTCATGTTCAATGTATATTTACTGACACTTTATTTAAGGAGACTTTTTACTTCTTGGCTAATTCTGAAACAACACGGTTATTTTTGCCATTACAGAATGGCGACGACATCAGCCATCTTAAAAATATTGCTATCGCCATTCCTTATTAGCATGGTCCATTGTAGTCGAGTGGCCAAATGCGCTCGCATTTATGTATAACTGATATCTTACCTCTGTTTGTGTGGGTTCACTTAAAGGATAGTCCAACATGGATACATGAGAAGGCTTGTCTGTATCTTCCCTTGGCTAGCTGATCCTTCACTGGGTATTCTTAGGTTATTCTTCCACCAAATATATCAGCCACCCTATTTAGCATAGTATGTGCTGAATAAAAGGAACGTACAACCCACAAGACCACAAACTCTTCTTTCAAAGGATATTTTATTACAGTGGGATTTTTTTCATGCAACATCTTCAGATATCTATTTAATATTTGAGAAATGGTGCCTATCTGACTTATAATATGACCGCCAAAACTATCATCTTGAACACTTTGTTATGGTCACTCCTTCCTAATGGGCATGTGATTTTTACTAAAATATAGCTTACAATATCCAGCTAGACCTGAATGAAAATGATTCTAATCTTTCGTCGTTACTCATTCAGAACGAAAAATCATATCAACTTGTGTTTCTACCAGATTACATCTTACATTATCGTGTTGGTCCTAACTGAACATTATTCCAGTTTGAGTTCCAGTACCTCCAACATATCAGCTGACTGAACATCTTTCTTCGCCAAATAATTTTTAGACTAGTAAAGAGTCTGCCATTCCATAAAAAAGACGTCTCGAGCTTTAAGGAAATACCAACCTTTAAGCCTCTAATAACCTGTATTTCTCAGTATTGCCATAATCACCACCCACCCTCTATCAGCATGTGAAGAATATAGTACCTGGTTATCTTGTTGAATTTTGATGCAATGGCATGATACAATGTATCATTCAAATGAGATGCCATATCATGGACCACTGTTGCATTTAAATGAGATAATATAGTATGGCACACTGTGGCATTCAACTGACATGCAATGATACGGTGCACTGTTATATTCATCTGTGTTTGGATAGTATGGCACACCTTAACATTCAGCTGAGATGCAATAACATGGTATACTGTAGCATTCAATTGAGAAGCAATAGCATGGCACACTGTAGCATTCATAACTGTTGCAATATAATGGTACACGTGAACAATAGCAAGACTTTACAAATTAAAGATTACATTAATTAGTCTTCAATATTCCTTTTCACATATCCCATCCCACCCCTACTTGGGTCAGCATATGAGAATGTGCGTTTCAATATATTAAATGTTTATCTCGTTGAATATTGTTGCAGTATATAATAAATATAAACCGAAATACAGAGCCAAATGTAACGAAATGCACGGGTTAGTTTTTTGTGTTAAAAAGTGTGACTTATTTTTAAATCAAGAAGTCTTGCGGTTTACATTGTTAACCTGTACTTCCTATGTGAAAATAGCATTGCCTATGAAAATACATTACCTTCCATGGATATATGACTAGGTGCATAGCATAGCACTGCTATATCTTCTTAAATTAATTTTGGTTGACATTAATGTCTCCTCATACTTGCAGCAGCATCTATATGATTTTTATTGCTTTTATCTGCTTCAAAATCTGAAAAACCTGCTGTGGTATTTGACATTGTATTTGTTTATCAGCATCTTTTGAGATGGGGATAGAATCAACGTCGTATTTTTAAATTTTATATCCGTTTCTTTTGACATTTTACCTTTCAAGGACGTTGATGACATTGTATTAGCCTTATCAAGTGTTTTCATGTGTGCCATTTTGCTGTGTTACTAAGATGTCATGTATTACCATACTCGAACATTCCTTACATTGTAGTAACTATATCACATGATTTCATGTGCACCATTTTTCTGTTTCACTGTCATGGATTTTATGCATGTGCTATCATTTGTTTTAAATCTTGTTAAGTTTATCTTCTATTTTCGTTCTATCTTTGTAATCAATAACAACTTCCTGACGTGCAACTTTCACATAGTTTTGTTTTACGTCTTTACTCTTAAAAAAATAATGGTCCTTATAACTGCTACTCATATATTAAATTGTTGCCATTTATTTGAAAGGAATGCTGTCTTTTCTAAGTGATGAGTCGGTCCGAACTCAATCTTGTACAATTTATCATATCCCACTCAGTTACATTATTTTGTCACCGTCCAGTCCTGACACTAACCTCATAATGCTGAATGTCAAGCAAGCTTGCTTCAAGTTCACATCAAATCAATCTGGATGTTTACGTGCACTAGGACGGGGGATTTTAGATGCAGTTGAATACATTGAGTCATTGAAGGAATCTCAGTTTTCGTCAACATTCTCGAAGTGTGTATCAATTGTATGCAGTTGGCTGAATAATTATTTTAGTTTGGTGTAATTAAGCTTCTGGACACTTGTTGTTTACCTGTGTAAGTCTGTTAGGCTGAATACATAATACTGAGTTTGGAAATGATGAGTCCATGGACAATTCCGTATTCTGCACTTCTCAAAGCTTTCATCACTGACATCCGGTATGTCCCATCTCCTGATGGTGATGTAGTCAATAGGTTGTATTTGCCTTGAACGTGGATACATCCAGGACGTCTTGTTGAGGTTTGGCAGCAGTAATATTTTTTTTGTTGATAAGGGAGCCATGTTCAGCAAATTTGCTCTTTAATAGTGCGTTGCAGTCGCATTTCAAAGTTGCCGAGTCCATTTTTCCTAATGATACCTGGCCATCTCTCTTGATGTGTGTCCACTCTCGCACTGAAGATACAACGGATTCTTTCTGCCCTTGGTACTTCTGCAATAAGAAACTACATGTCTTCATACAATTTTTCTCATCTGGGTTGGTCATGGTGCGGATATATAGGCCATGGTACGGTTTTTCATACATTCATACATGTTCTTTAACTACATGTTCCATACAATCAATCGAGTTAAGATATACTAAACTGCTCATGCGTTTTCCTTCGTCATAAAGTACGTTCTGAAAGAATTATGCGTGCCACAGTAACTTTTTAGTTGACATTGACCTTAAATTCATGGAAATTCATATATCCATGAGCAACAGACTTTACCTTCGATGTTTCTATTGTATAAAAAAGCATTTATCTACCAGTGTGACTTTAAATATTTATATTCTTATCATAGTATATATATGCGCTGGATTAGACCAATAAAGAACAAGCAAATAAAAGAACGCATTTTTAAAGTTAAGAAGTTGCTGAAAAAGTGCAAGCCTCTGCTCATGTATTAAGGAAATGCGAAACGTTACGCAATCTTGAATTATCATTAACATTTTACAATCAAGAATCCGAGCACAAATAAATCGACTCTTGTATAAAGACGACTCCGCTTTGGGTGATAATCAAACGTTATGGATCTGAAACCTCGACAAATGTTATTAACAGTCCTTGACACTAATGTAATTCTTGGTCATATAGCTTCTGTCACCAGTGATACATATTTCACGAGGCTAACAAGCGAAGCTAACACTATTTTGATGTGAATTACAGAATAATAATTGCTCCGTGTATCATGATTTAGTATAGAAAATATTATACCTAAAATATATTGCTCGATCCTTAGTAGCAGAAAACCTTATTGCTAAGGCTTTGTATACAGTTGCTAAGGAAAACTGGATAAAAGCATTACGGTTAGAAAGATGCAACGACATTATACAGTTTTTAATTCAGGTCACATGTATGTAGTGAAATTACAACACCATATATAATTTGCTATAGATAGGGGTATCTCGAACAGTAAATACAGTTGGAATCGTTGACATCCCATTTTGCTAGCTACTGACATGTTACATTTGCAGTAAGGTATATCGGTATATAACTTCTGTTTTTTACATGAAAAGGTACACATAACTAATTTACGACACTAAGAAATTAGATACATTATTGGGGCCTAGCTTTATTGTTCCATGCCTAAAGAACTTGAAATCCGCCCCACTACCATCCAACTCGAAACTTATGAGGAACAAAATAGAATTGTGACACTTTATTAACTCCACAGAATAAAGTCACCATAGAGTCATTAACTAGTTTACCGTAAAAAAAACGGTAATGTATTATGCAAACAAGAAGAGGGCAAGGCATCTAATATATAGTATGACCAAGGTATGTCTATCACTCTTAATTACACTAGGTCACTAAGTCGACACCAGTTCTTTTAAAATGCAGATTTCATGGTTGACATTGATATAATGTTCTCTCTCAATATGTCACCGGTATGTGTCGTCGAATATTATCCTGATATCGATTAAGGTATAGACTAAGAAGAGACCAGTTTATTGTAGTAATTTCTATGTTAAAATGATTCATGTGGTTCACTTTGAACAGGAATATGGCTTTTTCGAAAACTTTAATTGATTACTATCAATGAGCCACGTCCTTATTAAACATATTTCAGTTTTCCTTGTTTAAAGACAAAATATCGATTTCTTCTAGATACCTTATCTAAGAAGTCCTCATCCTGATCATCTGCCTTGAATACTTCATTGGAACACCTTGAATCTAGCAGTAGACTGGTATTCAGTTAAAAACGCATGGTGGCACTTATCTGATATACATTCTGGATCTGAAGCGCACAATATGATTCATACAGACGATAATTTGATAACGGGAGAAAATTAATAACTACTTTGCACCGGATAAACCCTCCTATATGGAAATTGCTGATTTATAGTTATAAATAAAGTACTTATAGAAAAAACAAATCTTGATTGTATGTTTATAATTTCAATCACAGCCATTATAACCACCACCACCATTATAATCGCCACATATCAGCACCACGATACTGTCCGTAAAGGAATCAGTCGCCAATGCTATTACTGCCTCGTAAACAAAGGCACACTGACCTTTAGTAGATGCGATAACTGTTTTACACTACGCCAAAGGTGACTTGAATTTAATAATAGAAACAGCGGCAAGAATACGGTGGTAGATCGTTTGGTCTGAAGATGAGACAAAACAAGCAAACTGAAGAATTGATACCATATTTGTTGAATGTGCTGGGTTATCAAAACAAGAGAAAGAAAATATCGGTGCAAGGGCTTGGGTTCCTGAAGTCAAATAAATAAACTAAAAAAGATGTATGCAAACCTTTCGAGTTTTGCATTACTAAAGTCAAATAAATGAACATAAAGGTATTTATGCAAACATATGAGTTTTGGAATACTAAAGTAAAAAAATAAACGGAATAACAATATTTCAAACATGCGTGTTTTTAATTATTGATATAAAATAAGTAAGCAAACAGACATAAGTGCAAAATTGGAGTTTTCTAATGACATTTGGTCCCTTGTTCATTTATCAATCTAATTCTGAATAATACTCATTAACCACCAGCATTTGCTTTAACAAGCCACATGAATAGGAGACATACATTGCAACATTTGATACTCATAAAAGGCTTTAAGGTAATAGTTTGCATCACGGAAACATATGAGGTAACGTGTTTTGTGACCTAGTTCAAATCAGACTTGTAATGTAACCTGTACGTAACCTTGCATGTTGTTATACGCTTCTGAAATACCTTACACGGAAAGGACAGGACACACCAGGCAGCAACAGATTTAGCACAGTGAAGCCAAAGCTTATTAGTATATGGTGTGTAATTTAGGAAGGTTGTATTCTGGGGAATTCTTTTTAAATTATGCAAGTATCAATCTTTAGATACTTATACAAATGCGCAAATTACATATTCACATTATCTGTATTCACATTGGGGCTAAGGGTTTACGGCCTGATCAATTTAACTTGCATCAGATCACCTCTGCATTGTATGCATTCTCGACGTATCAGTCCTTATCCCTCCACTGTTATGTGCTACTAAGAGAAACCTCCGTATCATAAATATAACCAAATTAATGCATGACCTCCAAGAAAACCTGACAACTTACTTACATGCTACAGCAGAACAACTCGATAACTGCCAGCGTTCATTGATTGAAAAACATGCCCCGGCCACCAAATGCAGAGTATCAATAAAAAAGGGTTCTCCATGGCATAGCAGTGTTAGTGACCAGCTTCGCACTGCTAAAAGACTACTGGAAAACAGAGTAGCTTTAGTTTAATTTGAACAGACTCACTACTCATAAACAATTCTATGAAGCCAATAAGAAGAACATCACAAACATAGTCTATTGAGCAAAATTATCCCACTGCAGTACTAATATCACAGAGAATTCCGGCTGCAAAGAGCTTTTCGAGATAATTAACAAACTAATATCAGGGAAGAAATGTACACCACTTCAAACTACTTTCTCTCTAGACCTTCCGGAACTATTTGCAAATTTCTTCCGTGACAAAGTAAAAACTTTTAGGGATTCGCTTGACATCACAATTTCAATTGACTTGTCACCATACAGTTATGATGCCGAATTTCAGCGAGAGCAATTAGGAGCATTTGAACCAGTCCCTATTGATTTAGTACGGAAGGTCGTGATGAAGAGTGCATCAAAGAATGGTGAACTTGATCCGATTCCAACAACACTGCTGCTTGAGTACTTAGACCAAATATTGCCTTCAATAACTGATGTTATTAATAGCTCTCTCAATGGGAGAATTCTGATTTTTCAAACTGCCATCGTAAAGCCTCTGCTGACGAAACCGAACACTTGAACATAACGATTTAAAGAACTACGCCCTGTTTCTACTCTCCCATTGATATAAAAAGTCTTAGAAAAAGTTGTTCTAACTCAACTTGCGTTTCATTTGAATTCAAATAGTCATTTCAGCAATCAGCATATTGCCCTTGCCACAGTACTGACACTACTCTTTTGAAAGTATCTATTGACATTCTCTATCTGTGTTGGATAGTGAAAATATTACAGTCCTCACCCTCCTTGATTTGTCTACAGCATTTGACACAATAGACCATGATATATTGATTCACTGTCTCCAGCATGTATTTGGCATTCAGAAATATAGCCTTACAGTTGTTCAAGTCCTACTTGGTCACATGACACAAATTGTATATGCAAATGGAATACATTCCTGACCAGTTGATCTATGTTTTGGTGTTCGACAGGGGTCTGTTATTGGACCTGTTTTCTTCATTCTATACATTCTATACTCTCAAGTGTCATAGAGCATTACCCAGTACCAATTGTACTCTGATGACACCCAACTATGCAAGTATAGCCACCCAACTGAAGTTGATGCTACCATCCATGGAGTAGAGCGGTGCATTTCTGATGTGAAATCATGGATGACATGTAACAAGCTGCAGATGAATGTTGATAAAACTGAGGCTATTCTGATCATAACACAAAGACTTTCACATTCACACCCTTTACATCAGACAATAAAAATCAGCAACACCAATATTAATCTTTTACAGTCAGTACGAAACCTAGGCGTTACTCTAGACAGTACTCTCACATTGCACCAACATTTCATGGACATGTGCAAAGCTGCATATCTTGAACTGAGACACATATGTTCCATTCGCTATTACATTTCAGTTGAGGACACTAAAACACTTGTGTGTCCATTAGTACTTTCAAGACTGGACCATTGTAACTCAGTTATGTCTGGTTCGTCTCAATATCTACTCCAGAGATTTCAAAGAGTTCAAAACACAGCTGCTCGGATCATTTTTAGAGTAATTCAAGCAGAGCACACCTCACTACTGTTATGTACCGTACACCCGATATCAATTCTATACAGAAACAAAAAAAAAATTGTTTTTTGTGCTATGTTTCACGGACAGACTACAGTCCAACATACCTATGCGGCCTCACTCATGTGTATACACCAGCAAGATACTTACGCTACTCTTCTGACAATTGTATACTCATTGTTTGCACTATGAAAACGAGGTCATATGGAGGACGTTCTTAAGAAGTGCCCGACGATGTGGATTAAAATGCCGATTGAAATTAGACACAAAGACACAGTGGTCCCTTCTAAGAGTGCTCTTAAAACTCACCTTTTTCGACCTCAGGAACAAACTTTGAGACCTAATAATGTTTTGCATCTTATATGTTTTCAGCATTTTTTTATGTTTTCCAATTTCATGGATTTTGTTATTTGTTTGTCTCTCGTGCAGTCATATCAGTATTGATGTTATAAAGCGCTTAGAGCTTCTAAATAGTATTCGCTATACAAAGTCCCCATTATTATTGTTCTATTAAGCATGTATCACTCTAGCTAAAGAGATACTTATTCTTCTTGCCTGTGTGCACGATGTGGAATTATTGTCAGGTCGATTGATTTAGCAGATAACATTCTAAATACAGAAATAAGGATTCATATTGCCAATGTTCATGTGCAAAGGAGACTAATTTCTAGTCAGTATATTGTTCAATTATCAGTTCAAATAGATGAATATATAATCATATGCCCCGTGTTAAAAAGCAGGAATTAATATATAGTTAATATATAAAGTATTACTAAAATAACATTATACTGAAAGGCATTTATTGTCCGATATAAACAAAATGAATCTCGGTTATTTTCGGATACCAGTTGAATATGTGTAATAATTTAAGTGGCGACTATTCACATAGAAAGGAAAATTTGCTTTGCCCGCTTTTGCAACAACATTTTAACTGATGTCATATGTGAGATATTGGCTAATGGCTACTCGTCAACTCGAGAACCCCTATAATGTTTGTATTCTATAATAGTAAATACTAAATTATAACCAAGACATTGATCGTTTATATACAAGCTCATATCCTTTCGATATTTTTTTAAATTTAAGAGTATTTATTTCTTGATTTCGACTGGACGTTTGCTGTCCATATTTTGCAGACCGGGACTAACTAACATTGTCACTGTATTTGGTTAATAACTCACTTCACCTAGAGTTTGTATCGATTGAAAAGACACGATGGCCGCTGTAAGATCACAAGATGTTATTTGCAGAATAGTCAAAAGTGGAATTTTCGAACTAGAAATGAAAGATATATAATAGATAAGTCATACATAAAACCCTTGATAATAATTACCAACACATCAATGATAATACATGGTGTTCCAAACTATACTAAACACAGCAGGTGCGATTTAAATCAAGGTTTTAAGAAGCCTAAATTTAGATACCATAGTTCAATCTGATTTGTTATTTAATGTAATATATACAGCGCAATCTATGAGTAGATTTTTAGTTCTTGCCTTTTATGATCATTACGTTAAGGTTTTAGTAAGCCCCTTTGGAGAATAATTTCCGTTCGCAACAGTGGTCCGACTTTGCGGATGAATATAAAATGATAATTTTCTTCAGTATAACGACAGTTGCTATCTGACTAATATTTGAAAAGTTTTATATTTTCTTATTAAATTTTGCCACACGCAGTTTATTACAACTTGATATTGATCAACAACAACTGATGTTTCCTCTACTAAGTCGGTGTTTCATCATCAGTATTATTTTCAGGTCTTGCTTCTAATGATTATAAAGTTGCAGTTTTAGTATGCCTTTTTAATATGATGCATTAGATATAAACATAAGATACATTTTAAATGATGATATTTTAAGAATGGAAAACTTTTGACAATTTCTACATTGTCGATCAAGTCAAAGGCAGATTTCCATTTGCACCAAGTACAATCGGCAAAAAAACGATTACATTTGTATTGAAATGTTATCTTCATTTGCTTAGCATCATCATAAATGCAAAATTAAAACCAAATAAGGCAGGTACTCTCCTTATTCAGCTCTCCAAAACAGAATACAGGGTCGTAGTCCCACACTACCATTTTTCCATTCAATCACGCAACGCACCAACGCGGTTTGTTGGTGTGACATGATATGCAATATGTTTATTGCCTGCTCTAACATCTTTTCATGATGAATGATCCATTGGTTAGACATAGATAACATGATCCACCCTAATGGTTGGACATATATAACATGATCAACCCTAATATTTATACACTGATAACACGATCCATCTAATGATTAGACATAAAATAACATGATCCACCCTTATGATTAGACATAATATAATATGATCCACACGAATGGTTAGACATAATATAACATGATCCACCCTAATAATTAGGCATAATATAGCATGATCCACCCTAATGATTACACATAAAATAACATGATCCACCCGAATGGTTAGGCATAATATAACATGATCCATCCTAATGATCAGACATAATATAGCATGATCCACCCTAATTATTAGACATAATATAACACGATCCACACTAATGATTAGACATAATATAACATGATCCACCCTAATGATTAGACATAATATAACATGATCCACCCTAATGATTAGACATAAAATAACATGATCCACCCTTATGATTAGACATAAAATAACATGATCCACCCTTATGGTTAGACATAATATAACATGATCCACCCTAATGGTTAGACATAATATAACATGATCCACCCTAATGATTAGACATAGACTAACATGATCCACCCGAATGGTTAGGCATAATATAACATGATCCACCCTAATGATTAGACATAATAATGAATGATCCACCATAATTATTAGACATAATATAACACGATTCACAATAATGATTAGACATAATATAACATGATCCACCCTAATAATTAGACATCATATAGCATGATCAACCCTAAAGGTTATACACTGATAACACGATCCATCTAATGATTAGACATCATATGCCATGATTCACCCTAATGATTAGAAATAAAATAACATGATCCACCCTTATGATTAGACATAAAATAACATCATCCACCCTAATGATTAGACATAAAATAACATGATCTACCCAAATGGTTAGGTATAATATAACATGATCCACCCTAATGATTAGACATAATATAGCATGATCCACCCTAATGGTTATACACTGATAACACGATCAACCCAAATAGTTAGACACGATAACATGTTCCATCTTGATGGTTATATTCAGATAACAAGGCCCACTCTAATTGTTAGCCTCAATGAAATATCATTTAGATGCAACCTTTTGAAATTAAACAGTTTGTACAAAAGAACGAAACAAACGAAGGTGTTTGCATAATAATAAAAACAAATATACTCACATGTGTCTTCCCAATCCTACAAGACATGATACAATAGGCAGAAAAATAAATTTTAAAATTAAGTACAATTATCAAATTATCTAGGAAAATAATAACAAGTCAGGGACATATTGATATCAATATTTTCAAAAACATGACATGTTCAAAAATACAAACATATTGTGTATACTGTTATACAGTAATTATAGACAACAACATAAAAATACTTTTGTTTATGAAGTACAGCAGTATATGAAACACTCGTCTCTTAGCTTCATGTACACAAACATTTTAAGAGTTTGAAAACGAGATATTCAATATGTTTTATTTTTGACATTACGAAGTAACAAATAGAAAGGTATAATTTAATTCCTGTTTACCTGCACTTGTAGCAATTTGTTTCGCAATGTTTCTTTAGGTGGTTGTATCCTCTATCATGGCTACAGCTTCCAAAATATTGAAAGCACTAATATAAAGTATACAAATCCCGCTCAACGAAGCCCTGTATACATTCATCAAGATCTGTTGGAAATAATTGACCATCTCTTTGTTCATGATTTATATACCGACGTGGAAGCCGTGTTAAAATAACTGATGTCTGATGTTTCTAATAATGAGTTCAAAATACTGTGCCGCGTCAGCATTGCTTGGTCTGGTGTTTTATAAACCAGTGAGAATTACAGTGTGCCCTGTTTAAAATACTGTGTTAGCCAGTGGCGTACTAAGGGAAGATGGAGCCGGAGCATCAGAAAGGGTGAACCCTACAACGTTTTTGAGGCGTCTATTTGGCAAACAAAGGCCTCCTCTAAAACCGAACAAAATAATGTGAATAAACAGAAATAATGCATCTGACCAACCGAGATTTGAAAGAAATACTTGTAGCTAAACCTAACACAAGAAGGGAGAATATTGATCTCATTATAAATTGATGTCATGAGAAAATCTATTGAGAATATTAAAACTACTAAATAACCTGATTTACCTGCAAATCTACTATTTGGTGTGTATGATAAATTTTAAATGTTAAAATCAGGTTATGAAACAGTAAGTAATGATAATTTTAATAAATGGGCATATCGTATATATTACAATAAAAATCAAGTCAGCGGCGATGATTATATGTTTGATACGCTTTTTGAAAAATAAAAACACTTAATAAAGATTTAAGCAACAACAACAAGTCTTTCACACTGCAACAACAACATTCATTCTCACCGCAATAAAGACTGTTGTCAAAATTTGAAAATGCTAGTGAACAAATTAAAATAGCAAAAGTAGAAAGATCATCCTTAAGACAATTTAATTCAAGGACGGAAGAAGGAGCAACAAGAAGTGGCATTTTCCGAGTGGAACTCGCACGATTGGTCTTGTTGACTGTCCTAATAATATTCTCTCCAACAGAGCGCAATTAGAAATTCTCATTGGGGCAGCAAGAGCTGGAAATTACTCACCGGAAACAATTAATGAAGCCGATGATTTGTGTCAAATATTATTTTAAAGCGGTTTCGTGGATATCGGTGTATATCGAGAATTTATCGATAAACTCGTTGATGGTTATCAGAGTGACTGAACTGCACCGGCGGTTAATTTTTACTACTATTAGACATAACGATAATAAATAAGATGATCATGCACTATCACTATTATAAACCTACATGGTCAGGGCAATAAACTCGCGATTACCCGTTTTTAGAACAATTTACAGAGATGGTCTTGGTAATGTTATTCAAGGGTTATTTGCATGGATGGCTTCCAAAAAAGCACCAATAGCAAAACAATTAGCGATGAAAAATATTAATGTTATTGGTGGTGAAAAAGCTCCTGGTAATATTGGTAATATTGCTAGTAAGGCGTTTTCTGCAGCCAAAGAAAGACTAACACGATTAATACGATGAACCCACAGCCAGTAAAATTGCAATCCACGTAAATTATGTCGGCAAATGCCAGTAAAATAATAAACCAAGCCGCGGATCAAAAACTAGCCTTGGTAAATCAAGGATCTGACGAAGAACAAAGACATATTACTGCAAATTTAATAGCGGGATGCGGTTTGAGATCACGATTTAGATCGATAAATTTATAATACAATGTTCAAATCTTCACCCGATTCAGTATTTGATATAGCCAGTAAAATTGCAATCCACGTAAATTATGTCGGCAAATGCCAGTAAAATAATAAACCAAGCCGCGGATCAAAAACTAGCCTTGGTAAATCAAGAATCTGACGAAGAACAAAGAAATATTACTGCAAATTTAATAGCGGGATGCGGTTTGAGATCACGATTTAGATCGATAAATTTATAATACAATGTTCGAATCTTCACCCGATTCAGTATTTGATATAGACGCACCGATGCTCAAATATGAATCTGTGCACAATTATCAGTTTTATTATTATAATGCAGTACAGCCAAATAGTCGATCAAGGATCGAACTTCAAGTTCCGGATACAAGTAAATACTTTCTGACCGACGAAGCATTTATTAAAGTAAAAGGAGAACTCGTAACAACTGTTGAAGATGTTAATCATGTAGCAGTACCATATGCATTAATTGCACGAGTTAGTTTTGTTAACAATATGATTGTAGCGCTGTTCAGTATCACTACATATATGATTGATGAAAAAGAGATTCAATCTATTCAGAATGATGCGAATATTGCCATAACAATAGTAGGTTTAGCGAGATATTCTGATTATTATACAAGATCGGTTGGTCCATCTATGATGTTTTCTAAGGATATTATTGATAGCGCTGATCATGTTTAGTATGTCAAATTACAGACACCAGTAGCTGCTGTATTTACTGATCAACCAGATGATTTTGAACATGAAGATAGGCCGGGTGCTCCTTTCGATATTATAAAAGGTGTTAATACTAATTACATCCTTGGATTTGCAACACGTGTATCAATGTTGAAAGGACCGTGTAGATTATTTTCATGTGCGAATTCCACTGTCTCATAGTTTCTGATTTTGCAGAAATGTGAGAAAGGTTATCTTTGGAGCTAAACACATTCCTCGTAAGAAAAAGCAATGATAATGGTGCAATCTGGGGAGGTGCTTGTGTTGCTGATGGTAAAGTAAATAATGATGTTTGTCCATCGATGTCGATGAGGACCATTCAATGTCATCGATTCATGGAGGGTGGGTCCGGAGATGGCTGATCAGTCCGATCCGGGCCCGGAATAGTCTGTTGTAGTGGGGACATGGATGTGCAGGTTGTTGACTGTGAATTGCAGAACTGCTGTTCCTGGATTTGCGCAGATCACGTTTCTCAGCTGCGTCCACTAGTCTTTTGTGCTCAAAGGTTGCCGCACCGGCATTAACTTGACTGCGCCAAGCAGATCGATCACCAGCAACACTCTCCCAGCTGTCAGGATCAATGCCTAGGCTCTTTAGATAGGCCTTGAGGGTGTCCTTGTACCTCCTTTTTTGGCCGCCATGAGATCTCTTGCCTTGCTGTAGTTCTCCATAGAAGATATTTTTGGGTAGGCGTTCTGTCGGCATGCGGACGACATGGCCAGCCCATCGGAGTTGTGCCTTGCACAGCATGGTGTGGATGCTTCTCATGCCAGCCTGCGTGAGCACTTTTGTGTTCGGTACCTTGTTCTGCCATCTAATTTTCAATAGTTTTCTCAGGGATCTCATGTGGAAGTGGTTCAGTTTCTTAACATAGCGGCTATACACAGTCCAGGTCTCGCAAGCATAGAGAAGGGTGGGTGATACAACGATAGGCGAGCTCATCACGAACTCGAAACAAATAAAGTCTGGCAAGTGATATGCATACATCACGCTGCCCATCACTTGTATATGAAAGTAAACATTTAATTTTATTTTCGCCATTAGTACGAAAATTCTGATTATTCTTCCACCAGATTTATTTACCACCTAGTTTATAATATATAGCCCAAAGCAATGGCGTTAAATCCCAAACCAACAATATCCCAAATAAGTTTACAATATATGCATGGCTCATCTAGTAATATAAATACACATTATTATTGCTTTGCATAGAAAGTGGTAAAAAGTATTTGCTCACTTGTTCAAGTTTACCAGATCGAAGGGTAAAAATTATTTGTGCACTTGATCTAGTTTACCAGATCGAAGCCAGTTAAGCTATTGGTATGCCGTCCTTGGTCAGTCGTCATTAGTGTTGTTTGGAAATCAGTCTAGAGGATTGATCTACCTGGGTGCATAATCTTGTCACATTCAGAGGTACGATGAATTTGATTATGGAAGATGGTTGAAACATACCTGCGTGTAATTGGCTGAACGCACAAACACGATATGCTTTATTTTCAGACAGGCAATTTTAATTTTAACCCTGTTACTCTTTGTCCTCCTTCCCAAAAATATAAACCTTAACAATATTTTCATTTGAGAACATTGATACACCAGAGTGCTTATCAGAGTCAAAACCATACTACACTCAAGATTTTACTAAAACAATTGGTAGTTTCTACATCTTTATCAAGCCTAAACTAAAATATGCTATGCATCTGTATCATTACCGGTAAATAAATCCTTCGACAATTAATGTAATTCCACAAGTACTTCACAAACTGATCTGATACGAATCTCCTAAATTGTGAACATAGGTGAAATGAATGTCGTTAGACTGACCAGCCACATACATTGACTGGACAGTAGATCCCCACTGTCAACACAGTAATATAAATGTGTATTTTGCAATTTTATAATCATTTAATGAAAACTGGTGCTTACAAAATGTATACAAATCCCTCCAAATCGAACCTCTGTGAGTTAACACAGTGTGTTGCTTCTATGCTTCTGTGCAAAACCCAATTGCTATAAACAAACATACCAAACATTACAGATAATGTAAGAAGTATACAACAACGAGCTAGGTCGTGACTGTTTCCTTACGCTACTAATTTATTTTTCTATTGGAATATGTAATCTTTCTTCATGTGGTTTGTGCCAACAAATGCATGTAAAAGATGTGCCCTCGGTAAGAACAACCGACCCATTGAAGTTATTGTCGGCTTTCTCATATACCCACATTGGACAAATAAAGTCTGGAAACCACGCAGACGGATGTGAGATGGTAGTGATCTGTAAAGACTCGTGTTTTTGATTACTCAGCCACTTGGACCTAAAACAATTTTGGTATTTTATAGAAGTACATATGTATCTGATATTGATATTTTGCAGAAAAGCGGATATTCCTTGAATAATTGCTAAATTTAAAAATCGACTTATATAAAGATTTCAGCTGCACGTTTGCTCTACCTTTTGCAGCCCAGGCCTTAACGTCGCCAATGTCTTAGGTTGACAACTCACTTCGTCTTTGAGACAACACGTTTGTATCCATAATTCCTTGCAAAGACACGATGGCCACAGCAGGTTCAAATCAGGCTATTTGCAGTATAGTCGTAGATAGGACTTTGGAACTAGAAACGGAAGGTATGTAATAGATAAGTCATATATAACAACCATTATGTTTTTCTTTTCTTACACTTCGATACGTAAACATTGTATTTCATAATGTACTAAACACAAAATGATATACCCTAGTCTACGTTTCAATAAGCCTAAATCTAGATTACATAGTTATATTAGCTTTGTGACTTAAGATCTAATATAAGTAATGAAATATTTCAGCAAATTTCTACTAAGCTCTCAACATAGTATTACCGATATAATTCAAAGATTTCGTGGGAGATAAATGACCATTCATAACAGTTGACCGACTGAGTGAATGGATATAAATTGATAATTATATTCAGCGTAACGACAGTATATATCTAATTATTCTTTTAGCTGTCTTATATCAAATAGCATTATTGGAAGGTGCTATGCATAGTTTGATATCATTTGGCAATGGAAAAATAACAAATAACATTGTCTTAGATTGACTATGTCGGATTTTCATATTCAGTATTATTTTCAGTTTTCCTTCTAATGATAAAGTTACGATATTAGTATTGCGTTTTAATCTAATGCATTATTTATGTAACATAAGATGCATTTCAGTGATGATACACTTCGTACGAAATAACTTGCGACAGATTCTACATTATCGATCAAGTGTTACGTGTTCAGGTTCTAATAAACAGTAACATATATAACGTGGAAGCAACAAACTTGGTAAACATTTAACAAAATAATTTATTTCTCTTGGAAACGGTTGTAAAAATGAAAATATAATTAGTTTTAAGAATCAAATCCAAAATTAATCCAAGAATAGTCCACGATTTAAATTACAAAAGTCCTAGTAAGGAAATGTTAAAAAAAAATCAAGTTCGAGTCCTTTTTGAAAATCCCAGATGGAAGACGATGACGTATGATGTAGTCTGTACTTTGTTTATCTACAGTTACTTGTAGATTCACAAGAATTAACACTCCGCTGATGGAAATCCGAAAAAAAATTGACAAACTGTCTTTGTCAACCACTTATATATGAGCACATCAAATATTTCCCGAGATACGTATTAATCCTTTTAAAATCCTTATGAACTTAAAGTAACATGGATTCAAACACTGGCTACAACAACCAAACAAATGACGACTACACCAACCAAAAAATGACTTTATGTCAGATGCTAACTATATTTCAATAAAAAGTAATTATATCCTATTATAATACTAGTTTTGCAAAGATCAGCAACTTGCGAAATCGAGAGAAAAAAGGGAAGGGTCAAATTATCGTGTTTATATCACGTACTTTAACATGACCCAAACTAGAAACAATCATTTTACTTTAAGAACAAACAGTTGTTTACTTCTTAATTCACAAGTCCGATCTTGACCTTGACATCAACAAATCATTTTACAATTAAAATTAAACCTGTGTACGTGGTTGCGGTTAACCCTGAATAAAGGACAGGTTCCTGGTCAAAATTACTTGCTTACCAAAATATAATCCAGTCAACCGATTTTTCGAAGAAAAACCATCGTCAGTAAATGTTCATTACAATAGCATAAAATGAAAAATGAAAATTATTCAAATCCGATAAACAAACAATTAAATTAAAATAAATTTATATTAAATCGGTTATACGTAGCACAAGTCAATGGCAGATTTCCATTTGCACAAGTAAAAACGGCATGAACACGGTTATATTTGTGTCGGAAAGTTGCTTTCATTTGATCGCATGACCAGAAATACAAAGTTAAAACCGGGCAGATATTCGAATGATTTCAGTTCTCAAAAACCTAATAGAGCTGTCGTAGGCTCATCGCGTCCTTTTCTGTTCAATAATGCAACGCGTCAATGAGGTTTATTGACATGACGTTATATGGCATGGGTCTATTGGCCGCTGTTACATGTTTTAATGGGGAACGTAAGTACCCTTCTATAAGTTTGCTTATAATCCATAGCTGTAGTATGATAACATCATCCATCCTAGTGGATAAACACAGATAAAACCATCCATCCTAATGGTTAAGCATATATAACATGATCCACCCTATTGGTTATACACATATAATATGATCTTTCTTAATTACAAGATACATATATTAGTATCCATCATAATGGTAAGACACAGAGATTAGCATCCGTCATAATGTTTAGATACAGACAGACAGATAATAGCTTCCATCCTAATTATTTAATTCTGAGACACAGATAATAGTTTCCATCCTAATGGTCAGATTCAGACACATATAATTAGCTTCCATCCTAAAGGTTAGATTCAGACACACATCCTAATTGTTTGATTCAGACACACATATAATAGCATCCATCCTAATGGTTATATTTAGACACACAAATGAAAGCATCCATCCTAATGGTTAGATTCAGACACACATATACTAGGATCCATTCTAATGGTTAGATTCAGACACGCAAATAATAGCATCCATCCTAATGGTTAGATTCAGAAGCTTGGAGGGTGAATGGACCACTTTTGGAAGGCTTCAATCGCTTCACCGACCCTTCCATAATACCAAAAACATGTATTTTTACAGACATGATACATCTGTGTACATGTGCCAACGCGTATACAGATACCGATTTGACTTCGTTGATCTGGTCGTGCCCTCCTTGCTGCTATCAATTAAAATTTGGATCATGGCCGATTCAATAACGTGTTCGAGGATCATGCAAATATATCGTTATAAATCCATGCGAGGTTGCTCAAGCATTACTAAATCAATTTCTAAACCGATTATAATCCATGTCTCCATTGCACAAAGTCTGATGAATATTTATTTGCGTATCCGTTAAACACAGCAAGAATATTAGTTATCCCTGATTACTTTAGGTATTGTTGTATAACGTTGAGTAACATAAAATAACGTCTGTGTTTTTAGGCCTTTCTCGATAAAATATCAGGGCTGGAATAGATTGTTTATCCAACATAACATCATCATACATAACTAAATTATTACTATCCCATCAATAACATGTGCAGATGGCGCTTCATCAATATCAGTAATAAATTCAAAATCATCACAGTCTTCATTTATCGTCGCTGCATTTTCATAAGTCTTTTAGCACTGCATAACAGAGCTGATCATGTACAGACGGAGCTATCATTACAATTTATTCCAGTATAACCGCCTCATTATAAATTAAGTAACAACTGTGTCTTACCACTCCCAGAAGGTCCAATTACAATCATTCTGGTATAACTTGGTAAGGCTGTAAGATGCTTGACCGGTTATCGTGTTCGTGTCGCTGAACAATCAATTACATTAATGATATAATAAATAAATATGGAAGCATATTGTGTAAATACAAGAGGTGTACTTGTCCAGGTGAATTAATGACAATCAGAATGAAAAATAATAGACCAGCGCTTACTGCTACTTATAAACGCTGCGTTACCAAAACTTGAATATATTGCCTCTGATAAGTCGGGTTTCAAACAAATACAACACGGGGGTGATATTGCCAAATTACCGGGAATTCCATGGGCCAAATACCCATGAAAAAACACCTTTCATGACATAATTACTGTGGCAGTGGAACCAGACTTGATATCCGACTTGACAACCAAGTCCAACGAAAATCAGGCGAATATCCAATATATGCTGTCAAACAAGCTTGTCATGCATGCTCATGATGTAGCTTATCGATCAAATGATCTTCAACAGCAACACATCACAGATGTGAAATTGATTCACACGTTAAATTCCATAAAAAATAAATCTTTCAAGGAATCACTGGCTAACTGCTTATTAAAAACCGCTATGAAAGATAAACTAGTATATGAGGCTTGAAATTAATAATGGAGTCAGCTTATTATTCTCCGAGCAGATAATGGAGATGTAGCGCCACGATTAGTAAACTCGCCTTAGCTGTTGGTGTTGACCGTGCCACTGCAGCAACATAGTTCGCCCAACAACCGATATGGGAAATCTATCTAACAGCGCCTAAACGAATATAATACGCACATTTTGATGTTTGCGTACCTAATGAAGTTCATCAGTCTGATATATTATTTTACCACATTATACTAGACGTCTTAAAACATACAAATACGCATTAACTGTCGTTTATGATGCAAGTAGATACAAAGAAGCAGAACCGTTAACAACATACACAACTTGTGAAGTATCTTCTACGTTTAAATACATTTATCAACGAGGTTGTATACGATGGCCACAGCTGTTACAAATTATACCTGGCAAAGAATTTCAAGGCGCAATATCATTTTGATCAAACAACACATCAAAAAAGAACGCGGACATACGGCGATTCATCGCGATCAGGCCATTGTTGAGAGATTTAATTGAACACTTGCTGAGAGGTTATTTGGATATAAATACGGGAAGTAGTAAAGTCAAGAGAAAATATCTCGCGAATGGTCTTTTAAGATTACTAAGTGTGATATATGCGCTAAATGTTGAAATTACTTGAATAATGAACATGAAACCTGTTATCTCAATCACACGCGCGCATTTACCTGTGTAAGATGTTTTGTCATAATATCCATTTCTGTTTAATGTCACCTGGTGAACTTGATGATGGTAAAAAACAGAGCGACCGATACAGTCTGGAGTATCACAACACACAATTTCCAGCGTAGTTACATCCATGGGTATACTTATTAGATTCAATTGCTCCTCAACGTGGATTTATTCGTGAAGAATTACAAATAATTCCTGAAGACACGCAATTGTCGCCCCGATCGATTAACTAGCACCTGGACGTCGATAACACTAAGGAAAGTTAACATTGTATTTTCGCGTGTATGACAACGACTGTTATCTTTTCTATCCACGGTAAATTTTTTTAAATCGTTTTTTAGATACCACCATAACATCACACAATTACATCTCGCACAGTGATTATTCTGTTTCTGCTTCAGTCTCATGATAAATTCGACATCGATATAAAACTCTTGATTATTTTTGTATCACTTAGCGTACAACTGGCTATTTTTTCTTATTGTGCTATCCTCGGTTATGTCATCGATGATATTTGCTTGATCGATTACAACTCTTTGCAGCTGAAATATCCTTCTAACTCTAGACACTGCCAAAAAAGAACAAGTTTGACCATTCGACATGATTATCTACGATCCAAACTCGAGTATCAGAAATAGTTAATTTCGGAGATGAGTGAATCATCATAGCGTATCCTAACATCCATGGAGATTTGTCAGCACGCAATGCATCCTAAACAATGTTAATATCAACCATGACAATGTCGTTTAATACTAGATTTTGCTTCTCAGTTCGTCGTGATATATCAGCGTTGATGCTTTACCATCGTGTATAAGCTGGTCTATAACACAACGACGTTGGTAGCGTCGGGAACGTTTTCTTATGCAACTGAAGAAATTGCTTCTGAAGTGTATCACGAGTTATTTTTTTACTTGCTACTGTTAAATCATTTGGCGTCAACGTTGCAAGAAATCATCCATAGAATTTTCTCTTATTACTGTGCCTATTGCCCCACACTGATTTTTATTTGGCAACAACCTAATTAAATTTTTAAGTTGTTTTTAATTTATCATCAATTAATATGTGGTCGACATCGATTCAATTTCTTCGTAATAATCAACTAAAAGATTAAGCCAATCCTGTTCGAGATTTTCCAGTAAACGATGGTGGCTGACCGTGATCTCCACACATAATCAGAGCTGTATTTTTTCGACATCAGCCAATCAAGAAACATTTTTAATATTTCCAGCGACACTGTGTATATCTCAGTCCAAATAATATCCGCAGGGATATATGTATTACCAATCCTGTCAGGCGTCCACCCATCAACGTTGTATCTGAAAAAGCTATGGTAAGTACACAAATTAATTTCTTAGGTCTTCATCTCCCTGGCAAGTCGATGTGTTGTTGTTTGTACAATCATGTCATCGCTTGTAAATGTAATTAATTTGATTACCCACGTTTTCTTGCCACAACAGCCAGGTCCATTCAAATACACAATTTGTGTCTGGATACCAGATCATGCACGGACGCCGCAAAAGATAGTTGTGATATTTGATCTCGTTCATAACAATCCAATATCATAACACCTGCAGTTGGTTTATAATTTCGTATCTGTTCCTGTTGTATTCTCCATGATTCCCACGATGCACCCTAGCTGATGAACTGAGATAACAACTCCGAGTATTTCTTATCGATATAAAACGAATCCGTGTCATCTCTGATTGTGGTGCGCGGAAATCTGTTTATCATTGTTCATACATTTATCGATACTTATGGGAGCAACGAAACTCTTAGATGCGTGTATTGTGGTAATTCGCCATTGATTTAACCAATAACGCATACTTGTGTTCCGTCAGACAAGATGGGGTTTTCCTTGAATGATAATATATATTTCTTCGGCGTATCAGCGACCACGAATTCTTATTCGACGGAATCCATAATAAATCGTGAATGACTAATCACGACACCACCCTGAGTAAACTTACTGATTACGTTTCTAGCAAGATCCTTTGCGGTTTATTTTTCACTGTTGCTGAGTTTAATCTTGAGAATTTTAGGAGCTTTATTGACAACATGATCAATGGGAGTATCTGGACATATCTTGATAAATCGCTGGTGAACTAGTCATGACTAATACACTCATGTGAAGTTAACCAAACCTTTGTATGCGCGTGATATGATATAACTGCTACACTTACCGTCAACAATGTTAATATTACAATATCAGCAATGTATCTTAACAGCACTATGAAAGCTCAGCGCGCTTCTGAAAGATGTCTACCAAACCAGACATAACAAAGCGGAAAAAGATCCTTAGAAAACTCAAAAGACTTTATACGGAAAAACCCGGTCAGGTCAAAATCAGTAATGGTCCATCAATCGGGTCATCTCATGCGTGGGATGTCAAAAATGTCAAAAACAACTAACGGGATAACACGCGGCATATCAACCGAAATGAAGTCTTTACGTTATACCGGGTATTCCACAAACTGCCATGTCCGTATTGACAACAGCTTAACTGAACATCGCTGAGAAATTGAGCGTGTGTTGGCTTCCATTTCTTTCTTTTTCGTGCAAAATGAGCTGCGAATGACGCAATCAAAACACAATTTCTCAGTAATTCGTCAAAGTTCTCAAATGAAAATCTCCGTTTCATCAGGAGAATGACTACGATATAATTCGCCGTCGGTCGGAACAAAATTTATCATTTTTCCATCATTGGAACTCTAAATCAGCCATACAGACACGGAATAGTTTTTACTTATGTGGTGAATAGCATCAGATATAATTTATGAGTATGGGTAAAGTCCTATAATTCGATTCCGCGGGAATATAGTCACCATGCGTTATGATCAACTATGTTTATTGGAGCTCTTCCATTTGCTATGTAGTGTTTTGAATCAGACAAAACCTCTCCGGTTATCGTTATTACGAATATTATCTTTTTCTCCAATCTGGAAACGATATTTATTGTAGCTCCGGTGTTTTTGACAGATTCAGTCCACTTGGCTATTTTTTCACGTCGTCGATCATATAACCCGTTACTCAGTGTCGCAATCTGCAAAAATGCTCAATTACTCGCTCAGCTACACGATTCAACCTTGACGAAGACAACGATGAAAATCTCCTCTGTTAATATCAGATTTACTAATCGGATAAATTTTGTAAACGAGAGCGTTGAAACTATTATTTGCATGAAATGCCGTTTGTCTTCGGTGAAATCCATCGCCGAGACGATTTCACCAGCATGTTTATCATTCATTGTCGCGGTTGTGTTATTAACACTGTGTCGACCATATACGTGGCATCGTTGCGACAAAACTCATACTTACAATAACAAATACAATATGCCTACCGGTCTTCACAATCCACGGATGTCATTTGTGGAGGGCGGGCTTGGTTGGTGGGTGGGTGGTTGGGTGTTTTATTTGCATGTCCTGCAAATGTTCTGTAGTCTGTATACAAAAATTAACGAGCCCGCTTAGGTCCCTGTCTGAATTCACTAAGATACAAAAGGGAAAAAGAAATTTTATTATTAATTTAATTTGTCAAACTAGCTATGAAATAGTAACAAGATTGGTACATACTGAAACTTATAACAAGCTATGACGTGTTCAAAATTATAAACCGCTCCGGTAGCCTTGTGGTTAGAGCGTCCGCTGCGGAACCGGGAAGTCGTGTGTTCAATCCCCGTCCGAGTTATATCAACAACTTACAAAAATGCTACCTGCAGCTGCCTCGCTTATTGCTCAGCATTAAGGGGTTAGTGTTAGGATTTGTCAGCCTCGTGTCAGGTTAAAGTGACTGGGAGGGACATCATGCTACATGTCATGCTAGACATCACTATTAACTGCTTCATTGCAGACATCGTAGCGATATGAATGAAAAAATGTTAAAGCTACGTTAAAAAATCCTACTCTCACTCACTGAAAAATATAAACATGTTTTCTGTACTGTGACAGTACTATGACATTCAAAATGACTAGATACATTACAAAATATGCAAAATCGGTAATTTACTACATACACCTTAAGTTTGATAAGATAATATCTCTGCAGATTCGTTCAATGACTAAAATATTTACTTTCTGCAAGTGCATTTTGAAACTGTACCATGCTATTTGTGACATGTAGTTTAGAACTGTGCAGTGTCCGTGACATTGGGTTTAGAATTGGGCATATAGTGTCCGTGACATGGGGTTAGAATTGTACATACAGTGTCCATGTTATGGGGTTTAGAATTTGGCATACATTGTCCGTGACATGGGCTGTAGAACTGTGCATACAGTATCCGTAATATAGACTTTAGGCACTTCTCAGCTACATAGCAAAATCTGTCACGTTGCCAGAACCCTTAAGCGTTTTACCTCTAATTGCATTGTATGCAGGAGTAAGTGTTCCTATTGATGGCTTGTAAAATATTAATGAATATGTATCAGTATATTTGTATCATTGGTATTTTCCCATCCCATAATAACCATTAGTTAATATTTGGTTATAGTAATGTTACAGGAACGGTTATTAACTCTTTGATGCATAATTATAACTAATTTATTGTGATTAGACATACCCCACCACGAATATAAAACTTACATGCACCTATGTATTTAGTGCACGTGGATAGAATCTTTTTACACACACACACACACACGCACGCACGCACGCACGCACGCACGCATACACACACACACACACACACACACATGCGTGTATTCATATACTTGTGAGGACCTTGACATATTACTACATTTCGAGGACCATAAGAAGGAATGAAAGTATATGTTAGAAATTTGAAAGTAAGCTTAACTTTAAGATAGGCAATATCTGTATCACTTCATTTTTGCCATATACTTCTTTATGCATTATGAGGACTACTCTGACTTTGCCATCATTGTGAGGACGTCATTGTGAGGACTAATTTACACACAATCAAAGACTACCATCAACCTGAGGACCTGAATTTTTTTCACTTCTTATTGCACCTGTCCTGGAAAAACATAAGAAGATATTTAATAGTTTAGGAACAAATTTATCTGCAATTAAAACTACAGATAGATAAATAGATACACGAGCTTAAATGTTCAAATCTTATTAAAATATAAGTTTTAAGTTCCTTTGCAAAAACCTAAATCTCAGGCACTGTTTTGCAACTTTGTGACCTCTTTTATTGACACAATGAAAACTACCATCCAGAATAGCAATTATATCAAAATTGTCAATTCATCTATTAAAATAAAAAATGTGATTTCTAAAAATGTAATTTTACACCAAAGCAACTCAAATGCCATAAGGCAGTTTGCCCAATGTAAATTCACTGGAACTAAAGTTGCCTTTGGAAAATCTGCGCTTGACTTATTATATGATAATATATCACTACAAAAGTTTAAATATTATTCAGCATATAATGGGAAGTTAAGGAAATTGTGTTCCATTAATTTTACAGTTATTTTTTTTCTTCATTTTTTATATGTTTATGCCTTAAAATCATACGCCCATAATTAAAGTTATCAAAAAGTGTAAATAATAAATGAATATAAAATATGTATGTGAAGAGGAAAGGAAGGGTTAGAATGCATATATATGCATCTGTATATACATACATAAATATGGTATGGTTTTTAAATATTTAGAAATGAGAGAGTATAGATAGAAAGGGGGTTAAAGTACATTGACCTGAAACATAAAATATTTTGTCTTCTAACGGCTTCATTTAACTTGCTTTTGGAACCGTTATTAAATTCACTTATATACGCCATGATATGCTACTATATCAACATGTGCAGTAATGAAAGCTAGACTTTAGGAACAATATTTTGTTCTAAATACTAATTGTTTTCAGAACACTGGATTATTCATTTTCTTAAAAATAATCATCTAGTCACCATGAAGTCTGCGATATGCATTTAAACTCTCTCTGACGAGTTGAATTCGGAGGAGTTAAGTACACGTATTTTAATTTACTTCCTTTTCCAACAATAAAGAGTTATCAGCCTTCTGTAATTTGCAGGTAAACAATCATACAATAGATAATAAACATTGATTAAGTTGCAAGTGTTTAGGTTGATTGATTAGGCATTTAAAGAAAAAGAAATATAACTTCCTTATTGCATGTCTTAATAACATCAGTTTTTGAGGACTCAATTTGGGTTGCATATTAACCCCTGGAGGTTTTTGTTGTTTTCGCATGCAATGTGAGTTGGAAACACATATTGGGGACTTTTTCTGAATACATCCTAATACATCGACTTCCAAGCAATATTCCATAAGACAAATGGCTAGTTGTGCTAAAGAAAATGTTTTTCTTTGGTTAGTTTGCTGGCGCATAGGCAGAAGGTGAAAAAATGTATTATTTTCTTTTGCTTAACAGACCCATAATTTTCGTATGGAAAAGACTCTTTATTCAAAATGTCCACCTTATCCTACTTTTTGCACAGGTTTACAGGTCTGTGTGCGCTTCAGATATTGTCTGCCGTAGATCTGTGGCCATAAAGTCTAAAACATGGACACAAATTCGGAATCCGACCATGGGCGAATTTTGGGCGAGAAAAAAAAAACGGGTCCAAAAACTTAGGTTTTCTTTCTCTGTATTTTGTAGTGCAATTAAAAGGTCCAAATTATTTTCTATCTACATCTGTCTACCTTTCTATAATACCACCCACTTTAGTGTATCATGCATGACCATGACACTGCAAACATTGGAAGTAGGCTACTACCTTCTGCCCCGTAAAGTCGTGACTAGAGGTTAATGTGTTAATATTTAAGAAACTAATTTCTTTAAATTATGAACTGGAATTTCAAGGTTCTTATTATTACATATTAGACTAAATGACTATTTTGGAATAGTACTGAACTGATTAAAGATGTTTGGATTATATCCCCCAACGGAGACATGAAGAATGTTGGCACATTAGTACATTCTAAGCTATTTACATATCTAGTTCAGTATTGGAATTTGGCTTGCATCACTAATGGATATCATTTGAAGAGAAGTCAAGTGCAATTTCATAAAGAGAGTGTTGCAGAAAGAGGAGAGCGAGAAGATATGCAAATTGAGTTATGTGCATGTGTGCGATTTGGATATTTACCATAGCTTTAACAATTTTTCAGTCATATCAGTATAAGGTCTGCAGCGTAGCAGTATATAGTGTTGTCTAGCTCTTGGGTATCATGCTGCTATCCTACCAAGACACATTATCCTAACACAAGGATAAGAAGTGCCAAACTCTTACTGCTGAGCATCTATCGCAAAAGCTGCCATTTTTATGTCTTTGGTATATTACTCGACCTGGGTTAAAACCAGCACCCCCACCCCAATCTAGGACTGACACTCTTGCAACTAAACCACCGGAGTGGTCTATAAGGCAAATGGAAATAAAAAAGAAGAGATAAAATACAGAGAAAAAAGTCAAATGGAGAAATGCAATTTAGATTAAATATTTAGAACTGGAAAGTGAGAAGAAAAGAAAACTCTTCGTTTACATACATGATTGTGTTTTGATGCTATCATAAATAATAGGTTAGTATACATTATTAAAGAAGAGGAAGTAGATCAATATGTCCAAGACAGCATTGAAATATATTTGTACAAAGTGTACTTATTGGCAAAACTAATACAATCTACACTTCATTGCCATTGCAACAAAGTTTTAATAATGATGTGCTTCAGGTACATATCTTAAGGAGTGAAGCGTTGGTACCTGACGTATATTAACACATTAGAAAATTTCAAAAGTGCATGCTATTTCTGACTGCTAAAGATTGAAAAATAAGCAACATAATTGAAACAGACTAGTCAAAGGCTCCTATATTAAGAGGACAATGTCACAGACCTGTACTGAAAGCAATCAATTTGTTGGATCAAACAAATCAGTCTGATTTTATGATTGATAATTATAAGCCATTTATGTTGAAAGGCTCTTTATCACCTGTGAGCAATTCTACCAAACCTATCCCAATTAAAATAAGGGACACAGGAGCTTTTCAGTCTTTTATTATCAGGTACATTGCCTGTTTCTGAGCACAACTCTGGTCACAGTGTTCTTATTTAGGATGTAAAATCAGGCTTTGCTTTTTATCTCCAGTGTACTGAACTCATGACCATTGGATTACAAAATGCAGTATCCACCTACTGAACTGCTATGGCCACCTATCTAATACTGTTTGAAACCAACAAATTAAAAATAAAAAACAGTACGAAGTTGAGAAGAAAAAGAAAAAAAAACATTAAATGGTTAAATTGCATTATAATTTAATTGAGCGAAGCATGTACAAATATGACACATATTTCATTGCATAAAGTAAATGTTCATCTCGACAAAAATGTTTAATATAAAAGATGCAACCCAAATAAAGTCATTATGTATGTCATTATTGAATAAATACAAGAAGCTGGCTACAGCCTGCATATTATGTCCAGTCACAAGCATTCAAAATGCTGGTTACAATGGTATTAAAGTGAAATAAAGTAAAACACTGTTTAATTGAAGGTAATTAAAGGGTATTGACAGATGAATGAAAGGACATCAACTTCCATGTAAGGTGGAGGAGTCTTGACAAAAAATGGCATCACAGGAAGACATGCAATACTGCTGCATTGTTAAATGAAAACATCTTATCTATCATTAATATCTGCATGGACATTCTCTATTATATATAGATATGGTAATTCCTTCCAACCTTGATGAAACGTCACACTGTCAATTTGTTTTTGGAAGGAACATCAGGTTGCAAGACAATTTCCTTTGTAAAGCGTAAATGCATTTTAGTAATTCAAAAAATTTCATCTTTACTTATTTAATGAAAGAAGCGAACACAATTTAAGTTAGCTGTACCATAATTCCAGTTAGATTGTCCCTTTGAGTCCAAACTGCAGAACATTAATAATAAATGAGAAATGGCTAGCAGACCTTTGAACACATTCAAAACTGGTGCTAAAATGCAAGTACAAAAATATAGATGTGGCGTAATCTCATTGGTTGACATATTAAACATATGACAAATACAACTGTTACCTAAACCAATTCATCTGAAAAATGTTAACTTTTGCATTCAGAAAATTCAGACAAACTTAATTTGGAGAAAAGATATTTTACTGTACATGCATTTACAAGATGCAATATCCCATTTCAAAACTGCATTTTATTTCTTAACAAAGTAAACATGTCTTAATGTACTATGAGAAAAGAAATTAAAATCCAAACCAATATGAAAAATATATACAGGAAGAACATAATTGTAATATTTTTTATTATTTTAAAACAACACAATTTAAACATCATGTTAAGAAACCACAATCAATAAGTATTATACTGAAGTAATCATGATGTCAGAGACTACACTATTTTCTGAGCAATATTCAAAGTTATATTTTTGAAACATGGCAATATTTCAATGTGTTGTAATGAGTGACAAAAATCAAAAGAACTTCACTGCCTCGAAAATATATTTGCTTAAGAAATATATTGAGAAAAAGCAAGTAACAAAACTATATATCTGAACATTTGTTATATTTGGCCTGGATGCAAATTAATCAAATGACCAAACGGAAATCTAAGAACACATCATAAACACAACTGGAGAATCAATCCTATTTGTTGGCCTATAAGTCACTGTGAAGCCAGTTTATGTCCTTCATTCAAAAACAAGTAGATGCCAAGTATAAGACAAGGCTAGAGCAATACATCAACTTTGTTACACTACTGTTTGATACACACATGAATTTTATCCTAGCTGTAACTCCACAAATTTAACAGTCAGCATAGTTAAATGTAGCTAAAACAAGTTTGCCGGTAATTTGCTTCACACCAAATATCTAAAACAAATAGGATACTTTTAGCCACAATTGACATTAAAATTTACAGAGTTACAGATAGGATAAAATTTGTAATGCTGCATGAAATGTAGAATAGCAACTTCTGTTTTCAGGAATATTACACTGTATGCATAGCTGCCAACCCTCCAGACTCACAATTTTGTGAAAATGGTGATAAAAATTAGTGAATTTTGACATGAATTCATGAAGTGATCCAAGAGTCTGCGAATATTTGTCGATACAAATGAATGCATGGCAAGTGTTTGGTATATTCCGAACTAAACTTCACTGTATGCGTAATATATTTCCTTTTACTATTCCGAGTTTCATGTCCTTTGCCAGTTGGAATTTGCCGACACCATTTGGTGTCAAAATGGCGTAGCCTCTTACTAGCTGGCATAGCAAACTTTAAAGACCTTTCCTTGAGATATAACTGCTTGAAATCGATAGGAACATTATTTATTTTGTCAAAAATCATGAACATAGCATTCGTCAGTCTTTAATCTGCTGACAGGTGAGATGAAAATGCGTTCTTGCTGAAATTTGACCTAGATCTGGCCATTTTTGTCCCAATGACATGATTATACAAATCTCGCCACCTACATATCAATTAGGTCATATAGTCACGTGACATGGACAATAAACAAATTTCCAAAGTAAAAGTGGGGTAACAAGGGTCAGAGAAAATGGTGAGACAAGTTCAAGATTAGTTGCAGGTGCATGTGAGGAACAACATTTTGGCTGGGCACCAGTTTCTCTTAAAAGCATTTGTTGTTGTTGAAGGGTATAATACTATTTTTCACCACACGATATGCTATACATGACAGCCATTATTAATGGTGGAGGAAAACCCCGGGAAAACCCCTGGAAAGAACCACTGACCCACGAGAAGTTACTGGCAAGCTTTCTCACATACCCACATTGGCCCAATCTGAGACTCGAACCCACGCAGACACTGACTGACACATTTGCACTACTATTTTATAGAGTATCCATTCCACTAGAAGAAGAAGATGATGAAGAAGAAAAATAACACTTCCCTAAATCGGTTGACTTGTCACAAATCAAAATGAAATTATTAGAAGATAAAATGTACCAAGCCTTCATCACCTAAACTATCAAGTACTTTAAAAAACCACAAAAACATAAACAAAACCAAGTCCATACGTTAGCCACTGTCAGAATTCCAATTTTATGTTCAGTGAGGATTTAAACTAAAATAGATACATAGAACAGTATATTCAAGAACAATGTTTGAAATCATCCACAGAAATCCATACAACTTGAAAGCAAAGAAAGAAATACGTAACTTTTGAAGAAAAAAAGTATTTCTTAAAACTGATGAATATTGTTGTGTACAGTTAACTGCTGGGTCAATTTAAAAACAAGAAGCAAGTACAAAGATTGGTACTCTAAAGAAAAATGTATTAAACTTCGAAAGGATATATCATTTCCAAAGAAAACATTTAAAGGTAAATATTTTATTAGTCAATTAAGTCTTCTAATGCAGCAAGCCCAAACACCACAACATATTAAGAACATTATATTTTCATGGCAGATATAGATTTCTTTGTATTACCGCAGACCTGTAGAAACAGATACACTTTAAAATGACCATGTTTTATGATACACGTAACTACAAAAAGATGATATTTTGGTGTTCCTCATATGATGAAAAAAAAACTCTGATCGTGTAATTAGCTGAATAAAAAAATACAGTGGTTTTAGAAGTAAGCTATATGCCTTTAGGACAAAACAAAGATGAAAAGTAAATATTCTATGGTATTTAATAAACAATATGTAATCGCAAAGTATTGAAAGTAAGCAACAATATTTATTCAACAACCTGTTATCACAAAGTAGCAAAAGTATGCAGTGGGATTTGTTGAACAGTCTGTAATCGCTAACTATTTAAAGTAAGCAAGTATATTTATTAAACAACCTGATATCGCATATTATTTAAAGTGAGGAAGGTACAACATATCCTCTATTTAACCAAACTATAAACTAAGAAAAGCTAATTGTGATACATTTTACGGACTGTTAAAATACAAACAAACAAAAAACATTTAACTGAACATTTAACAGATTCATAAAATACTTTTAAATACAAATTTTTAATAACATAACAAAATTTACTTTTTGGCGAAAGGTTAAAACAATTTTCAACAAGAAGGTGTGACACCTGCAACAAGCAAATACATCTTTTTGCATGGCATCAGAAAACCCTTGGTCTAAACATAATAAATTTGGTAAAATCTCTTATAGGAGGAAATGGACGGGTAAAGGTGACACATAAGCACCATACATGCCAACCCCTGACGAGGAATTGGCGTAATCCAAGTGGTAAAAAAGCGGAATCCAGGCGGAAAAAGCGTAATCCATATATAACATGCTAACATTTCAATAAACAACGATTATTTGCCCTGCTCATCCTTTACTGTTTCAAGTTTTCATATGTAGCACTTTTAGCTTTACACACATCGACTAGAAACCTTCTTAAGACGTTTCGCGCTAAATTTTAAAACATTTTCGACACGGCCGGAAATAGATGTCACGTGATGCTGTACTTTTTTTTGTTCCTAATATTTAGATGATTCTGTTATATTTTGTTTTGGGGGTTTTCGGTTGCCTTTTTCTAATTTATCTGGGAAATTTTCGAAAGGGGATATTTTTGCTTACATAAATGCATAGGGTAAAATAAAATATACTTTTTAAGCGCTAAAATATATTTAGACTGGTGCTGCAAGAAATATGAATTAGAATATGGAATCTGCGAGTAAATATTAAATTTGGAAAACCAGTCTGCTATCTCCTCACTACGCATATAAATAAATATAAACAGAATCGAGGTCAACAGTATTCGCAGCGAACGAGCAGAGAGTGGTTAACTCGAAATCATGTTCCAGATACTGGACACGCTAGCGGCGGACATAATACCCGAGCCAGCACTATGTGCCTTAATAGGACTAGGGCTAAAGGACGCTTCGAACTGGAGCCTCCGGGCAGCAAGGGGAAGAACAACACTTCTCCTTGTTTGGGATAAAGAGGATAAACAAAACTTTCGGGGCCTAGACAAGAACAGGAAAAATAGAGGGAGCCAGCAGCTTAGGCGGGAAAACCGACCAGCACGAGGCACACCCACCCCACCACGCACAGTTCAAGAAGAGGAAACCACAGCTGAGACCAAAAAAGCCTCACCTGTTCCTGAGGTTTCAATTAAAGCTCTTCAGAACCAGATAGAAATGCTATCTCAACAAATGCTGGGCATCATAACAGTGGAGACAGCGGAAGCGGCCACATCTCCAATGGACTTAGCTGAACCAGCACCGGAAACACCGGAATCACCGCCACCACCCCCCAAAAAGAAAGGAAAAGTAAAGGGGAAAAAGGGGGTGTGAAAAACATCAACACCCCCCCACTCCATCACCAGGGCCGGTAATGAACCTGGAAAATACCTTGGAGGGGGCAAGCCCGAAGGCATCGTGGGAATCACCAACAAAAACAGCGCGGATGCCAGAGGGGACCAAAACCAAACTAATGGAGAAGTTGTGCAGCGAAATGGGTCTTATGCCATTACTGACTAATAAAAAGAAAGCAGCAAACTTCGTATCTGCAGTCACATACATCGGATTTAGATCGCTGCACACCTCCCCACCAAGGGTCAAACAATGGCACCACGCCCTAAATATACTGGGTAGTTACTACTACGATGCCTTTGAAGACAGACCTCTCCACCACCTACAAGATGCAGCAGCTTACATCGCCTCTAAACATGGGCTCTACTTTCCAAGACGGGTCTTTGTTGAAGAAAGAACTGCTGCATTCCTTGCAGAAATGGAGGATAGGAGAGCCACCTTCCAACCGGTGGAGTATTAGCCCTAAATAGGGCTAATCTCATTGCCATTATTATTATTAATAGGGTACTCATTTGGTATCGAGTACCCCTCTTTGAATAACTATTTGGCCCTGAAAAGACTAATTTGACCTTTTTGGCACTGCCTTCAATAAATTTATAACCAAATTTACCTACCATTGACTACACTATTATATGTCGCTTAGACATTTTAACTTTAAATAAATTGGGATTTTGTATGTACGCTCATGGTACTAAGTCCCTTATTTTTAGATAGGATGATTAATTAATATTTTTAACTTGGATATTTGGCTAATTGCACAGGTGGCTTACACATTATTGGTTGTTAGGCTGTCCATTAGTACAACTGGACTGAATTTGATGCATGAGCGCGTGCTTGGCTCTTCGCCTCCCTTGCTGCCTGCAGCAGTTAATTCACGTGCATGCACGACCAATAACTATGCAGATACAGGCGATATGAGAAAACTATTTTTCTCTCGCTTTTCTTTACTGCTATTGCAGAGGTAGGCACATCCAATGAATAATTGAATGGGTGGGTGTGTGTGGGTTCTATTCCTACCCACCCTGGCCTTCCAATCACACCGCGTCAGTACAATTATTGACCAGATGTGACGGCCAAATTAAATAGTGATCTATGATCACATAAACGCCTAGTGGGTGCGCGGCACAATTCCCACCCACAGGATAATTAAATAACCTTCTATTGAAGGACAAACCAGTGCTAAGAGCCTCACGGACGAAGCACTTAAAGCCCATAATTCAATTCAATTCAGGTCAACAGTAGAACCAGGTTAGCTATAAATAGAACATGATACTATTACGAAAGTACACGGTCTAGCGTACTCTTATATTGTAGTTACGTAAAAGCCGTCTTTTCTAAAATACGGTCTATGGGATTAATGGGACTTTAATAATAACGAGAAAACAAATAATTGATTTTTTTGGGAGGTTGATGTACAGAAAAAGCGTAATCCATATACGTTTAAGCGTAACGCGTAATTTAGTGACAAAAAGCGTAATGATTACGCCAAAAGCGTAATGGTTGGCATGTATGAAGCACCAGTTGGTGACACATAGGCACCAGTTGACAATGTAAACCAAGAGATCTAAATACTCACATTATTTGTTCGAGTCAGATTAAAAGCACAAGCATCACTGATTGTTTATTTCTGAAAGCGTAAAAAAGATGGCGTTTAAAATAAGCTGGACAACTTTTTCCTTAATTAACTGATGATGTTATTCTGATTATTTTTGGCCGTAATTAACTTGTTGTATGCGATTCAAAACTCATGTTAACATTTGGCAACAAAAGGAATGAACACAAAATAATAATATAGGTAAGAGAAAAACTATTTTCAGAAGTAAATTCAGTCAGATCATGCAACCACATACATAACCATAGACACTTGTTTATTTGCTTCGTGAATAAATTAAATTAGTTCTGTTTTTTAATCATCAGCTGTTTAACAACTGTAGACCAATTACAATCTCTCACTGATTGTCCTTTTGTCAAGATAAGAATAGACCAATTACAATCTCTCACCATTTTTAACCTTTTGTCATCATAACTGCTAATCACATTCTCTTCTTTACGAATTGTTACTGACTGCTTTTCAGTCACTGGTATTGTATTATTTACCAGGTCCGTATGTAAGCGTGTCAAATGGCAGTTGTATCCAATAATACTACCAGTTTTCATTCCCATATAACGAGGTAAACAAAAATATTCCATTCCCGTCATCAATAACATAATCTAGTTTTAACTTGTGGTTAGAGTGTCCGCCGCGGAAGTGGGAAGTCGTGGGTTCGATCCCCGGCAGAGTCATAAAAAAGACTTATACAAATGGTACTAACAGCTGCCTCGCTTGAAGCTCAGCATTAAGAGGTTAGTGTTAGGACTGGTTGTCAGGATAATGTGACTGTGAAGCATGACATGTCTGTGGCATGATGCCCCAGTGACATCACTATAAACTGCCTCACTGCAGGCATCGTAGCAAAATGATTGAATTTCTTTTAAAGCTGCATTAAAAATCCTAACCAAACAAACAAAGTAATATTGCTCATAACGTATGGAGCACATCCGTTGTCAAATCGTTAGTTTCGGAGGTTCATAGATTGACATGTTGTCAAGCTCTTCAATTTTGGAGGCAAGTAAATCTTGAATTCAGACCACAATCCCACAATAATGGAGAGCGATTTAGACCAATCGGGGCCACCTAAAGCATTTGTAAAACTAATCTTTTATATACAGTAGTCCCCCTCTTATACAGCCATCCCTTCTGTACCTTAAAAGTGGAATTATAAGACGGGTGGCCTTTCCAGAGGGGGGATTACATTTCTATTAGAAGCATATGTAATGTACATAGTTTGAAAGCTATATACTTCAAAGCACTTAATATCTTAGTTTAAATGTAACATTAATCATTAAATGTTCTTCTTGTTATATTAACAAACTTATTTCAACTGAATATATGTTAATAGTTCTATATCTTGACCTAAGTGTGATATGGGTATTGGTGTCATGCGCAATGAAAATACATTCAAAAACGTCATTGACATCTTTGTACATACATCTCTGTTAACGTGATGACTTGTTAATATCTGATAATGATTTATTCTGGTGTTGCTAACTGTATGGGATTTAATTATGCAGACAAAACTTGTGTCAAGTGGAAGAAATGCAGTTTTCATAAAGGAAGCCATAATTGTATTGTCACGTGATTTTTCGGTCTCTGTATCGTACCCTGTTTTCTTCAAAGTTCTATGTGTGTGCCAATGCACAAAATCTATTTATAGCCTATGCTGACCCTGTTATGATCTTAACAATTACAACTAGTTATAATTATCAGAGAAGAACTCAACATTTGTTAAGCCCCAAACTCTATGAAAACATTAATGAGCCAATTTTGTGTAAACAAAGCCTTTCATTGATAATGAACATGTGCTATTAATCTTTAGTCAACACTTTTAACGGAAACTTGACACTGGGAGACATGGATCCATGATAGAGATAATCAATTTAATACAAACTCGTTGGTGCCATGAGATTCTGCCCGTAAGAAGCAGGTGGCTACTGGTCAGGGAGGGCCGTTCAAGAGTGGGACCACTGTGTATATATATAGAGAATGTGATTATATATATATACCTTAAAATGTTTGCTTCCGGGGTAAAAACAGTACCTATCAGCTATAGTTCACTTATACCACGACCAGTTGTACCAGACCTATTCAGCACTTGCCGATATAATAAATAATAATAATAATGAGGACTTTGTATAGCGCCTAAATTCCCTAATCTTTCGAAGTTCTAAGCACCGTACACCATCTATAATGATATTACTCCACAACAGAAAAAAGATGAAATTGGAAAACATAAAAAACATGCTGAAAACATATAAGATACAAAACAAATGTTACTGATATCATAACTAGCGTGTAATTAAAAATCTGTTAATTTAAAAAATACTTAAAATAATTGAAAATTGGGGAATTAATAAATTTTTTGCATAAAGGCGTGAAATTGTGAATCACTGAAAAATGGTTGGCAGCTATGTGTATGTATTTCGGATTATGGCAACAGGGAAATTGTATCACTAATGCTAAAATATATTTTCCAGAGTTCTGTTTGGATGAGAGAGGGTATTTTATACCTTACTACTGTCCCATTCATCTCAGGTTTTCTTGAAAGAGAAAACAGAAATAAACTAAATTGCCAATGTAAACTTAAATACAAACCAGAATTCTTCAGTTTCTAAGTTTAAGTAATCACAATATTTATATCCATAAAGAATCAATTTAAATTCTGAAATGACCATTTGGTCACAATGTGTAATTTAATTTTTATGTATAATAACCTCTCCATGCCCAACACATAAGAGTATTTGCACTTTCTGTAGTTAGGATGCACGTGGTTTCTATATTTGCTCATGTTAGCTGTTGCTCTAAATGACACTTCTGTACAAAATGCATCACTGGTTGAGAAACCAACACCATTAAGCACCTGGCATTACATGGCAACATATTCACAATATCCTATGGGTAACCTAATTTTCCAATTTGATCTGGTCTGCCAAACATTAAGCTCACACCGGTTTTGACAAGAGTGACCGGACTAAATCATTACTATATTTAATGAGCATATAATTAACACTGCAAACGATTTTGTTTTTGAGACAATGGATAAAATAATTTAGACTAGAAGGAATTGTTGACAGTGATATCAATTGATAATGGAACGATGAGCAGCAGAGGGGGCGAATCAGACAACATTTTTAAACAAGTTTTCAATGGATTAAGGCTTCTACGGCCAAGGTGTGGTGAATCGGATAGCGTTTTTAAACAAAGTTTTCATGGATTAGGATCAAATAAAAAATTCAATGAAATCAATGAAATCAGTCCCAAAAAAATCAATGAAATCAGGCAAAAAATAATAATGAAAAATCAATGACATCAATGAAATCAATCTCCATCGTAAAAATCTTCGATGAAAATCCTTTTAGGATTTCAACCGAATATTTTATCCAATCCGATACGATATCGTGTCCTAGGGTCATGTAAATTTATTGTTACAAATCCGTGTGGGGCCGACTGAGCATGACTAAAGAAATTTCTAAATTGATTGAAGTCCATATCGGAACACCATGTCTGCCAAATATTTCGTAGCGTATGTGTATCAACTCCATTAAACACACACAACACATTACAATTATCGCGAATCACTTTTGGTATTTGTGTGTAGCGTTGAGTGACATATATCACATCAGTGTTTTTGTGCCTGCCTCGGGAAAATATTCTATCTGGGTTTTTTTGTTTATCTAACATTACATCGTCGTATACAACTAAATTGTTGATACTTCCATCGAGGTCTTCTACTGATGGTGCCTCGTCAATATCGGTTATAAATTCAATAATATCCTCGCCGGCAATCTCTGAAGCGTTTTCATTAAAATCTTTTAGCACTTCATAGCATCGTTGGTCATCTACGCTACGGGCAAGTAAATACAACTTATCCCACTTCATCCATCTCATTATTAAATTGAGCAACAATTGCGTCTTGCCGGATCCAGATGGCACGATTATAATTGCGCGGATAGAGTTTGGTAGCGCTGCATGATGCTTAACTGGTTCTCTTGTTTTAGTCGCTGAAAAATCAATTATATTCATATCTCTATACATAAATTATGGATCTATATTGTGTGAAGTGTAAGGCGCGTACTGGCACAGATGACTTGACGACGATTACAACAAAAAATAACCGATCAACGCTTTCTGGTAAATGCGTACAATGTAGTACAAAGAAATTTAGATTTGTTTCCCTTGGTGAAACCAAGAAACCCAAGGAACCTTTAAAAAAAACGAGGAGGTGATATCGCTGCCAAATTAGCAAAACTCCCTGGAACCCCATGGGCAAAATACCCCGGAGAAAAGCACCTTCCAGGATATAGCTACTGTGGCCCCAGAACACGATTAGATATCAGACTCAATAATCATAACCAACCCAACCCCGGTCAAGAACCAATAAACCCCATTGATAAGGCCTGTCACCTTCATGATGTTGCTTATAAAAGCAGTAATCTGCTACACAGGCATCTAGCAGATGTGAAATTAATTCATGCGTTGAATGCCATTCCTGATAAATCATTCAAAGAAAAATTGCCTTCTTTTTTGATAAAATCGGCAATGAAAAGCAAATTGATGTTAGGTGCTGGTAATTAATAACAACATGGAATCTATTTATTATTCCCCAAGAGGATACTGGAGGGGTAAATCAGCAATCCATAAACTCGCTAGCGCTGCAAAAGTGAAAAAAACCACTGCGGCGGATTGGTTATCTAAACAGGCACTATGGCAAATTTATCTACCACCGCCTAAACAAATTAATGTCTCGCATTTTTATGTGACCAGACCCAATGAAGTTCATCAGGTTGATCTATTATTTTTGCCACATGACCACGGTTACAAGTACGCATTAACCGTAGTTGATATTGCAAGTCGATACAAAGAAGCAGTACCGTTAAAAACAAAATCATCACCTGAAGTGGCTTCTGCATTTGAAAGGATTTATCGAAGGGGTCCTCTGCACTGGCCAAATCTATTACAAATTGATCCTGGCAAGGAATTTCAGGGTGCAGTGTTATCTACAATGAAAAATCATAATGTCACCATCAGACGGGGGCATACTGCGCTACATCGTGATCAGGCAATTGTAGAACGGTTTAATAAAACCCTTGCTGAGCGGTTATTTGGATATCAATACGCAAAAGAATTCATCCAAGAAAAAAGATCCCGTGAATGGGTTAAAAGATTACCAGCTGTGATTACCGCACTGAATAATGAGATTACTAGAACAATTAATTTGAAACCTATCAACGCGATTAAAAAGAAGTCTATACCTGAAAAACCACAAAAAGATTTCAAAGAACCTATTCTTGGTAGTAATATCACTGTGAGGTATTTATACGAACCAGGAGAGCTTGAAGGTGGCAGAAAAAGGGCTACTGATCCTATATGGAGTGTTACTGCACACGAGATATCTAGTGTAACACGATCTACGGGTAGACCTCCAGTCTATAAACTGGATTCAACTGCCCCTCAACGAGGATTTACTAGACAACAATTACAAGTGATTCCTGACGATACTCAATTGCCGCCCCATGGTCTCAACTAGCACCAAGGGTGCTGGCACCCCGGCGTCTATTGCACTCAAGACAAGTCAACATCACATTATTTCTGACATGACCGAGATTGTTATTTTTTCTGTCTACGGTAAATTGGCGAGGATCCTTATCCGAATACTGCCAATGAATTATACAATTGCAACTTGCGCAGTGATTATTCTGTTTTTTATTCAAAGTGATTATTAATTTAGCATCAATATCAAATTCTCGCTGTTTTTTTTTTGTCTTGTTGTTTGTAACCGGAGAGTTTTTTATCAATAATTTTAATATCAATATCATCTATTGTGGTGTCATTATCGTCACCAATGATTTCATCATCGAAGACAATTCTTCGAAGTTGATTTATTTTTCGTACTCTGGATACTGAAAGATAGACTAAATTTGACCATTCGATGCGATTATCTACCATCCAAACAATTGTATCTGATATAGTCAATCCTTGTGAGGAATGTATTGTTGCTGCGTATCCTAGCGTCCATGGGGATTTATTAGCACGCAATGCATCTTCAACGACATTGATATCAACCAGCACAATATCATTAAATACTAAATTCTGTTTTTCACTTTGTCCTGGAATATCAACTTCAATGTTCTGTTTTCGTGTATCCGATGGCCTATAACAGAGGGGCACTGGAAGTGTTGCAAATTTTTGTTTATGCAATTCAAATAATTTCATCTGAAGTGTGTCCCTGACTATTTTTCTACTTGCAATGATCAAATCATTTGGTCTCCATGCTTCCCAAAACTCATTCATGGGAGTTTCCGTAATTATTTCACGGGCTATTTCACACTGGATTCTATCCGATTGTAATCTAATTAGTTTCTTAAATTCTTTTAATTTTTCATCAAGTGATCTATGATCGGTATCAATTTCTTCATAATAGTCTACGAAACCCTTAAGCCATTCATGGGGGGATGCACCGACAAATGGTGGTGGTTGGCCGTAATCACCGCACATGACGATTTTTGTATTTTTCAATAACAACCACTCAAGAAATATTTTTAATATATCTTCTGACACTGTGTCTATTTCATCCCAAATGATAATTTCAGGAATAAATTTCTCTCCCATACGCTCAGGAGTCCATTCATCTCCCTTCCATCGGAAAAAGCTGTGATAAGTGCAGGCATTTACCCCTCTCTGTATCATTTCTCTTGCAAGTCTGTGTGTTGGTGTTAGTACAATCATGTTTGATTTGGAAACGCTAGCGTTTCTACGGAATAACTCAATTGCCCGGGTTGTTTTTCCTGACCCACCACAGCCGTTTAAATAAACTGTTTTATACAGGCATATTGGATCAGAAATCGGTGGCGCATTAGAAAATTCTGAACACTGATTGCTTTCTAAATAATTATTTTCAATGGTAACATCTGCTGATGGAATATAATCATGAAGCATTTCCTTCTTAATTCTCCATGACCCCCAATTCTCGTTGCCAGTAGCCTTAAAATTAGCCATTTTGCTATTTATGTAAAATGAATCAGTGGCAACTCTAACTGCGGTGTTAGGAAATTTATTGATCATCGAAAACAGATTAATAGAAGCATAACCGAGCATAGAAGCTCTCAAATGTGTATACTGCGGATTGTATCCATCATTATAAGTAACAATTGTACCCAATTTGGTTCCATCGGACAGAAATGCGTCTTTACGATTGACATATAGGCCCTTATTTGTTAAATCCGCGATTACAAAATCGTATTCAGCATTGTCTATAATCAATCGTGAGGAAAATGTTGTATTATCGAATTTACCACCCTGAGTGAATTTACCGATTATTCTTCTACTAAGATCTTTTGCTTCGTTGTTTCTGATTTCAAATAACTGTTTGGACCAATTCATGATTTGTTGTTCATTAAAATCAGGAAACAGTTTTCGCTCTTCGCTAATTATTTTTTCTAGATCAGGTTGTGATAACCAGACTGATTTCTGTGCTCGATAGGATATAATTGCTTCACTGACAATTAATGATTTTAACATCTTACAATCAAGCATATACCGTAATAACACTATTGGCATCCAGTGTTTTTCAGACATGTGTTTACCAATCCAAAGATAACTACACGGATGAAGTCCTGTAGCCATTTCAAATGATACTACACAAGCGAATCCGGTTAAATCGAAATCAGTCAGTGGTCCATTAATAGCAACACGGGTCATTTCGTGTGTGGGGTGTCCAAATCGTTTAAAATATTTCTCGCATTCTCCATACCCGAGAAAACTTCCTGGATAACACGCAATCATATCAACGGAAATAACGGTATCAGGGTCGTATTTTGTATTCCATAATCCTCCATGGCTGTATTCAAGACAGGACAATTTGACATCTGATAAAAACTCACTTCGTGTTGGTTTCCACGCGTTTTTCTTTCTAGCAAAATGTGCTGCAATTGATGGTAGTGTAAAACAGTTTGCTAATAATTGATCGTTGTCTTCCCTCTCCCCAGAAAACTCACTAGCTAGTTGTTTCATTTGATTATGCAGTTCTTCAGTACGGTATAATTCTCCGTTGGGCTTTACAAACTGATCAAATTTGCATTCCTCGTCTGAAGTACTATGAAATAGCCACATTGACACAGGATCGTTTTTACTCAAATGGTAAATAGCATCAAATAATTTCTGTTCTGAAAAAAACTCTTCGGTTTGGGATAGATATTTTACGGTTCTATCCCGTGAGAAAATTGTTACTGCAGATGACCACGCGTGTTCGTTATGATCAATAATTTCAATTGGAGCTCCCTGTGATTTATATTTCGATTCGTATAATACTTCACCGGTGATTGTCCTTACTGATATTGGAAATCTTATTGATTTTTCTAATTTGGTTATATCTTGAATTGTTGCCCCATGCTCTTTTACCGTTAATTCCCATTCGGTTATTTTTTTTCTTCTTAGATCAGTTAGTTTATTTCCCCGGGACGCATTTGTGAAGTGTTCCATTATTCGTTCTGCTACACAATTGAGTCCTGTCGAATATTTCATGGGTGCTAGTTTTGCGATATCAGGTTTTTCATTCAGCGGATATATCCCGTAAACAACTGCTGTGACAGGATAAGATCTTTCGTAGTAGGGTTTATCAATTCCGGTCAAAATTCCTGGTTTTGAATCCTGATTCACGGTGATAGTTTTTTTGCCCTTCAAGATAGGTTCAAATTTATCCCTAATAATCCATTTTCCATCCTCACGGATAAGGAATTTTATTCGGAAAAAATGATTTTTTTTCCCCAAGACGTGAAATTATCACTGCTGCTTTTTCATCATTCATGGTAGCGTCAACAACACCATCAACTCGAAATGTTGACCAAAAATAAGATGCTCCATCACGCTTGAATTCATTAAAACAGTCTCTGATGGCTTTATCAAGAATTTTATTCTTGGGTGTATTAGAAACTATATCAAGATTGAATTGAGCATCCTTCCAAGGTAATTTCTTGTTACGTTTTTTAGGTCTATCGCGATTAAATCTAGGATTAATTTTCAATAATCTCTTAAACTCTCTCATGTTTCTGTCTATTAAACGTTTTTTGGGTCTATCGCGATTAAATCTAGGATTAATTTTCAATAATCTCTTAAACTCTTTCATGTTTCTGTCACTTGGACGTTTGTTACGTTTTATGGGTTTATCGATATTAAATTTAGGATTAATTTTCAATAATCTCTTAAACTCCTTCATGTTTCCTTCTCTTGGACGTTTGTTTCCATCTCTTGGACGTTTGGGTCTATCGAGATTAATTTTCAATAATCTCTTAAACTCCTTCATGTTTCCGTCTATTGGACGTTTTTTGGGTTTATCGATATTAAATTTAGGATTAATTTTCAATAATCTCTTAAACTCTCTATCAGTATTGAATTTAGCATTTTTCAAAGTCACTCTCTTGAACTTCCTCATGCTATACTAAAAACAAGTGTCTAAATGAAAGATTTATGTATAATGAATCACTGCAAATGGGTCAGTCATTGAATTAGACAAATAGTATAGTATACGATGACCCAAGAATTCAGACAGCACCCTGTGATTACAAATTATGAAGCATCCAGTGATGGTGTTGTAAGACACTGTATACTGAAGAACCCAGTTGGTGCTGACAATGGTATGGGGTATTTGGTGTTTACTGTTGGAAAGAAGATATATCGCAATCATCGTTTCGTATTTGAATGTTTTAATGGATTGATCAAAGATGGTTTTGTTATTGATCACAAGGATTCTAATCGAAAGAACAATTCTTTATCAAATCTGCAAGCTATCACACAAAGTGAGTATACCAAACGAGGAAAGACTGGAAAATGCTCAAAAAAAAACGAGACCAGTAAAATCTTTGAATACAACAACTAACGAAGAGAAAATATTTAAATAAATATATGAAGCCGGCAAGTATTTCAATATTTGTAGAGCCTCGGTACAAAAAGTTGCATCGGGAATAACCAAGACGGTTATTTCAAAAAAGAACGGACAAAAAGTTCAATTTAGTTATGTCTAATGCGTCATATTTTTCAATTAGAGATATGTCATTGTTATAGAATAATGAATTCTGAAAACATGAATAGCATCATAGTTGAAATTTTAAAATTGAAAAATCAGGATATTGAACTATCAGATGGGTTAAATCCTGATCAAATCAAGTTGGATTTTCAGGATATAGAATACGGGGTTAGCACTAACAAATATATGCTACCCAAGAAATATGCACTCATCAAAAGAATTCAGAATTCTATTAGAGACTCTCTTGCATTTTCCAGTGACATCAGTGTGTTCGTTCCGTTGAATACTATCGTAGAGGGGATACGAAAAGAATTAGGTAACGAATACGAATTGAAAAAAGAAATCAACTCTAAAATTAGAAACCTACGAGCATTAATTCAAGAAAATTGATTACCCGACCCTTATCATTTTTTGATTGCCCGACCATATCATTTTTTTTAGCCGACCCTCAAGAAGGATGTCAAAAATCGATGAAAAAGTGGAGAAAGTGTTTTGCAATTGAAAAATTGTTTCTGATTTCAAATAATGGTCAATGAAGCATTAACAACTAGATTGGCTCGTGAACGATTAGATGCAATTAAGAAATTTGTACCAATTCGTGACTCTGTAAGAAATAAACTGCAACAACGACAGAGTTTACAAACTGATTTTGCTTTGGGGTCTGAAGAGTTGTTTAAACCAGTAACCACAGCAACGAAGGAGATAGAGCGTGCTATACGGGGAGATGTTCCAGAGACGGGGAAATCTGTTATTGGTGAACTTGAAAAAATAGCAACGAAAACTGAACAAACAAAACAAATGGAATCAAAAAGAACAGTAGATGATTTACGCGTGAGATTTAACGAGGAAGGGTTAGCAGAAATTGACAAGACTGATCCAACAAAAATTCCTGAGCTTGTTGTTACGTCTTATGAAAACAGAAAAAAATGGTTGAAACCAGAACATCATAAGTTTGTTAAGAATTTCACTCATTGGGCTGATATATTCTACAAAATCAAAACTGAAAAAAGTCAAATTAAGACAGATAGTGCATCATACATTGAATATATCAATGCGGTGGGTCTAGTGTATAATCAATACGAAGAGTTTAAAAAACAACAAAAAACGTCAAAATTGCAAAGAAAGCGACAGCAACCTGCAAAGAAAATATATTTTTCTCCTAAAAAACAACAAATACCACGTGATGATGATGATGATGATGTTTATTTACAAGAAACGTATTTAGAAGAACTGGATGAAGCAACTGGTTATAGCGGGAAAGGGTTGTCCAGTGGGACATGTCCTGATAGTGTTATCAATGATATATCACGATTAGATGTTTTAATCGGAGGATTCCGAGCTGGAAATAATTCACCGGAAATAATTAATGAAGCAGCTGATATCTGTAGACGGTTATTTGCCGGCGGTATCATGGATATCAAAAAATATCGAGATTTCATTGACGAGTTAGCAAATGGGTATCACAGTGACTGAATAACAATTGAAAACACTAGTGTTTTTATAATAATGATCATACACTACAATCATGATAAACCAATCCCCGTCTATGTAGTTAATTCACGGTTGCCAGTTTATAGAGCATACTATGGAGATGGTTTAGGCAATACCATTTTAGGATTCTTTTCAAGAATGGCCCCAAAAGTGATGCCGTTAGCTAAACAATTAAACGCCTATCATGCCATAGACTCAAATAGTCGAGCAAGAATTGATCTTCAAGTCCATGATACCAGTAAATACTTTTTACCTTGTGAAGCGTTTATTGAAGTAGAAGGAGAAATTGTAACAACTGCTGATACTACTGCTGTACCAGCACCGTATCCAGCTGGTACTCAAGTCGGTTTTGTCAATAATGGTATCATGGCGCTATTTGAGAGTGCTAGATATCTCATTCATGGAAAAGAAATTGAGTCGATAGATCGCGATGTTGATGTGGCTACAACAATCATAGGGTTAGCGAGATATTCTGATGATTATACAAGATCAGCAGGACCTTCTATGATGTTTGCAAAGGATGTTAAAAATACCGCTGGAGGAAATCAATTTGTTGTAAGACAACCAAAGAATAATGCTGGCACCGCTACTATTGATGCTGAGAATATGATTATAAACAACAATGTTAATTTCAATCTAGGAGCTGCAACACGTATTTCAATGTTGGAAGGGCGGCGTAAATCATTTTCATGCGCAATTCCACTGCATCATATTTTTGGATTCTGTAGAAATGTCAGAAAAGTTATCTACGGGGCGAAGCATACAGTATCGCTTGTACGAAAGAGTGATGATAATGACGCAATTTGGAGGATTCCAGCAGATGCTGCAAATCCGAATGTTGATGCTGGTAAAGTCAATTTAACAAAAATATCATTGTGGATGCCAGTGTTGACTCCAGCAATTACCGCAGAAGAACGATTACTATCATTTATGGACCAAGGAGGAAAGTCGTTGTTGAGTTAGTTATCAGTGAGTACAGATGTGAAGCAATCAAATATCAACGGGTTATTTACGTGGAACCTAGCATCAAAACAAGGCATTGCTGCGCCACGTCATATATTTATTGCGTTACAAGATAACACACGAGTTGGCAATCAACTCTCCAGCCATATGATAGTTGATCAATTAGGTGTGAAAGACGTCTCACTGAGAATAAACGGCCAGCAGGAACCATCTGAAGATATACAACTTAATTACACAGAAAATCATATTGCACGAGTTTATCATCGTCTGTTGTCATTTATGGCACGTGATCAAAATGTGGATACTGGTTTGCAAATATCACAATTGGATTTTAAAAGTCTCTATCCAATCTATTACTTTTCATTGGAACATCTTGATTTAACAAGACAATCTGTTGTTGATATACATTTTAGAGCTAATATAACCCGTCCTGGTATTGCTAATTATAGAGCAGTTGCTGTCATTCTCAGCGACAAATCAATGTTACTTGAAGGTGTTGGAGGAAGAATGAGAGTGGTAGATGCACCAGTGGAAAAACTTTGATTGATTTTCTCGATTTTTCATTGAAATTGTAAACGATTTAGAATCAATCTATTATGTAATACATGTCATATAGTGTTATTAGTGTTGCGTTAACTCCTGGTCAAATCAAAAAATTGCAATCAGAATCGGCTAAAAAATGTGGAACCACAATCACGTTGAAACCTAATCAAATGACTGGTGGTGCAAATAAATTATCGCTGACAACTCGTCAAATAAAACATTTCAATAATGCACTTGTAACAAAAAAAGGTGTCCAGATTACTCTTTCTGCGGCTGTTATCAAAAATATGATTAAAACAGGCGATATATTTCCATTGTTAGCTGCAATACCAGCATTGATTGCAGCAGCAGCCCCAGCAGTGGCTAAAGCAGCGGCGTTAGGAGCCGTTGGTACTGCAGCAGGAATGGCACTAAAGAAGGCAACGGGACAGGGTTATAAAAAAAAGGGAAAGGGTCTAAGACTACCAGGAACCCCGTATTCATGGTACAGCGGAAAAGGCCTGAGACTACCAGGAACCCCGTATTCATGGTACAGCGGGAGATCCGTTCACGGATCAGGCCTGAGAATCCCAGGAACGGTTTATTAATTCAGAAATCTTCGATTTCCGAACCGATGATTCCAATGTCCAATTTTGATTTAATGGATGCTGTTAAAAAACTAGCGATTAAAAATTTCAGAGGTGTTTTTATGAAAGATCAATTACCACATCAACCAAACAACACTGAAACCGGAATCATTAATTTAGATAACAGCACCGGACCTGGAACTCACTGGGTTGCATACGCTATTGATCCACGTGGGATTGTCTATTTTGATTCATATGGATTAGCCCCACCAAAAGAGTTTATGCGTTATATACAAAATTTTCCAATGAAGACTTGGTATTCTACGCTACCAACACAACAAATGAATGATCCACCAATATGCGGCAGCGAAGTATTAAATGTCCTTGATGCTATTCAGCATCTAGAAAACCACCACACATTGTCGTAAATGAATACACTAGTAATCGCTTTTTAGAGAGAGAAAGAGTTTTACAATAACATGATTGATATTTGGGGAAGACTTCTGAAACCCAAACCCGATGACACTGCAACCCCTGATTCTATCAAGGATATAAAAAAAATAATCGAAGATGAAATAGCTGAGACGTTGAACTTAACAAGTGTTGACCCGAACTAAATAGTTGTATTTCAAGACAAACAGGGTAAATTGAAAACTAGTGATGTGTCGTTGGATGATATATTGATTAAACAACGAAACGCAATCGAGGATACTATCGTGTTATTTTCCGATCAGGGTAAACTCAAACCGGGTGTACTTATTTCGACGATTACAGACAGATTTAAAACTCTCAACGATGAATTAAAAAATTCTGTGTTGGAACTAACAGCACTTCAATCTAAAAGCGAAGAACACGGAAAACAATTAACATCATTCCGTAGAAATATCATTGATAAATTTATTGGAACCCCGTTGGATAAAATTGAACTAAAACTTCCGGATATCAAAAAATCCATCGATGAGACGAAAAACTTCATCGAAGCCATCAAAAATGATTTTTCGAGGATGATAACAGTCATTGAAAAAACAAAAATTCCTCATGAGAAAACCAACAACGTAGTATACACAATACAACACGGATCATTTGCGTGGACATCTACAAACAACAAATTAGATATCACTGCAACCGTCAAGGGTATTTATCGATTAACACTAGTAACACCATTGACTCAATTTAATATTTCATCGTCCAGTTCATCTGGGGTCAATAATACGATTTCAACGATCATCGACAAGGATACAACTGAACAGTTCACGATAACAGCTACTGATAAAAATTTGGTTAGGGTTTCAACAACGTGGTATGTAGAATTCGTAGCGGATTTAAGTTGAAAATTGCAAAGCAATTTCACTAACGGTTTCAATTGAAAGGAAAATCTTTCGGATTTCACAATTGAAAACGCTAGCGTTTTTAGAATAAAAATGATTTCATCATCGCAATATCGCTATGATCAGGTCAGAGAGTATCAAAATAGACTCAAAACCCTGTCCGAGGAGTATGCAATGAAAATTAAAAAATATCGCAGGAGAATTACCGCAATTGATATTACTGTGTACGCTGTGAGTGGTGTAATCACCGGAGCAGGTATTATACTGTCTTCTGTAACAATGATGGCCCCGATAGCTGTTCCAATTTGCATTTCTGCGGCAACAACAATCGCTGGAATAATTTCAATAATAACAAAAAAAATATCATCATGCAGCCAACGGAAACTACAAGACTACATAACTCATTTTCATGTCGTGTCCACTGCATACTCGCAATTATCCTCATTGATATCGTCATCGCACGATGATACAATTATATCAGAGAGTGAGTTTTCAGCGATGGTAGGTATTTACGATTCTGCGATGTCAAAATTAGAAATACATCATGAATATAATAACAATGACAACACAGATGGAATTACTTCAACAAATAGTGGAGAACACAAACCCAGTACAAACCAGCATGATCTCAATAACATCAACGAATCCAGAATTCAGTGTGAATTTCCCCTCTCCTGTCCCAGTGAAGGAAATCGCGCTAGCAAAATTGCGAGTGTATCACAGCTGGCTAAATATTAGGTCAAAATCATTTGGTGGTCAACAACCGAATAATTCACTGGTGTTTGCAAATAAGAATAAAGACGACGGTACCCCAGACTGGAACGTTGTTTCCATACCAACAGGGTCATACCAAATTGAACAAATCAATAATGAATTCGTGCGTAGAATAAAATCGATTACTGGAAAAGAATCAAAAATAGCTATAACGGTTCATGAGCCAACACTATCATCTGCCATTGAAATAAGCACAGAAGGATACGTCGTAGATATTTATCAAAGCTCAATAAGGACCGTACTGGGATGGCCTGAAATCCCACCCCGGGAAAAAACCGTTAAATTACTACCTGAACCACAAAAAACTGATTATATCACCGACAGGATAAAATCTGATAATCCAGTAAAAAGCTATAGCGATCACAGGATTGCTAGAGATTTTTTTGCTTCAGGTATCCATATCGATATAGGTAGAAAAGAGAAATTTGCTTTTGTTAACAAATCTAAAATTATTGAAAATTTCACAGCAATGAATAATGATTTTTCACTGATGTTAATATCTCTTAAATCCGGCTCTCTCACCCGAGATGAATTTATCAGCGTCGTAGAAACATGCAACAAAATTATCGACGATATGGAAACATTTAATCTGAAAATTATTCAGGATATATTATATGATGATAACCCCCTATCGAGAACAAGATTTGCATCAGACTATAAAATCCCTGTCAAGGATATTCCAACATTCAAACTACCAGGATATAACGTACCAGAACTAAAAAAACTTCTCAGTGATGCCATCGATGTTGGTTTTAAAATAATTCATGATACGTGGAAAAAAAACATCATCACCGGAAATAAAAATCCTCAAACATAATAATGACCCAGACGGTGGCGGCAGGCATATCGCTCCTGAAAACGTGAATATTTCATCGGTGATTGCGCTCAATTTAGTGTGTGATGTTATCGAAGGAAGCTATCAAATAAATTTAGAACGATCAAATCAAGCTCAGCAGGGGTATATTTTGTATTCATTTGCACCAACAGCTCCTCCAGGGTATTTAATTATTGAGTCTCCGGTGAATCCAGTCTATATGCGATGTCATAATAATTCATTAACCAGAATTAATTTTAAACTCACTGACCAGTCCAATAATCTGATTGATTTACAAGATGAGGTTTTACAAATTAGTCTGTTTGTGAAATCCTGAAAGGATTTTCGTCCTAAGGACTTTCGTCCTATGACCCTAGAATCGGATTGGATCAAATATTCGGTTGAAATCCTAAAAGGATTTTCATCGAAGATTTTTACGATGGAGATTGATTTCATTGATGTCATTGATTTTTCATTATTATTTTTTGCCTGATTTCATTGATTTTTTTGGGACTGATTTCATTGATTTCATTGAATTTTTGATTTGATCCTAATCCATGAAAACTTGTTTAAAAACGCTATCCGATTCACCACACCTTGGCCGTAGAAGCCTTAATCCATTGAAAACTTGTTTAAAAATGTTGTCTGATTCGCCCCCTCTGCTGCTCGGTGCATTGCCTTTGTACAAGGAGTCTGATCACTATTGTCGTCTAACTTTAATGCAGGCTACAATTCTCCGGAAACCTCTCATATCAGGCCATATTATATCACAAGGTACAAAAATAAAAATGGATTGAATACCTGTCTTTGTCATGGATATTCATTTTCTAACTTATCTATTATATGTAATCAAATTACTAGTACATGCTGCTTTCGCACAATTACATAAGATGCACCAGAATTTATATGCCAGCAAATATTTATTATCTCTGTGAAATCCTTAGCCAACTGTTTTAGTTCTTTAGCCTTAACATAGGTTTATATTTTAAATATTTTATAAAATATTTGATCTGGGTCCATAGACGACTTGCCAGAATAGGCATCTTTCTCTTTGCCTCTTCGCATGCTGTTATTCCTAGTAATGAAGCTGTTCTGATTAATCGTCCAGGTTGTCTTTTTACAGCTGCCTTATCCTTCTTTAGCCATGGTGCTCTTGCTGTTTTCTTCTTCTCTGCCTTAACGACTGATTTGCAGCTTTTACCTACAAAACAAATAATCCTTCTTCATTTAGGACGATAGATTCACCAAACATTGATACTATTTTAACTACAAATTATTCAACTGTTTACCATTTAAGAAATGTGAAGAAACCAATACTGCCAAAAGGAAACATTGAAATTAGGATCTTGTGTTTACACTAACAAATATATTAGTTTACCATACTATTTTGTTTGCTTTAACAGCAACAGCTACAAATGAATATCAATTACAAACACAGTAACCATTAGGTAAAAAGTTTAACCTCAGCATTACGGCCATATAGTATATGAAATTAAGCCAGTGAAAGAAAGAAACAAGTTCAGTTGTTAACATTCTCTAGGTACACATCAAATCACAAAAGGATTACTGTGCCATTAACAATATATTAATTACATTTACTGAAACAATGAGTTATGACATAAAATAAAGTTAAATTGTTTGGGATCACTGATTTTATTAAACAATTTTTATAGTACAGATGTTAATAATTGACAGTAATTTCTTTCATTATAATGTAAAAATCTTGTGGTCTTGTAAAAATATATTTCTATCAGTGCTCTTATGCTCTGAAATATAGTTATAAGCATACAGCAACGGGTCCAAACATTGCAGTATGATACAGTTACATAACATGTGACACTCATATTTCAATAGATATTACATAAGTGCATATACTTAATATGCAAGCATCTTTTGTGTCCCGGTATGAATAATCATAGGATCTGGAAAGTCGTTGTGTGTGACAACCATAAAGATAGTGAATTCATAGTCTTAGTGGTTTGTCAGGATCATATCAGTATCTTTTATTTTGGTAAGCATTGCACATCAACTTATTTCCGGTGCTAATCTCCAAAAGCATCAACTGTAATACATTACCTTCACAAAATTATGTCTTTTATTCTTCTTCCTCCACTGAACAACCATCTTGAAGGTCTTCAATAATATCTGTAAAGATAATGTTCAAATTTATTTTATATTACATAAAATGTATGAACTGGATACTTGCCAATTGTTTTCATTAATAAAAAAAAAATATTATAACAAGGTAACCAAACTATCTTCTGAAATTTAAAACTGGAACCTGACTATCAAATATGTGACACTGTCCAGCTATCATTTTTATTTGCGAATGCTTTCATCATATTTCCTGAAGTTACAAAAGCTACATATCAAATACATAGAACAAAATACACAGAAAATGTTCGCTTCACATGACATACTATCTAGTTATGATACATATCTGCGTTAAATATCAACAAAAGGACAAATCAATTGACAAGCAACACTGCTGAATAACAGGACAGACTTTGGATAATGATGATGTTTGTAGTGATAACGACAAATACTGGATTGCAAAAGAAACCGAAAATGAATGATTCTTAAGCTACAACAGGTCAGTAAAATCAAAGAGATTATATTTAAACCAGTTATCTGAAAATTTAACATGCTGAATGTCATCTATACATAAACTTTGTGCTTTACGTCGTTTCTTTATTTTGAGGACAATTTATCAAGTCCTATGTTGAGAGGAGTCATGATAATCAGTCTTTGGTTCTTGCAAAAACCCATTTGCAATTTTTCTATGCATCAGAAATTAGAAGCTTTATAAAAAAGCTCAAAAACTACCAAAGTCCTTCATATGAATTACCTGCAATATCATGTGATAGAGATATCCCTGCTAAGTTATGTTCAGAAGAATCAAAGAATTTCTTTACGTATTTTGCAAAGTTTTGGTCACTGAATTAATGTAATATACAACTATTCACACTTGATAAAAATTCACATTGACCTACCATCATTATCAATCTGTATCTCGTCTAGACTTTGTCCTTATGTTCAGCATATTTGAAAGGTATTTAAAATATATTTTCTTTGAAAAAAATCAGGCTCCATGCTGTACACCGCGTTATAAGAGTGTTTGTAAGTTTTCGAGGGAGTGATGTACTTGCCATTTTGATTACATAATGCACCATAAAGTATACATACCGTATCTTAAAAAAACAGGAAACTTGCAGCTAGTTTTTTCCTGTATTACTTTTCCCTTTGGCTGCCTTCTTTGTATAATATCAGTTATCCCTGATATTGTAAAATGTAATCATTTTTCTTCACGCTCTTTCCAGCAAATACACCATGTCCTGCAATATAGAGAATGTTGTTCATGTCTCAGTTCATAAAGGCAAATCATGGCCACTAACAAAGTCAATCCGTCAGATGAAATGTAGAGCTGTACCGATGTCACTTTTTGCCAATTATGCTGACCCCGCGTATGGCCGATTATTAAAATTGCCTATACTGATTATGAGATTATCACAGTATAAATACTCGCGTATAAGCTTAATAATTTAGGGAGAAAAAAATTGCTATATACTATTGAAAAAATCTGCTTTTCATGTTTTATATGTACTGGTATTTCATTTCTTGGTCTCAATAGCCCAATGCCCAAATAGTCACAAATAGGAAGCTGTATTGAAATACATGTACTTAAATGTCTTAGTTCTGGTGTCTGGTATTTTTATGCACCGTTGCGAAATGTGTTCATCAGCTTTTTGTAAATGAAAAAAGTACAGTAGTGTATAGTTGTTTTCAAGACATTCTCTAAGTATTATCTACAATTTGATTTGGCATATCTATTAAATGGTGTTCATTAGAACTAGAAAAATGTGTATACTCATCTGATAACGATGCAGACACATCTACATATCTCTCTCTCTCTCTCTCTCTCTCTCTCTCTCTCTCTCTCTCTCTCTCTCTCTCTCTCTCTCTCTCTCTCTCTCTCTCTCTCTCCAGGGTCATACACATTAACCACAGACACTTGATTCTGGGTAAATTAATGTATACACTCACCATATTATATGGTGAGTGTATACATTAATTTACCTAGAATCAAGTGCCTGTGACATTAACTCACGCCCACTCTGTGGTGGTGTCATCCAGAATGACTACAACGATGGAGATATGGCCACCCACCCCCACCCCTCTGTGTCTCGCTCTTTCTGCACCACCCACCACTGCATTGATTGGAATTCCGAAAATATACGCGAGCTGTACTGACATCAATATAAGTTCATTGCTGAAAATGGGATAAAGCCAAGTTGTCACAAATAATAATTATAATAATATAAAAACTAGTTGTGCCCTTACTCCTACGTCGTGGACACTCAACCACAACAAATCAAGTTGAGGCTACGACATCGTAGCTAAAAAAAACTAGTAGCTATTTTGGAGGAATAAAGTTAACAACTTGAAAAATAATTGTTTTGTTACTTACCAGTTTGATTCAGCATGTCTTGCCATCTTCCAAGAATTTACTGTAGTGGAATATTGGCTAATCCTTGCAGGAATGGAATCAATGTACGCAATATAAAAAAAAAATAAAAAACGCGCCAAGACACCGCATAAACGGAAGCCCCGGGCTTAAAATACCGCACTCTGTTCAGGCATCGCCAGTTTAAAATTATTATAAAATTATTTTTTTAAACCAGTAATTATTTTTAAAAGTCACATTTATCTGTATAAAATGTACAGTTACACTGCAAAGTAGCGATGTTCTGATTGGATGACAGTCTTAGATCACACGCCTTCTGATTGGCTAATAGTTTGCACACTTGTCAAGCCTCTAAAGCGCCAAACGGAAGGCCGCAAATTGTGTGACCTTTACACACGAGTGTACTATGTCAAGCATTACCGACTTCGCGAGGACTTCTACAAAAACACGTGGTTCATCTCATATGATCATTCTCAATCGTTTTCCGATATATCATTTCGAGGACTAGTGTGTAAGTCCTCGAAATGTAGTACAGTCCTCGAGATGTTGGTGTGCAACCCAAATCAAGTCCTCGCAAGTATAGCAAAACACACACACACACACACACACACACACACACACACACACACGAAATAAGATATTCCAAATACGGGATGTGACGAAAGTTTTGTGACATATATTCTAGTTTTTTTTAACTTATTCGGAAGTGAACCAGTTTAAGAATTACAAAATTATCATGTCAACATTAAACAGTCAGCAACAAAAACGAAGACATAAAGGAATACAAAATAATCTACTTGGTTGCTTAAATGCAAGTTTAAGGCCAAAAATCAGTGATCATCCTTGTAAAACCAGTATGCATGATGTAAGATATAAAGAAATGATGATGGTGGTGGTGGTGTTGTTGTCTAAAGTTATGCTTTTCATTATTATTATTATTATTATTATTATTATTATTATTATTATTATTATTATTATTGCGATGTTTACAAAGTAGTGAAAAATTAAGTTACCACATTCATTTACATAATATATTATGATTAACACATCAGAAAAAAAAGAATCTAAAATGAAACAGACTTTAATGTCTAGTTTGCTATAAGATCGAATTATTGTGCTAAAATTCACAGTTTACATTTTAAACGATGTATGCAGACTTGTAACTGAATTTAGTAACCATGGATTAGGTGCCGATAAGTAAATCAAGGTTTTGTAATCAAATATTAATATTGGATGCAAATACACGAGAACCAAAAAACATTTAAAGAAACCTAGAAGAAACCATTTTTACACGACCGATCATTCTCGCTATTGATTGAAATTCTAGATAATATGACATAAACCTATTTATATTTTTATTTCAATTTTCTGATACCATACATAGTATTGATTTTATTAATACAGTTTATTATATATTACATTCTATTTCATGATATCACAAAGAGTATGCACAATAATCACGTGCTGAAAATAAGCTAACAATTTTCGGCATTTTTTTACATAGTTAATCTAGATGTTCGTCAACGCTTTCCGAGACTATTTGTCTACTTCGTAGTGACGTTTTTTGACCGAATCGCAGTTTTAGTCAACTACTGAAACTGATTTCAAAATTTTAATTCCATTTCCAATTTTTCACCTCACATTCTTAAACCCTATACGTGTCACATTTATACTCTTGTATTCAATGATTTACCTGGACCTTGTCTTGAGACAGCTTTGTGTGTAGGTAACATTTGAGAGTGCGAGACCGCCAGTTAAATTTAAAACTCAACCGCAACACATTATATGAAAGCATTCATTAACTCACCTCTGTTCGCGTGGATTAAATTTTCGGACAGACCTACGTGGGTACGTGTGAAGGCTTGCCAGTTCTTTCCCGTGGGTCGGTTGTTCTTCTTTGGGTCTTTCTGGGTTCTTCTACCAAATATACCGACCACCATATATAGCCCAGTATGTGAGGAAGTCAAAAAGATTCAAATACAAGAGACCACAATCTCCTCATGAACAGGAGGTCGTATTCAGTAGTTTTTTTTTTACAAGCGACTTGTTCTGATATTCAGTTGATCTTTAATAACATATGGTGCCGATGCGACTTCTAACATGAGTACCACAACGAACATCTTCAACATATTGTGATTGTCATTCTACCAGGAGACATCTTACGATATCTTGTTGACCTAAATGAGCATGGTGCCAATTCGACATATAGTATGTCCGCCATCGCCGCCAATTCAAAATCGTGTTATCGATGAGGAATATCAAAACTGTTCTTAGTTAACAGCCGACAAAAGGGAGAAATTGTTATTTAATATATGCGATTCACTAGTCTGGTATAGCATTTAACTGCGATTCAATAGAATGACACACTCTAGCATTCAACTGAGATGCACTAGTCTGGTATCTTATGGCATCTAACTGAGATGTAATAGTCTGGTACCTTATCGCATCTAACTTAGATGTAATAGTCTGGTACCTTTAGCATTTAACTGAGATATAATAGTCTGGTATCTTATAGCATTTAACTAAGATGCAATAGTCTGGAACCTTATTACATTTAATTGAGATGCACTAGTCTGGTATCTTATAGCATTCAACTGAGATGCAATAGTCTGGAACCTTATAGCATTCAACTGAGATGCAATAGTCTGGAACCTTATAGCATTCAACTGAGATGCAATAGTCTGTAACCTTATTGCATTTAATTGAGATGCACTAGTCTGTTACAGTAGAGTACATATCTGAGATGTAATTGCATGACACACTCTAGCATTCAACTGTGATGCACTAGTCTGGTATCTTATGCCATCTAATTGAGATGTAATAGTCTGGTACCTTATAGGATTCAACTGCGATGCAGATGCAATTGTGCACTATCTTTTAACTGAGATGTAGAATACTTTAGAAAAACGTTATCTTTCAAAAACTAGTTACGCTCCATATAGTGCCATATTTTTAATTTCACGATTTACTTTAACGAATTACGTCTTATTTTCCATGTCGAGTCGTTTATAACTTGATCTTGTAAAGCTATAAGATCTTGAAATCGTACAGTTCATATAGCCAGATACACGTCTTTCTACTAATCTGCATCAACAAGTAATTTATTATTTCATCATATCGCACCGTTTTGATAATATTGATTTCGGGATTGATGTTGTTTATGTCAATGTTAACATTCTTGCTATCAGGGTTCACACTATTTATTTCAATGTTAAGTCGTGCTATCAGTGTAGCAGCAGAGAGGTTGGTCAGACCAGCCTCGCAGAGGCGTCCATTTGGCACACCATGGCTCCCTCCAAAATCGTAAAGAAGCGTCCATTTGGCAAACCAAGGCTTCCTCCAAAATCGTTAAAAAAAGGTTTCCTTTGGATACGCAAGGTCGGTGTCACAATCTCTCTGCTGTTATGGGGTTAAACATCTTTATTACGGTGATAATCGTTGCAATTGCTAGCAATTTAAGATTTCACAAACAGCCTAATTTGTAAAACCTAACCTCGTAAATCAATTAGATTATTAGAATGGTCAGTGAGTTTAAAATTAATTCTCGTTAACTAATTAGTATGACATACTGGATTAGTTGGATCCTCAATGATTATAAACCCTGGAGGAGATGTTGGTGCAAATGAGTATAAAATATATCCTTGTTGAGCTTGATTTGATCTTTCGAGATTTATTTGATAACTTCCTTCGATAAGATCACACACTAAATTAAATGCAATCACCGAGGATATATTGACGTTTGGAGGAATGATATGCCGCCCGCCTCCATCTGGGTCATTATAATGCTTGAGGATTGTTGTTGTTTGCGGTTGTGGTATTTTTTTCCATGTGTCGTATATCCTTTTAAAACCATCATCGATGGCATCATTGAGAGATTTTTTCATCTCAGGTACGTTATATCCTGGAAACTTAAAATCGGGGATATCTTTCTCGCGTATATTATATTTTTGGCAAACTATGTTCTTGTTTTAGGATTATCATGACCTAATATTTCTTGAATAATATTTAAATGATGTGTTTCCTTGTCTGCGATAATTTTGTTACATCGTTCTACATTCTTGATAATTTGATCTCCGAGATCATATTTAAAATAATTCTTCTTTTTTCAAACTCATTTTTTATTTCTGTGAAAAGATTGGTAATGTTTTCTTTTAATGGTATAAGCCATCCATCATTTTCACCTCCACCTAAAACAAAAAAAATATGATTTGATATATACTATAGTATATTCTATAAAAGTCGTATGATAATCCTCCTTATCAGAAATATAATCAGATTTTTTCGGTTCAGGTGGTAAATTAACGGTTTCTTGTCGAGGTGGGATTTCAGGACAACCCAGTATTGTTCTTATCGAACTCTGATAGATATCTACGGCATATCCGGACGAGTTTATCTCAATGGCAGATGATAACGTCGGCTCATGAACCGTTATAGCGATTTTAGATTCTTTTCCAGCAATGGATTTTATTCTGCGTTGTAATTCATTATTGATCTGTTCAATTTGGTATCACCCAGATGGTAGAGAAACAACGTTCCAATCTGGAGTACCACCGGGTTTATTCTTACTCACAAACACCAGGGAATTATTCGGTTGTTGACCACCGAAAAGTGCTGATCTAATATTTGGCCAGCTATGGTATACTCGTAATTTTGCTAGTGCTATCTCCTTCACCGGAATCGCAGTAGGGAAATTCAAACTGAATTCAGGATTGATTGAGGTTATTGAGATCATGCTGGTTTTCACCGGTGTGGTATTTTCTGCTATTCGTTGAAGTAGTTCTTGCGATGTCGCCATTGTTATTATACTCGTGTTGTTTTTCTAATTTTGACATCGCGGAATCATAAACACGTACCGTCGCTAAAAACTCACTATCTGATATTAATGTATCATCGAGTGTCGACGATATCATTGAGAATAATTGGGAGACTTAACTAACGCTGGCTGCATGATGATATGTTTTTGTTATTATTGAAATTATTCCAGCGATTGTTGTCGCCGCCGATATACAAATTGGAACAGCTATCGGGGCAACCATTGTCACCAAGGATAGTATTATACCAGCTCCGGTGATTACAGCTGATATCGAGTACAAGGTAACATCAACTGTGGGGAAGATTCGGTATTTTTTTATTTTTACTTGATACTCCTCAGTGAGTGTTTTGAGTTTAGTTTGAAATTCTCTGACCTGAACATAGCGATACTGTTGTGACGTTGCCAATGATGACATTTTATTTATTGTAATTGATTTCAAATTGCTGTCGTTAAATTCGCTAGTGAATTCAATTTAGTTGTTTACTGAAATCCGCTACGATTTCCACATACCATGTTACTGAAACCCTAGCCAAATTATTATCAGTGGACATTATTGTGAATTGTTCAATTGTTCCCTTGTCGATGATCGTTGATATCATATTGTTGACCCCAGATGAACACGTTGATGAAATATTAAATTGAGTTGGTGACACTAGTGTTAATCGATAAATACCTTTGACGGTTGCGGTGATATTTAATATGTTATTTTGTGGTGTCCACGTAAATGATCCTTGTTGAATCCTGTATACTACGTTGTTGGTTTTCTCATCAGGAATCTTTGTTTTTACAAGTGTTTCTGTCATCCTCGTTAAATCATATTTGATTACATCGTTGATCTTTGTGATCTCTTCGATGGATTTATTTTTACATCTATGAGTTTTATGTCGAGTTTATCTAATGAGATTCCAAAGAATTTTTCAATAAGATTTTTCCGAAAAGCTGAACATTTTTCAACATGATCTTCATACCGAGATTGTAGTGTTGATAATTCTAATAGCTCTTTTAATCTCTGTGAGTTTCGGTGTGGTCACCGGTGGATTTCGAAAGAAATCCAACATAGGTTTGTCAATATTGTCAATTATACTTCTTTGTAATTCAGAAAACCGATTAAATTTAGTTATATGGTCGTTATATTCATCGCGTAGTTTTTTTTAAAAAATAAGTCTGTCATTGATGAATAATTATCACCTAGCGCTGTTTAATTATCTCTCAGCGTCGAAACAAGTACACCCGTTTTGAGTTTACCCTTCTTGGAAAACAACGCGATAGTATCTTCTACTACGTCGCGTCGTTTTGTCAAAATATCATCAAGAGGAAAAACATTACTCGTTTTCAGTTTACCCTGACGATTTTAAAATACAACTATTTCATTGGGATCAACACTTGCGAGATTTAAAATCTCGGATATTTCATCTTCCATTATTTTTATTACATCACCGGTTGCAGATATTTCCGCCGTGTGTATGTGCGTGTGCATATTCGAAAATCGAAAAAAAGAAATGTAAAATAAGAACCATCATAAGTTATATAAACAAACGATAATCAAAGCTATGTCCATGTTCTTTCTCGTCACACTTGGGGAATTTGCGGTTTTCTTCACAATTCCATTACCATAAGCGTAGCTTGAAACCCATGCAGTAAAAGAACGGCGGATTGTCCTAACCCTGATGCAATGGGGTTGAAGCCCCATATTTGTGTCAGCTTATGCGATAGGATCTTAACATTAAGTTTGATGATGTACATTTTGTCTATGATTTCCTCAGTTTCCACTTTTAGGGGAAAGCCATTTATGTGCACTTCGACTGATTACGGCCCTATTTATGAACGGTGGTGCCTGTTTTATTTCAGTCGTCAAGCCTTTGACATTTATACTCCCTTGCGTTTGGAGGGACACTTCCAAGTCTACCGGTTACAACATATGCTTGTTGTATCCGGCATTTTGCAGTCCAGCATACCGTTTCATGTCTACTATCATAGCTTGTAGCGTAGCTAAAACTTCAAATTGTCTTTGTGTTTTTGCTACATTCCCGAAATCGATCAGCTGGCATACCGGCTGGTGATATGCATACATCACGCTGCCCATCACTTGTATATGAAAGTAAACATTTAATTTTATTTTCGCCATTAGTACGAAAATTCTGATTATTCTTCCACCAGATTTATTTACCACCTAGTTTATAATATATAGCCCAAAGCAATGGCGTTAAATCCCAAACCAACAATATCCAAAATAAGTTTACAATATATGCATGGCTCATCTAGTAATAGAAATACACATTATTATTGCTTTGCATACAAAGTGGTAAAAAGTATTTGCTCACTTTATTCAAGTTTACCAGATCGAAGCCAGTTAAGCTATTGGTATGCCGTCCTTGGTCAGTCGTCATTAGTGTTGTTTGGAAATCAGTCTAGAGGGTTACGTTAAAACAACACATGATCTACCTGATTGCATAATCTTGTCACATTCAGAGGTACGATGAATTTGATTATGGAAGATGGTTGAAACATACCTGCGTGTAATTGGCTGAACGCACAAACACGATATGCTTTATTTTCAGACAGGCAATTTTAATTTTAACCCTGTTACTCTTTGTCCTCCTTCAAAAAAAATATAAACCTTAACAATATTTTCATTTGAGAACATTGATACACCAGAGTGCTTATCAGAGTCAAGACCATCCTACACTCAAGATTTTACTAAAACAATTGGTAGTTTCTACATCTTTATCAAGCCTAAACTAAAATATGCTATGCATCTGTATCATTACCGGTAAATAAATCCTTCGACAATTAATGTAATTCCACAAGTACTTCACAAACTGATCTGATACGAATCTCCTAAATTGTGAACATAGGTGAAATGAATGTCGTTAGACTGACCAGCCACAGACATTGACTGGACAGTAGATCCCCACTGTCAACACAGTAATATAAATGTGTATTTTGCAATTTTATAATCATTTAATGAAAACTGGTGCTTACAAAAAGTATACAAATCCCTCCAAATCGAACCTCTGTGAGTTAACACAGTGTGTTGCTTCTATGCTTCTGCGCAAAACCCAATTGCTATAAACAAACATACCAAACATTACAGATAATGTAAGAAGTATACAACAACGAGCTAGGTCGTGACTGTTTCCTTACGCTAATAATTTATTTTTCTATTGGAATATGTAATCTTTCTTCATGTGGTTTGTGCCAACAAATGCATGTAAAAGGTGTGCCCTCGGTAAGAACAACCGACCCATTGAAGTTATTGTCGGCTTTCTCATATACCCACATTGGACAAATAAAGTCTGGAAACCACGCAGACGGATGTGAGATGGTAGTGATCTGTAAAAACTCGTGTTTTTGATTACTCAGCCACTTGGACCTAAAACAATTTTGGTATTTTATAGAAGTACATATGTATCTGATATTGATATTTTGCAGAAAAGCGGATATTCCTTGAATAATTGCTAAATTTAAAAATCGACTGATATAAAGATTTCAGCTGCACGTTTGCTCTACCTTTTGCAGCCCAGGCCTTAACGTCGCCAATGTCTTAGGTTGACAACTCACTTCGTCTTTGAGACAACACGTTTGTATCCATAATTCCTTGCAAAGACACGATGGCCACAGCAGGTTCAAATCAGGCTATTTGCAGTATAGTCGTAGATAGGACTTTGGAACTAGAAACGGAAGGTATGTAATAGATAAGTCATATATAACAACCATTATGTTTTTCTTTTCTTACACTTCGATACGTAAACATTGTATTTCATAATGTACTAAACACAAAATGATATACCCTAGTCTACGTTTCAATAAGCCTAAATCTAGATTACATAGTTATATTAGCTTTGTTACTTAAGATCTAATATAAGTAATGAAATATTTCAGCAAATTTCTACTAAGCTCTCAACATAGTATTACCGATATAATTCAAAGATTTCGTGGGAGATAAATGACCATTCATAATAGTTGACCAACTGAGTGAATGGATATAAATTGATAATTATATTCAGCGTAACGACAGTATATATCTAATTATTCTTTTAGCTGTCTTATATCAAATAGCATTATTGGAAGGTGCTATGCATAGTTTGATATCATTTGGCAATGGAAAAATAACAAATAACATTGTCTTAGATTGACTATGTCGGATTTTCATATTCAGTATTATTTTCAGTTTTCCTTCTAATGATAAAGTTACGATATTAGTATTGCGTTTTAATCTAATGCATTATTTATGTAACATAAGATGCATTTCAGTGATGATACACTTCGTACGAAATAACTTGCGACAGATTCTACATTATCGATCAAGTGTTACGTGTTCAGGTTCTAATAAACAGTAACATAGATAACGTGGAAGCAACAAACTTGGTAAACATTTAACAAAATAATTTATTTCTCTTGGAAACGGTTGTAAAAATGAAAATATAATTAGTTTTAATAATCAAATCCAAAATTAATCCAAGAATAGTCCACGATTTAAATTACAAAAGTCCTAGTAAGGAAATGTTAAAAAAAATCAAGTTCGAGTCCTGTTTGAAAATCCCAGATGGAAGACGATGACATATGATGTAGTCTGTACTTTGTTTATCTACAGTTACTTGTAAATTCATAAGAATTAACACTCCGCTGATGGAAATCCGAAAAAAAATTGACAAACTGTCTTTGTCAACCACTTATATATGAGCACATCAAATATTTCCCGAGATACGTATTAATCCTTTTAAAATCCTTATGAACTTAAAGTAACATGGATTCAAACACTGGCTGCAACAACCAAACAAATGACGACTACACCAACCAAAAAATGACTTTATGTCAGATGCTAACTATATTTCAATAAAAAGTAATTATATCCTATTATAATACTCAGTTTTGCAAAGATCAGCAACTTGCGAAATCGAGAGAAAAAAGGGAAGGGTCAAATTATCGTGTTTATATCACGTACTTTAACATGACCCAAACTAGAAACAATCATTTTACTTTAAGAACAAACAGTTGTTTACTTCTTAATTCACAAGTCCGATCTTGACCTTGACATCAACAAATCATTTTACAATTAAATTAAACCTGTGTACGTGGTTGCGGTTAACCCTGACTAAAGGACAGGTTCCTGGTCAAAATTACTTGCTTACCAAAATATAATCCAGTCAACCGATTTTTCGAAGAAAACAACAATGATCAGTAAATGTTCATTACAATAGCATAAAATGAAAAATGAAAATTATTCAAATCCGATAAACAAACAATTAAATTAAAATAAATTTATATTAAATCGGATATACGTAGCACAAGTCAATGGCAGATTTCCATTTGCACAAGTAAAAAGGCCATGAACACGGTTATATTTGTGTCGGAAAGTTGCTTTCATTTGTTCGCATGACCAGAAATACAAAGTTAAAACCGGGCAGATATTCGAATGATTTCAGTTCTCAAAAACCTAATAGAGCTGTCGTAGGCTCATCGCGTCCTTTTTCTGTTCAATAATGCAACGCGTCAATGAGGTTTATTGACATGACGTTATATGGCATGGGTCTATTGGCCGCTGTTATATGTTTTAATGGGGAAAGTAAGTACCCTTCTATAAGTTTGCTTATAATCCATAGCTGTAATATGATAACATCATCCATCCTAGTGGATAAACACAGATAAAACCATCCATCATAATGGTTAGGCATATCTAACATCATCCACCCTATTGGTTATATACATATAATATGATCTTTCTTAATTACAAGATACATATATTAGTATCCATCATAATGGTAAGACACAGAGATTAGCATCCGTCCTAATGTTTAGATACAGACAGACAGATAATAGCATCCATCTTAATTATTTGATTCAGAGACACAGATAATAGTTTCCATCCTAATGGTCAGATTCAGACACACAGATAACAGCTTCCATCCTAAAGGTTAGATTCAGACACACATCCTAATTGTTTGATTCAGACACACATATAATAGCATCCATCCTAATGGTTATATTTAGACACACAAATGAAAGCATCCATCCTAATGGTTAGATTCAGACACACATATACTAGGATCCATTCTAATGGTTAGATTCAGACACGCAGATAATAGCATCCATCCTAATGGTTAGATTCAGAAGCTTGGAGGGTGAATGGACCACTTTTGGACGGCTTCAATCGCTTCAACGACCCTTCCATAATACCAAAAATATGTATTTTTACCCACATGATACATTTTTGTGCATCTGCCAACGCGTATACAGATACCGATTTGACCTCGTTGATCTGGTCGTGCCCTCCTTGCTGCTATCAATTAAAATTTGGATCATGGCCGATTCAATAATGTGTTCGAGGATCATGCAAATATATCGTTATAAATCCATGCGAGGTTGCTCAAGCATTACTAAATCAATTTCTAAAACGATTATAATCCATGTCTCCATTGCACAAAGTCTGATGAATATTTATTTGCGTATCCGTTAAACACAGCAAGAATATTAGTTATCCCTGATTACTTTAGGTATTGTTGTATAACGTTGAGTAACATAAAATCACGTCTGTGTTTTTAGGCCTTTCTCGATAAAATATCAGGGCTGGATTAGATTGTTTATCCAACATAACATCATCATACATAACTAAATTATTACTATCCCATCAATAGCATGTGCAGATGGCGCTTCATCAATATCAGTAATAAATTCAACATCATCACAGTCTTCATTTATCGTCGCTGCATTTTCATAAGTCTTTTAGCACTGCATAACAGAGCTGATCATGTACAGACGGAGCTATCATTACAATTTATCCCAGTATAACCGCCTCATTATAAATTAAGTAACAACTGTGTCTTACTAATCCCAGAAGGTCCAATTACAATCATTCTGATATAATTTGGTAAGGCTGTAAGATCCTTGACCGGTTATCGTGTTCGTGTCGCTGAACAATCAATTACATTAATGATATAATAAATAAATATGGAAGTATATTGTGTAAATAAAAGAGGTGTACTTGTCCAGGTGAATTAATGACAATCAGAATGAAAAATAATAGATCAGAGCTTACTGCTACTTATAAACGCTGCGTTACCAAAACTTGAATATATCGCCTCTGATAAGTCGGGTTTCAAACAAATACAACACGGGGGTGATATTGCCAAATTACCGGGAATTCCATGGGCCAAATACCCATGAAAAAACACCTTTCATGACATAATTACTGTGGCAGTGGAACCAGACTTGATATCCGACTTGACAACCAAGACCAACGAAAATCAGGCGAATATCCAATATATGCTGTCAAACAAGCTTGTCATGCATGCTCATGATGTAGCTTATCGATCAAATGATCTTCAACAGCAACACATCACAGATGTGAAATTGATTCACGCGTTAAATTCCATAAGAAATAAATCTTTCAAGGAATCACTGGCTAACTGCTTATTAAAAACCGCTATGAAAGATAAATTAGTATATGAGGCTTGAAATTAATAATGGAGTCAGCTTATTATTCTCCGAGCGGATAATGGAGATGTAGCGCCACGATTAGTAAACTCGCCTTAGCTGTTGGTGTTGACCGTGCCACCGCAGCAACATAGTTCGCCCAACAACCGATATGGGAAATCTATCTAACAGCGCCTAAACGAATATAATACGCACATTTTGATGTTTGCGTACCTAATGAAGTTCATCAGACTGATATTTTATATTACCACATTATACTATACGTCTTAAAACATACAAATACGCATTAACTGTCGTTTATGATGCAAGTAGATACAAAGAAGCAGAACCGTTATCAACATACACAACTTGTGAAGTATCTTCTACGTTTAAATGCATTTATCAACGAGGTGGTCTACGATGACCACAGCTGTTACAAATTATACCTGGCAAATAATTTCAAGGCGCAATATCATTTTTGATCAAAAAACACATCAAAAAAGAACGCGGACATACGGCGATTCATCGCGATCAGGCCATTGTTGAGAGATTTAATTGAACACTTGCTGAGAGGTTATTTGGATATCAATACGGGAAGTAGTAAATTCAAAAGAAAATATCTCGCGAATGGTCTTTTAAGATTACCAAGTGTGATATATGCGCTAAATGATGAAATTACTTGAATAATGAACATTAAACCCGTTATCTCAATCACACGCGCGCATTTACCTGTGTAAGATGTTTTGTCATAATATCCATTTCTGGTTAATGTCACCTGGTGAACTTGATGATGGTAAAAAACAGAGCGACCGATACAGTCTGGAGTATCACAACACACAATTTCCAGCGTAGTTACATCCATGGGTAGACCTGCAATATACTTATTAGATTCAACTGCTCCTCAACGTGGATTTATTCGTGAAGAATAACAAATAATTCCTGAAGACACGCAATTGTCGCCCCGATCGATTAACTAGCACCTGGACGTCGATAACACTAAAGGAAAGTTAACATCGTATTTTCGCGTGTATGACAACGACTGTTATCTTTTCTATCCACGGTAAATTGTTTTAAATCGTTTTTCAGATACCACCATAACATCACACAATTACATCTCGCACAGTGATTATTCTGTTTCTGCTTCAGTCTCATGATAAATTCGACATCGATATAAAACTCTTGATTATTTTTGTATCACATAGCGTATAACTGGCTATTTTTTTCTTATTGTGCTATCGTCGGTTATGTCATCGATGATATCTGCTTCATCGATTACAACTCTTTGCAGCTGAAATATCCTTCTAACTCTAGACACTGCCAAAAAAGAACAAGTTTGACCATTCGACATGATTATCTACGATCCAAACTCGAGTATCAGAAATAGTTAATTTCTGAGATGAGTGAATCGTCATAGCGTATCCTAACATCCATGGAGATTTGTCCGCGCGCAATGCATCCTCAAAATGTTAATATCAACCATGACAATGTCGTTTAATACTAGATTTTGCTTCTGAGTTCGTCGTGATATATCAGCGTTGATGTTTTACCATCGTGTATAAGCTGGTCTATAACACAACGACGTTGGTAGCGTCGGGAACGTTTTCTTATGCAACTGAATAAATTGCTTCTGAAGTGTATCACGAGTTATTTTTTTACTTGCTACTGTTAAATCATTTGGCGTCAACGTTGCAAGAAATCATCCATGGAAGTTTCTCTTATTACTGTGCTTAATGCCCTACACTGAGTTTTTTTTGGCAACAACCTAATTAAATTTTTAAGTTGTTATTAATTTATCATCAATTGATCTGTGATCGACATCGATTCGATTTCTTCGTAATAATCAACACAACGCTTAAGCCAATCGTGTTCGAGATTTTCCAGTAAACGATGGTGGCTGACCGTGATCTCCACACATAATCAGAGCTGTGTTTTTTCGACATCAGCCAATCAAGAAACATTTTTAATATTTCCAGCGACACTGTGCATATCTCAGTCCAAATAATATCCGCAGGGATATATGTATTACCAATCCTGTCAGGCGTCCACGCATCAACGTTGTATCTGAAAAAGCTATGGTAAGTACACAAATTAACTTCTCAGGTCTTCATCTCCCTGGCAAGTTTATGTGTTGGTGTTAGCACAATCATGTCATCGCTTGGAAATGTAATTAATTTGATTACCCACGTTTTCTTGCCACAACAGCCAGGTCCATTCAAATACACAATTTGTGTATGGATACCAGATCATGCACGGACGCCGCAAAAGATAGTTGTGATATCTGATCTCGTTCATAACAATCCAATATCATAACACCTGCAGTTGGTTTATAATTGCGTATCTGTTCCTGTTGTATTCTCCATGATTCCCACGATGCACCCTAACAACTCCGTGTATTTATTATCGATATAAAACGAATCCGTGTCATCTCTGATTGTGGTGCGCGGAAATCTGTTTATCATTGTTCATACATTTATCGAGACTTATGGGAGCAACGAAACTCTTAGATGCGTGTATTGTGGTAATTCGCCATTGATTTAACCAATAACGCATACTTGTGTTCCGTCAGACAAGATGGGGTTTTCCTTGAATGATAATATTTCTTTCTTCGGCGTATCAGCGACCACGAATTCTTATTCGACGGAATCCATAATAAATCGTGAATGACTGATCACGACACCACCCTGAGTAAACTTACTGATTACGTTTCTAGCAAGATCCTTTGCGGTTTATTTTTCTCTGTTGCTTAGTTTAATCTTGAGAATTTTAGGAGCTTTATTGACAACATGATCAATGGAAGTATCCGGACATATCTTGATAAATCGCTGGTGAACTCGTCATGACTAATACACTCATGTGAAGTTAACCAAACTTTTGTATGCGCGTGATATTATATAACTGCTACACTTACCGTCAACAATGTTAATATTACAATATCAACAATGTATCTTAACAGCACTATGAAAGCTCAGTGCGCTTCTGAAAGATGTCTACCAAACCAGACATAACAAAGCGGAAAAGATCCTTAGAAAACTCAAAAGACTTTATACGGAAAAACCAGGTCAGGTCAAAATCAGTAATGGTCCATCAATCGGGTCATCTCATGCGTGGGATGTCAAAAATGTCAAAAACAACTCCCGGGATAACACGCGGCATATCAACCGAAATGAAGTCTTTACGTTATACCGGGTATTCCACAAACTGCTATGTCCGTATTCACAACGGCTTAACTGAACATCGCTGAGAAATTGAACGTGTGTTGGCTTCCATTTCTTTCTTTTTCGTGCGAAATGAGCTGCGAATGACGCAATCAAAAAACAATTTCTCAGTAATTCGTCAAAGTTCTCAAATGAAAATCTCCGTTTCATCAAGAGAATGACTACGATATAATTCGCCGTCGGTTGGAACAAAATTTTTCATTTTTCCATCATTGGAACTCTAAATCAGCCATACAGACACGGGATAGTTTTTACTTATGTGGTGAATAGCATCAGATATAATTTCTGAGTATGGGTAAAGTCCTATAATTCGATTCTACGGGAATATAGTCACCATGCGTTATAATCAACTATGTTTATTGGAGCTCTTCCATTTGCTATGTAGTGTTTTGAATCATACAAAACCTCTCCGGTTATCGTTATTACGAATATTATCTATTTCTCCAATCTGGAAACGATATTTATTGTAGCTCCGGTGTTTTTGACAGATTCGGTCCACTTGGCTATTTTTTCACGTCGTCGATCAGTTAACCTGTTACTCAGTGTCGCAATCTGCATAAATGCTCAATTACTGGCTCAGCTACACGATTCAACCTTGACGAAGACAACGATGAAAATCTCCTTGGTGCTAGTCTGTTAATATCAGGTTTACTAATCGGATAAATTTCGTAAATGAGAGTGTTAAAAATATTATTTGCATGAAATACCGTTTGTCATCGGTGAAATCTATCGCCGAGACAATTTCACCAGCATGTTTATCATTCATTGTCGCGGTTGTGTTATTAACACTGTGTCGACCATATACGTGGCATCGTTGCGATAAAACTCATACTTACAATAACAAATACAAATATGCCTACCGGTTTTCACAATCCACGGATGTCATTTGTGAAGGGCGGGCTTGGTTGGTGGGTGTGTGGTTGGGTGTTTTATTTGCATGTCCTGCAAATGTTCTGTAGTCTGTATACAAAAATTTACGAGCCCGCTTAGGTCCCTGTCTGAATTCACTAAGATACAACAGGGAAAAAGACATTTTATTATTAATTTAATTTGTCAAACTAGCTATGAAATAGTAACAAGATTGGTACATACAGAAACTTATAACAAGCTATGACGTGTTCAAAATTATAAACCGCTCCGGTGGCCTTGTGGTTAGAGCGTCCGCTGCGGAACCGGGAGGTCGTGTGTTCGATTCCCGTCCGAGTTATATCAACAACTTACAAAAATGCTACCTGCAGCTGCCTCGCTTATTGCTCAGCATTAAGGGGTTAGTGTTAGGATTTGTCGGCCTCGTATCAGGATAAAGTGACTGGGAGGGACATCATGCTACATGTCATGCTAGACATCACTATTAACTGCTTCATTGCAGACATCGTAGCGATATGAATGAAAAAATGTTAAAGCTACGTTAAAAAATCCTACTCTCACTCACTCAAAAATATAAACATGTTTTCTGTACTGTGACAGTATTATGACATTCAAAATGACTAGATACATTACAAAATATGCAAAATCGGTAATTTACTACATACACCTTAAGTTTGATAAGATAATATCTCTGCAGATTTGTTCAATGACTAAAATATTTACTTTCTGAAACTGTAACATGCTATTCGTGACATGTAGTTTAGAACTGTGCAGTGTCCGTGACATTGGGTTTAGAATTGGGCATATAGTGTCCGTGACATGGGGTTAGAGTTGTACATACAGTGTCCATGCTATGGGGTTTAGAATTTGGCATACATTGTCCGTGACATGGGCTGTAGAACTGTGCATACAGTATCCGTAATATAGACTTTAGGCACTTCTCAGCCACATAGCAAAATCTGTCACGTTGCCAGAACCCTTAAGCGTTTTACCTTAAGTGTTAAGAACCCTTAAGCGTTTTACCTCTAATTGCATTGTATGCAGGAGTAAGTGTTCCTATTGATGGCTTGTAAAATATTAATGAATATGTATCGGTATATTTGTATCATTGGTATTTTCTCATCCCATAATAACCATTAGTTAATATTTGGTTATAGTAATGTTACAGGAACGGTTATTAACTCTTTGATGCATAATTATACCTAATTTATTGTGATTAGACATACCCCACCACGAATATAAAACTTACATGCACCTATGTATTTAGTGCACGTGGATAGAATCTTTTTGCACACACACACACACACACACACACACATGCGTGTATTCATATACTTGTGAGGACCATGACATATTACTACATTTCGAGGACCATAGCAAGGAATGAAAGTATATGTTAGAAATTTGAAAGTAAGCTTAACTTTAAGATAGGCAATATCTGTATCACTTCATTTTTGCCATATACTTTTTTATGTATTATGAGGACTACTCTGACTTTGCCATCATTGTGAGGACGTCATTGTGAGGACTAATTTACACACAATCAAAGACTACCATCAACCTCAAGACCTGAATTTTTTTCACTTCCTATTGCACCTGTCCTTGAAAAACATGAGAAGATATTTAAAAGTTTAGGAACAAATGTATCTGCAATTAAAACTACAGATATATAAATAGATACACGAGCTTAAATGTTCAAATCTTATAAAAAAATCTAAGTTTTAAGTTCCTTTGCAAAAACCTAAATCTCAGGCACTGTTTTGCAACTTTGTGACCTCTTTTATTGACACAATGAAAACTACCATCCATAATAGCAATTATATCAAAATTGTCAATTCATGTATTAAAATAAAAAATGTGATTTCTAAAAATGTAATTTTACACCAAAGCAACTCAAATGCCATAAGGCAGTTTGCCCAATGTAAATTCACCGGAACTAAAGTTGCCTTTGGGAAATCTGCGCTTGACTCATTATATGATAATATATCACTACAAAAGTTTAAATAGTATGCAGCATAAAACGGGAAGTTAAGGAAATTGTGTTCCATTAATTTTAGTTATTTTTTTTCTTCATTTTTTATTTGTTTATGCCTTAAAATCATACGCCAATAATAAAAGTTATCAAAAAGTGTAAATAATAAATGAATATAAAATATGTATGTGAAAAGGAAAGGAAGGGTTAGAATGCATATATATGCATCTGTATATACATACATAAATATGGTATGGTTTTTAAATATTTAGAAATGAGAGAGTATAGATAGAAAGGGGGTTAAAGTACATTGACCTGAAACATTAAATATTTTGTCTTCTAATGGCTTCATTTAACTTGCTTTTCGAACCGTTATTAAATTCACTTATATACGCCATGATATGCTACTATATCAACATGTGCAGTAATGAAAGCTAGACTTTAGGAAAAATATTTTGTTCTAAATACTAATTGTTTTCAGAACACTGGATTATTCATTTTCTTAAAAATAATCATCTAGTCACCATGAAGTCTGCGATATGCGTTTAAACTCTCTCTGACGAGTTGAATTCGGAGGAGTTAAGTACACGTATTTTAATTTACTTCTTTTTCCAACAATAAAGAGTTATCAGCCCACTGTAATTTGCAGGTAAACAATCATACAATAGATAATAAACATTGATTAAGTTGCAAGTGTTTAGGTTGATTGATTAGGCATTTAAAGAAAAAGAAATAGAACTTCCTTATTGCATGTCTTAATAACATCAGTTTTTGATGACTCAATTTGGGTTGCATATTAACCCCTGGAGGTTTTTGTTGTTTTCGCATGCAATGTGAGTTAGAAACAAATTTTGGGGACTTTTTCTGAATAAATCCTAAAACATCGACTTCCAAGCAATATTCCATAAGACAAATGGCTAGTTGTGCTAAAGAAAATGTTTTTCTTTGGTTAGTTTGCTGGCGCATAGGCAGAAGGTGAAAAAATGGATAATTTTCTTTTGCTTAACAGACTCATAATTTTCGTATGGAAAAGACTCTTTATTCAAAATGTCCACCTTATCCTACTTTTTGCACAGGTTTACCGGTCTGTGTGCGCTTCAGATAGTGTCTGCCGTAGATCTGTGGCCATAAAGTCTAAAACATGGACACAAATTCGGAATCCGACCATGGGCGAATTTTGGGCGAGAAAAAAAAACGGGTCCAAAAACTTAGGTTTTCTTTCTCTGTATTTTGTAGTGCAATTAAAAGGCCCAGATTATTTGCTATCATTGTAGAGCTACATCAGTCTACCTTTCTATAATACCACCCACTTTAGTGTATAATGCATGACCATGAAACAGCAAACATTGGAAGTAGGCTACTACCTTCTGCCCCGTAAAGTCGTCACTAGAGGTTAATGTGTTAATATTTAAGAAACTAATTTCTTTAAATTATGAACTGGAATTTCAAGGTTCTTATTATTACATATTAGACTAAATGACTATTTTGGAATGGTACTAAAATGATTAAAGATGTTTGGATTATATCCCCGCCCCCCCCCCCCCCGGAGACATGAAGAATGTTGGCACATAGTACATTCTAAGCTATTTACATATCTAGTTCAGTATTGGAATTTGGCTTGCATCACTAATGGATATCATTTGAAGAAAAGACAAGTGCAATTTCATAAAGAGTGTTGCAGAAAGAGAGCGAGAAGATATGCAAATTGACGTATATTAGCACATTAGAGAATTTCAAAATGGAAACTGTATAAATCTATATTACCACAAGAAAGTGCATGCTATTTCTGACTGCTAAAGATTGAAAAATAAGCAACATAATTGAAACAGACTAGTCAAAGGCTCCTATATTAAGAGGCCAATGTCACAGACCTGTACTGAAAGCAATCAATTTGTTGGATCAAGCAAATCAGTCTGATTTTGTGATTGATAATTATAATCCATTTATGTTGAAAGGCTCTTTATCACCTGTGAGCAATTCTACCAAACCTATCCCAATTAAAATATTAAGGGACACAGGAGCTTTTCATTCTTTTATTATCAGGTACATTGCCTGTTTCTGAGCACAACTCTGGTCACAGTGTTCTTATTTAGGATGTAAAATCAGGCTTTGCTTTTTATCTCCAGTGTACTGAACTCATGACCATTGGATTACAAAATGCAGTATCCACCTACTGAACTGCTATGACCACTTATCTAATACTGTTTGAAACCAACAAATTAAAAATAAAAAACAGTAGGAAGTTGAGAAGAAAAAGAAAAAAAAACATTAAATGGTTAAATTGCATTATAATTTAATTGAGCGAAGCATGTATAAATATGACACATATTTCATTGCATAAAGTAAATGTTCATCTCGACAAAAATGTTTAATATAAAAGATGCAACCCAAACAAAGTCATTTCAGTCATTATGTATGTCATTATTGAATAAATACAAGAAGCTGGCTACATCCTGCACATTAAGTCCAGTCACAAACATTCAAAATGTTGGTTACAATGGTATTAAAGTGAAATAAAGTAAAACACTGTTTCATTGAAGGTAATTAAAGGGTATTGACAGACGAATGAAAGGACATCAACTTCCATGTAAGGTGGAGGAGTCTTGACAAAAAATGGCATCACAGGAAGACATGCAATACTGCTGCATTGTTAAATGAAAACATCTTATCTATCATTAATATCTGCATGGACAGTCTCTATTATATAAAGATATGGTAATTAATTCCAACCTTGATGAAACGTCACACTGTCAATTTGTTTTTGGAAGGAACATCAGGAAGCAAGACAATTTCCTTCGTAAAGTGTAAATGCATTTTAGTAATTCAAAAAAATTCATCTTTACTTATTTAATGAAAGAAGCAAACACAGTTTAAGTTAGCTGTACCATAATTCCAGTTAGATTGTCCCCTTGTGTCCAAACTGCAGAATATTAATAATAAATGAGAAATGGCTAGCAGACCTTTGAACACATTCAAAACTGGTGCTAAAATGCAAGTAAAAAAATATAGATGTGGCGTAATCTCATTGGTTGACATATTAAACATATGACAATTACAACTGTTACCTAAACCAATTCATCTGAAAAATGTTAACTTTTGCATTCAGAAAATTCAGACAAACTTAATTTGGAGAAAAGATATTTTCCTGTACATGCATTTACAAGATGCAATATAGCATTTTATTTCTTAACAAAGTAAACATGTCTTAATGTACTATGAGAAAAGAAATTAAAATCCAAACCAATATGAAAAATATATACAGGAAGAACATAATTGTAATATTTTTTATTATTTTAGAACAACACAATTTAAACATCATGTTAAGAAACCACAATCAATAAGTATTATACTGAAGTAATCATGATGTCAGAGACTACACTATTTTCTGAGCAATATTCAAAGTTATATTTTTGAAACATGGCAATATTTCAATGTGTTTTAATGAGTGACAAAAATCAAAAGAACTTCACTGCCTCGAAAATATATTTGCTTAAGAATTATATTTAGAAAAAGCAAGTAACAAAACTATATATCTGAACATTTTGTATATTTGGCCTGGATGCAAATTAATCAAATGACCAAACGGAAATCTAAGAACACATCATAAACACAACTGGAGAATCTATCCTATTTGTTGGTCTATAAGTCACTGTGAAGCCAGTTTCTGTCCTTCATTCATAAACAAGTAGATGCTAAGTATAAGACAAGGCTAGAGCAATACATCAACTTTGTTTCACTACTGTTTGATACACACATGAATTTTATCCTAGCTGTAACTCCACAAATTTACCAGTCAGCATAGTTAAATGTAGCTAAAAAAACTTGCCGGTAATTTGCTTCACACAAAATATCTAAAACAAATAGGATACTTTTAGCCACAATTGACATTAAAATTTACAGAGTTACAGATAGGATAAAATTTGTAATGCTGCATGAAATGTAGAATAGCAACTTCTGTTTTCAGGAATATTACACTGTATGCATAGCTGCCAACCCTACAGACTCAGAATTTTGTGAAAATGGTGATAAATATTAGTGAATTTTGACATGAATTCATGAAGTGATCTGAGAGTCTGCGAATATTTGTCGATACAAATGAATGCATGGCAAGTGTTTGGTATATTCCGAACTAAACTGCGTAATATATTTCCTTTTACTATTCCGAGTTTCATGTCCCTTGCCAGTTGGAATTTGCCGACACCATTTGGTGTCAAATTGGGGTAGCCTCTTACTAGCTGGCATAGCAAACTTTAAAGACCTTTCCTTGAGATATAACTGCTTGAAATCGATAGGAAAATTATTTATTTTGTCAAAAATCATGAACATAGCATTCGTCATGTCTTTAATCTGCTGACAGGTGAGATGAAAATGCGTTCTTGCTGAAATTTGACCTAGATCTGGCCATTTTTGTCCCAATGACATGATTATACAAATCTCGCCACCTACATGTCAATTAGGTCATATAGTCACGTGACATGGACAATAAACAAATTTCCAAAGTAAAAGTGGGGTAACAAGGGTCAGAGAAAATGGTGAGACAATTTCAAGATTAGTTGCAGGTGCATGTGAGGAACAACATTTTGGCTGGGCACCAGTTTCTCTTAAAACATTTGTTGTTGTTGAAGGGTATAATACTAGTTTTCACCACACGATATGCTATACATGGCAGTCATTATTAATGGTGGAGGAAAACCCCGGGAAATCCCCTGGAAATAACCACTGACCCACGAGAAGTTACTGGCAAGCTTTCTCACATACCCACATTGGCCCAATCTGAGACTCGAACCCACGCAGACACTGACTGACACGTTTGCACTACTATTTTAGAGAGTATCCATTCCACTAGAAGAAGAAGATGAAGAAGAAGAAAAATAACACTTCCCTAAATCGGTTGACTTGTCACAAATCAAAACTAAATTATTAGAAGATAAAATGTACCAAGCCTTCAGCACCTAAACTACCAAGTACCTTAAAAAACCACAAAAACATAAACAAAACCAAGTCCATACGTTAGCCACTGTCAGAATTCCAATTTTATGTTCAGTAAAGATTTAAACTAACATAGATACATAGAACAGTATATTCAAGAACAATGTTTGAAATCATCCACAGAAATCCATACAACTTGAAAGCAAAGAAAGAAATACGTAACTTTTGAAGAAAAAAAGTATTTCTTAAAACTGATGAATATTGTTGTGTACAGTTAACTGGTGGGTCAATTTAAAAACAGGAAGCAAGTACAAAGATTGTTACTCTAAAGAAAAATGTATTAAACTTCGAAAGGATATATCATTTCCAAAGAAAAAATTTAAAGGTAAACATTTTATTAGTCAATTACGTCTTCTACTGCATTAAGCCCAAAAACCACAACATATTAAGAGCATTATATTTTCATGGCAGATATAGATTTCTTTGTATTAACGCAGACCTGTAGAAACAGATACACTTTAAAATGACCATGTTTTATGATACACGTAACTACAAAAAGATGATATTTTGGTGTTCCTCATATGATGAAAAAAAAACTTTGATCGTGTAATTAGCTGAATACAAAAATACAGTGGTTTTAGAAGTAAGCTATATGCCTTTAGGACAAAACAAAGATGAAAAGTAAGTATTCTATGGTATTTAATAAACAATATGTAATCGCAAAGTATTGAAAGTAAGCAACAATATTTATTCAAAAACCTGTTATCACAAAGTAGCAAACGTATGCAGTGGGATTTGTTGAACGGTCTGTAATCGCTAACTATTTAAAGTAAGCAAGTATATTTATTAAACAACCTGATATCGCATATTATTTAAAGTGAGGAAGGTACAACATATCAGCTATTTAACCAAACTATAAACTAAGAAAAGCGTAATTGCGATACATTTTACGGACTGTTAAAATACAAACAAACAAAAAACATTTAACTGAACATTTAACAGATTCATAAAATACTTTTAAATACAAATTTTTAATAACATAACAAAATTTACATTTTGGCGAAAGGTTAAAACAATTTTTCAACGAGAAGGTGTGACACCTGCAGCAAGCAAATACATCTTTTTGCATGGCATCAGAAAACCCTTGGTCTAAACATAATAAATTTGGTAAAATGTCTTATAGGAGGAAATGGACGGGTAAAGGTGACACATAAGCACCAGTTGGTGACACATAGGCACCAGTTGACAATGTAAACCAAGAGATCTAAATACTGACATTATTTGTTCGAGTCAGATTAAAAGCACAAGCATCACTGATTGTTTATTTCTGAAAGCGTAAAAAAGATGGCGTTTAAAATAAGCTGGACAACTTGTTCCTTAATTAACTGATGATGTTATTCTGATTATTTATGGCCGTAATTAACTCAAAACTCATGTTAACATTTGGCAACAAAAGGAATGAACACAAAATAATAATATAGGTAAGAAAAAAACTATTTTCAGACGTAAATTCAGTCAGATCATGCAACCACATACATAACCATAGACACTTGTTTATTTGCTTCGTGAATAAAGTAAATTAGTTCTGTTTTTTAATCATCAGCTGTTTAACTGTAGACCAATTACAATCTCTCACCGATTGTCCTTTTGCCAAGATAATAATAGACCAATTACAATCTCTCACCATTTTTAACCTTTTGTCATCATAACTGCTAATCACATTCTCTTCTTTACGAATTGTTACTGACTGCTTTTCAGTCACTGGTATTGTATTATTTACCAGGTCCGTATGTAAGCGTGTCAAATGGCTGTTGTATTCAATAATACTACCAGTTTTCATTACCATATCACGAGGTAAACAAAAATATTCCATTACCGTCATCAATAACATAATCTAGTTTTAACTTGTGGTTAGAGTGTCCGCCGCGGAAGTGGGAAGTCGTGGGTTCGATCCCCGGCAGAGTCATAACAAAGACTTATACAAATGGTACTAACAGCTGCCTCGCTTGAAGCTCAGCATTAAGAGGTTAGTGTTAGGACTGGTTGTCAGGATAATGTGACTGTGAAGCATGACATGTCTGTGGCATGATGCCCCAGTGACATCACTATAAACTGCCTCACTGCAGGCATCGTAGCAAAATGATTCAATTTCTTTTAAAGCTACATTAAAAATCCTATCCAAACAAACAAAGTAATATTGCTCATGCCGTATGGAGCACGTCCGTTGTCAAATCGTTAGTTTTGAAGGTTCATATATTGACATGTTGTCAAGCTCTTCAATTTTGGAGGCAAGTAAATCTTGAATTCAGACCACAATCCCACAATAATGGAGAGCGCTTTAGACTACTTGAGGCCACCTAAAGCATTTGCAAAACTAATCTTTTATATACAGTAGTCCCCCTCTTATACAGCCATCCATTCTGTACCTTGAAAGTGGAATTATAAGACGGGTGGCCTTTCCAGAGGGGGGAATACATTTCTATTAGAAGCATATGTAATGTACATATATACTTCAAAACATTTAATATCTTAGTTTAAATGTAACATTAATCATTAAATGTTCTTCTTGTTATATTAACAAACTTATTTCAACTGAATATATGTTAATAGTTCTATATCTTGACCTAAGTGTGATATGCGAGCGGGTATTGGTGTCATGCGCAATGAAAATACATTCAAAAACGTCATTTACATCTTTGTACATACATCTCTGTTAACGTGATGACTTGTTAATATCTGATAATGATTTATTCTGGTGTTGCTAACTGTATGTGATTCAATTATGCAGACAAAACTTGTGTCAAGTGGAAGAAATGCAGTTTTCATAAAGGAAGCCATAATTGTATTGTCACGTGATTTTTCGGTCTTTGTATCGTACCCTGTTTCCTTCAAAGTTCTATGTGTGTGCCAATGCACAAAATCTATTTATAGCCTATGCTGACCCTGTTATGATCTTAACAATTACAACTAGTTATAATTATCAGAGAAGAACTCAACATATGTGTTAAGTCCCAAACTCTATCAAAACATTAATGAGCCAATTTTGTGTAAACAAAGCCTTTTATTGATAATGAACATGTACTATTAATCTTTAGTCAACACTTCTAACGGAAACGTGACACTGGGAGACATGGATCGATGATAGAGATAATCAATGTAATACAAACTCGTTGGTGCCACGAGATTCTGCCCGTAAGAAGCAGGTGGCTACTGGTCAGGGAGTGCCGTTCAAGAGTGGGACCACTTTGTATATATATATATATATATATATATATATATATATATATATATATATATATATATATATACCTTAAAATGTTTGCTACCTCGGTTAAAACAGTACCTATCAGCTATAGTTCACTTATACCACGACTAGTTGTACCAGACCTATTCAGCAACTGCCGATATAATAAATAATATTAATAATGAGGACAATAATACTACCAGTTTTCATTACCATATCACGAGGTAAACAAAAATATTCCATTACCGTCATCAATAACATAATCTAGTTTTAACTTGTGGTTAGAGTGTCCGCCGCGGAAGTGGGAAGTCGTGGGTTCGATCCCCGGCAGAGTCATAACAAAGACTTATACAAATGGTACTAACAGCTGCCTCGCTTGAAGCTCAGCATTAAGAGGTTAGTGTTAGGACTGGTTGTCAGGATAATGTGACTGTGAAGCATGACATGTCTGTGGCATGATGCCCCAGTGACATCACTATAAACTGCCTCACTGCAGGCATCGTAGCAAAATGATTCAATTTCTTTTAAAGCTACATTAAAAATCCTAACCAAACAAACAAAGTAATATTGCTCATGCCGTATGGAGCACGTCCGTTGTCAAATCGTTAGTTTTGAAGGTTCATATATTGACATGTTGTCAAGCTCTTCAATTTTGGAGGCAAGTAAATCTTGAATTCAGACCACAATCCCACAATAATGGAGAGCGCTTTAGACTACTTGAGGCCACCTAAAGCATTTGCAAAACTAATCTTTTATATACAGTAGTCCCCCTCTTATACAGCCATCCATTCTGTACCTTGAAAGTGGAATTATAAGACGGGTGGCCTTTCCAGAGGGGGGAATACATTTCTATTAGAAGCATATGTAATGTACATATATACTTCAAAACATTTAATATCTTAGTTTAAATGTAACATTAATCATTAAATGTTCTTCTTGTTATATTAACAAACTTATTTCAACTGAATATATGTTAATAGTTCTATATCTTGACCTAAGTGTGATATGCGAGCGGGTATTGGTGTCATGCGCAATGAAAATACATTCAAAAACGTCATTTACATCTTTGTACATACATCTCTGTTAACGTGATGACTTGTTAATATCTGATAATGATTTATTCTGGTGTTGCTAACTGTATGTGATTCAATTATGCAGACAAAACTTGTGTCAAGTGGAAGAAATGCAGTTTTCATAAAGGAAGCCATAAATTGTATTGTCACGTGATTTTTCGGTCTTTGTATCGTACCCTGTTTCCTTCAAAGTTCTATGTGTGTGCCAATGCACAAAATCTGTTTATAGCCTATGCTGACCCTGTTATGATCTTAACAATTACAACTAGTTATAATTATCAGAGAAGAACTCAACATATGTGTTAAGCCCCAAACTCTATCAAAACATTAATGAGCCAATTTTGTGTAAACAAAGCCTTTTATTGATAATGAACATGTACTATTAATCTTTAGTCAACACTTCTAACGGAAACGTGACACTGGGAGACATGGATCGATGATAGAGATAATCAATTTAATACAAACTCGTTGGTGCCACGAGATTCTGCCCGTAAGAAGCAGGTGGCTACTGGTCAGGGAGTGCCGTTCAAGAGTGGGACCACTGTGTATATATATATATATATACCTTAAAATGTTTGCTACCTCGGTAAAAACAGTACCTATCAGCTATAGTTCACTTATACCACGACCAGTTGTACCAGACCTATTCAGCAACTGCCGATATAATAAATAATATTAATAATGAGGACTTTGTATAGCGCCTAAATTCCCTAATCTTTCGAAGCTCTAAGCACCTTACACCATCTATAATGATATTACTACACAACAGAAAAAAGATGAAATTGGAAAACATAAAAAATATGCTGAAAACATATAAGATACAAAACAAATGTTACTGATATCAAAACTAGCGTTTAATGAGAAATTAGTTAATTTAAAAAATACTTAAAATAATTGAAAATTGGGGAATTAATTAATTTTTTGCATAAAGGCGTGTAATTGTGAATCACTGAAAAATGGTTGGCAGCTATGTGTATGTATTTCGGATTATGGCAACAGGGAAATTGTATCACTAATGCTAAAATATATTTTCCAGAGTTCTGTTTGGATGAGAGAGGGTATTTTATACCTTACTACTGCCACATTCATCTCAAGTTTTCTTGAAAGAGAAAACAGTAATAAACTAAATTGCCAATGTAAACTTAAATACAAACCAGAATTCTTCAGTTTCTAAGTTTAAGTAATCACAATATTTATATCCATAAAGAATCAATTTAAATTCTGAAATGACCATTTGGTCACAATGTGTAATTTAATTTGTATGTATAATAACCTCTCCATGCCCAACACATAAGAGTATTTGCACTTTCTATATTTGCTCATGTTAGTTGTTGCTCTAAATGACACTTCTGTACCAAATGCATCACTGGTTGAGAAACCAACACCATTAAGCACCTGGCATTACATGGTAACATATTCACAATATCCTATGGGTAACCTAATTTTCCAATTTGATCTGGTCTGCCAAACATTAAGCTCACACCGGTTTTGACAAGAGTGACCGGACTAAATCATTACTATATTTAATGAGCATATAATTAACACTGCAAACGATTTTGTTTTTGAGACAATGGATAAAATAATTTAGACTAGAAGGGATTGTTGACAGTGATATCAATTGATAATGGAACGGTGCATTGCCTTTGTACAAGGAGTATGATCACTATTGTCGTCTAACTTTAATGCAGGCTACAATTCTCCGGAAACCTCTCATATCAGGCCATATTATATCACAAGGTACAAAAATAAAAATGGATTGAATACCTGTCTTTGTCATGGATATTTATTTTCTAACTTATCTATTATATGTAATCAAACTACTAGTACATGCTGCTTTCGCACAATTACATAAGATGCACCAGAATTTATATGCCAGCAAATATTTATTATCTCTGTGAAATCCTTAGGCAACTGTTTTACTTCTTTAGCCTTAACATAGGTTTATATTTTAAATATTTTATAAAATATTTGATCTGGGTCCATGGACGACTTGCCAGAATAGGCATCTTTCTCTTTGCCTCTTCGCATGCTGTTATTCCTAGTAATAAAGCTGTTCTGATTAATCGTCCAGGTTGTCTTTCTACAGCTGCCTTATCCTTCTTTAGCCATGGTACTCTTGCTGTTTTCTTCTTCTCTGCCTTAACGACTGATTTGCACCTTTTACCTACAAAACAAATAATCCTTCTTCATTTAGGATGATAGATTCACCAAACATTGATACTATTTTAACTACAAATTATTCAACTGTTTACCATTTAAGAAATGTGAAGAAACCAATACTGTCAAAAGGAAACATTGAAATTAATATCTGGGGTTCACGCTAACAAATATATTAGTTTACCATACTATTTAGTTCGCTTTAACAGCAACAGCTACAAGTGAATATCAATTACAAACACAGTAAACATTAGGTAAAAAGTTTAACCTCAGTATTACGGCCATATTGTATATGAAATTAAGCCAGTGAAAGAAAGAAACAAGTTCAGTTGTTAACATTCTCTAGGTACACATCAAATCACAAAAGGATTACTGTGCCATTAACAATATATTAATTACATTTACTGAAACAATGAGTTATGACATAAAATAAAGTTAAATTGTTTGGGATCACTGATTTTATTAAACAATTTTTATAGTACAGATGTTAATAATTGACAGTAATTTCTTTCATTATAATGTAAAAATCTTGTGGTTTTGTAAAAATATATTTCTATCAGTGCTCTTATGCTCTGAAATATAGTTATAAGCATACAGCAACGGGTCCAAACATTGCAGTATGATACAGTTACATAACATGTGACACTCATATTTCAATAGATATTACATAAGTGCATATACTTAATATGCAAGCATCTTTTGTGTCCCGGTATGAATAATCATAGGATCTGGAAAGTCGTTGTGTGTGACAACCATAAAGATAGTGAATTCATAGTCTTAGTGGTTTGTCAGGATCATATCAGTATCTTTTATTTTGGTAAGCATTGCACATCAACTTATTTCCGGTGCTAATCTCCAAAAGCATCAACTGTAATACATTACCTTCACAAAATTATGTCTTTTATTCTTCTTCCTCCACTGAACAACCATCTTGAAGGTCTTCAATAATATCTGTAAAGATAATGTTCAAATTTATTTTATATTACATAAAATGTATGAACTGGATACTTGCCAATTGTTTTCATTAATAAAAAAAAATATTATAACAAGGTAACCAAACTATCTTCTGAAATTTAAAACTGGAACCTGACTATCAAATATGTGACACTGTCCAGCTATCATTTTTATTTGCGAATGCTTTCATCATATTTCCTGAAGTTACAAAAGCTACATATCAAATACATAGAACAAAATACACAGAAAATGTTCGCTTCACAGGACATACTGTCTAGTTATGATACATATCTGCGTTAAATATCAACAAAAGGACAAATCAATTGACAAGCAGCACTGCTGAATAACAGGACAGACTTTGGATAATGATGATGTTTGTAGTTATAACGACAAATACTGGATTGCAAAAGAAACCGAAAATGAATGATTCGTAAGCTACAACAGGTCAGTAAAATCAAAGAGATTATATTTAAACCAGTTATCTGAAAATTTAACATGCTGAATGTCATCTATACGTAAACTTTGTGCTTTACGTCGTTTCTTTATTTTGAGGACAATTTATCAAGTCGTATGTTGAGAGGAGTCATGATAATCAGTCTTTGGTTCTTGCAAAAACCCATTTGCAATTTTTCTATGCATCAGAAATTAGAAGCTTTATAAAAAAAAGCTCAAAAACTACCAAAGTCCTTCATATGAATTACCTGCAATATAATGTGACAGAAATATCCCTGCTAAGTTATGTGCAGAAGAATGAAAGAATTTCTTTAAGTATTTTGCAAAGTTCTGGTCACTGAATTAATGTAATATACAACTATTCACACTTGATAAAAATTCACATTGACCTACCATCATTATCAATCTGTATCTCGTCTAGACTTTGTCCTTATGTTCAGCATATTTAAAAGGTATTTAAAATATATTTTCTTTCGAGGGAGTGGTGTACTTGCCATTTTGATTACATAATGCACCATAAAGTACACATACCGTATCTTAAAAAAAACAGGAAACTTGCAGCTAGTTTTTTCCTGTATTACTTTTCCCTTTGGTTACCTTCTTTGCATAATATCAGTTCTCCCTGATATTGTAAAATGTAATCATTTTTCTTCACGCTCTTTCCAGCAAATACACCATGTCCTGCAATATAGAGAATGTTGTTCATGTCTCAGTTCATAAAGGCAAATCATGGCCACTAACAAAGTCAATCCGTCAGATGAAATGTAGAGCTGTACCGATGTCACTTTTTGCCAATTATGCTGACCCCACGTATGGCCGATTATTAAAATTGCCGATACTGATTATGAGATTATCACAGTATAAATACTCGCGTATAAGCTTAATAATTTAGGGAGAAAAAAATACTATTGAAAAAATCTGATTTTCATGTTTTATATGTACTGGTATTTCATTTCTTGGTCTCAATAGCCCAATGCCCAAATAGACACAAATAGGAAGCTGTATTGAAATACATGTACTTAAATGTCTTAGTTCTGGTGTCTGGTATTTTTATGCACCGTTGCGAAATGTGTTCATCAGCTTTTTGTAAATGAAAAAGTACAGTAGTGTATAGTTGTTTTCGAGACATTCTCTAAGTATTATTTACAATTTGATTTGGCATATCTATTATATGGTGTTCATTAGAACTAGAAAAATGTGTATACTCATCTGATAACGATGCAGATACTACATCTGCATATCTCTCTCTCTCTCTCTATCTCTCTCTCTCTCTCCCTCTCTCTCTCTCTCTCTCTCTCTCTCTCTCTCTCTCTCTCTCTCTCTCTCTCTCTTTTTCTCTCTCTCTCCAGGGTCATACACATTAACCACAGACACTTGATTCTGGGTAAATTAATGTATACACTCACCATATTATATGGTGAGTGCATGCATTAATTTACCTAGAATCAAGTGCCTGTGACATTAACTCACGCCCACTCTGTGGTGGTGTCATCCAGAATGACTACAACGATGGAGAGATGGCCACCCACCCCCCACCCCTCTGTATCTCGCTCTTTCTGCACCACCCACCACTGCATTGCGTGGAATTCCGAAAATATACGCGAGCTGTACTGACATCAATATAAGTTCATTGCTGAAAATGGGATAAAACGAAGTTGTCACAAATAATAATTATAATAATATAAAAACTAGCTGTACCCTTACTCCTACGTCGTGGACACTCAACCACAACAAATCAAGTTGAGGCTACGACATCGTAGCTATAAAAAAAAAAACTAGTAGCTATTTTGGAGGAATACAGTTAACGACTTGAAAAATAATTGTTTTATTACTTACCAGTTTGATTAAGCATGTCCTGCCATCTTCCAAGAATTTACTGTAGTGGAATATTGGCTAATCCTTGCCGGAATGGAATCACGCAATATAAACAATTTTAAAAAACGCGCCAAGACACCGCACAAACGGAAGCCCCGGGCTTAAAATACCGCACTCTGTTCAGGCATCGCCAGTTTAAAATTATTATAAAATTATTTTTTTAAACCAGTAATTATTTTTAAAAGTCACATTTATCTGTATAAAATGTACAGTTACACTGCAAAGTAGCGATGTTCTGATTGGATGACAATCTTAGATCACACGCCTTCTGATTGGCTAATAGTTTGCACACTTGTCAAGCCTCTAAAGCGCCAAACGGAAGGCCGCAAATTGTGTGACCTTTACATACGAGTGTAACTCTATGCCAAGCATTACCGACTTCGCGAGGACTTTTACAAAAACACGTGGTTCATCTCATATGATCATTCTCAATCGTGTTCCGATATATCATTTCGAGGACTAGTGTGTAAGTCCTCGAAATGTAGTACAATCCTCGAGATGTTGGTGTGCAACCCAACTCAAGTCCTCGCAAGTATAGCAAAACACACACACACACACACAAACACACACACACACACACACACACACACACACACACACGAAATAAGATATTCCAACTACGGGATGTGACGAAAGTTTTGTGACATATATTCTAGGTTTTGTTAACTTATTCGGAAGTGAACCAGTTTAAGAATTACAAAATTATCATGTCAACATTAAACAGTCAGCAACAAAAACGAAGACATAAAGGAATACAAAATAATCTACTTGGTTGCTTAAATGCAAGTTTAAGGCCAAAAATCAGTGATCATCCTTGTAAAACCAGTATGCATGATGTAAGAAATAAAGAAATGATGATGGTGGTGGTGGTGTTGTTGTCTAAAGTTATGCTTTTCATTATTATTATTATTATTATTATTATTATTATTATTATCATTATTGCGATGTTTACAAAGTAGTGAAAAATTAAGTTACCACATTCATTTACATAATATATTATGATTAACACATCAGAAAAAAAAGAATCTAAAATGAAACAGACTTTAATGTCTAGTTTGCTATAGGATCGAATTATTGTGCTAAAATTCACAGTTTACATTTTAAACGATGTGTGCAGACTTGTAACTGAATTTAGTAACCATGGATTAGGTGCCGATAAGTAAATCAAGGTTTTGTAATCAAATAGTAATATTGGATGCAAATACACGAGAACCAAAACACATTCAAAGAAACCTAGAAGAAACTATTTTAACACGACCGATCATTCTCGCCATTGATTGAAATTCTAGATAATATGACATAAACCTATTTATATTTTTATTTCAATTTTCTGATACCATACATATTATTGATTTTATTAATACAGTTTATTATATCTTAAATTCTATTTTCTGATATCATACATATTATTGATTTTGTTAATACAGTTTATTATATCTTAAATTCTATTTCATGATATCACATAGAGTATGCACAAAAATCACGTGCTAAAAATAAGCTAACAATTTTCAGCATTTTTTTCATAGTTAATCTAGATGTTCGTCAACGCTTTCCGAGACTATTTTTCTACTTCGTAGTGATGTTTTGACCGAATCGCAGTTTTAGTCAACTACCGAAACTGATTTCAAAATTTTAATTCCATTTACAATTTTTCACCTCACATTCTTAAACCCTATACGTGTCACATTTATACTCTTGTATTCAATGATTTACCTGGACCTTGTCTTCAGACAGCTTTGTGTGTAGGTAACATTTGAGAGTGCGAGACCGCCAGTTAAATTTAAAACTCAACCGCAACACATTATATGAAAGCATTTATTAACTCACCTCTGTTCGCGTGGATTAAATTTTCGGACAGACCTACGTGGGTACGTGTGAAGGCTTGCCAGTTCTTTCCCGTGGGTCGGTTGTTCTTCTTTGGGTCTTTCTGGGTTCTTCTACCAAATATACCGACCACCATATATAGCCCAGTATGTGCGGAAGTCAAAAAGATTCAAATACAAGAGACCACAATCTTCTCATTAACAGGTGGTCGTATTCAGTAGTTTTTTTTACAAGCGACTTGTTCTGATATTCAGTTCGTCTTTAATAACATATGGTGCCGATGAAACTTCTAACATGAGTACCACGACGAACATCTTCAACATATTGTGATTGTCATTCTACCAGGAGACATCTTACGATATCTTGTTGGTCCTAAATGAGCATGGTGCCAATTTGACATACAGTATGTCCGCCATCGCCGCCAATTCAAAATCTTGTTATCAATGAGGAATATCAAAACTGTTCTTAGTTAACAGCCGATAAAAGGAAGAAATTGTTATTTAATATATGCGATTCACTAGTCTGGTATAGCATTTAACTGCGATGCAATAGAATGACACACTCTAGCATTCAACTGAGATGCACTAGTCTGGTATCTTATGGCATCTAACTGAGATGTAATAGTCTGGTACCTTATCGCATCTAACTTAGATGTAATAGTCTGGTACCTTTAGCATTTAACTGAGATGTAATAGTCTGGTATCTTATAGCATTCAACTGAGATGCAATAGTCTGGTATCTTATAGCATTCAACTGAGACGCACTAGTCTGGAACCTTATTACATTTAATTGAGATGCACTAGTCTGGAACCTTATAGCATTCAACTGAGATGCAATAGTCTGGAACCTTATAGCATTCAACTGAGATGCAATAGTCTGGAACCTTATAGCATTCAACTGAGATGCAATAGTCTGGAACCTTATTGCATTTAATTGAGATGCACTAGTCTGTTATTTTCCTTGTCGAGTCGTTTATAACTTGATCTTGTAAAGCTATACGATCTTGAAATCGTACAGTTCATATAGCCAGATACACGTATGTCTACTAATCTGCATCAACAAGTAATTTATTATTTCATCATATCGCACCGTTTTGATAATATTGATTTCGGGATTGATGTTGTTTATGTCAATGTTAACATTCTTGCTATCAGGGTTCACACCATTTATTTCAATGTTAAGTCGTGCTATCAGTGTAGCAGCAGAGAGGTTGGACAGACCAGCCTCGTAGAGGCGTCCATTTGGCAAACCATGGCTCCCTCCAAAATCGTAAAGAAGCGTCCATTTGGCAAACCAAGGCTTCCTCCAAAATCGTTAAAAAAAGGTTTCCTTTGGATACGCAAGGTCGGTGTCACAACCTCTCTGCTGTTATGGGGTTAAACATCTTTATTACGGTGATAATCGTTGCAATTGCTAGCAATTTAAGATTTCAAAAACAGCCTAATTTGTAAAACCTCACCTCGTAAATCAATTAGATTACTGGAATGGTCAGTGAGTTTAAAATTAATTCTCGTTAACTAATTAGTATGACATCGCATATAGACTGGATTAGTTGGATCCTCAATGATTAGAAACCCTGGAGGAGATGTTGGTGCAAATGAGTATAAAATATATCCTTGTTGAGTTTGATTTGATCTTTCGAGATGTATTTGATAACTTCCTTCGATAAGATCACACACTAAATTAAATGCAATCACCGAGGATATATTGACGTTTGGAGGAGTGATATGCCGCCCGCCTCCATCTGGGTCATTATAATGCTTGATGATTGTTGTTTGCGGTTGTGGTATTTTCTTCCATGTGTCGTATATCCTTTTAAAACCATCATCGATGGCATGATTGAGAGATTTTTTCATCTCAGGTACGTTATATCCTGGAAACTTAAAATCGGGGATATCTTCTCGCGTATATTATATTTTTGGCAAACTCTGTTCTTGTTTTAGGATTATCATGACCTAATATTTCTTGAATAATATTTAAATGATGTGTTTCCATGTCTGCGATAATTTTGTTACATCGTTCTACATTCTTGATAAATTGATCTCCGAGATCATATTTAAAATAATTCTTCTTTTTTCAAACTCATTTTTTATTTCTGTGAAAAGATTGGTAATTTTTTCTTTTAATGGTATAAGCCATCCATCATTTTCACGTCCACCTAAAACAAAAAAAATATGATTTGATATATACTATAGTATATTCTATAAAAGTCGTATGATAATCCTCCTTATCAGAAATATAATCAGATTTTTTCGGTTCAGGTGGTAAATTAACGGTTTCTTGTCGAGGTGGGATTTCAGGACAACCCAGTATTGTTATTATCGAACTCTGATAGATATCTACGGCATATCCGGACGAGTTTATCTCAATGGCAGATGATAACGTCGGCTCATGAACCGTTATAGCGATTTTCGATTCTTTTCCAGCAATCGATTTTATTCTGCGTTGTAATTCATTATTGATCTGTTCAATTTGGTATCACCCAGATGGTAGAGAAAGTAGTATCTTCTACTACGTCGCGTCGTTTTGTCAAAATATCATCAAGAGAAAAAACATTACTCGTTTTCAATTTACCCTGACGATTTTGAAATACAACTATTTCATTGGGATCAACACTTGCGAGATTTAAAATCTCGGATATTTCATCTTCCATTATTTTTATTACATCACCGGTTGCAGATATTTCCGCCGTGGGTTTTTTTGAGGCTTGATAAAGATCGCCCCCAAATATCAATCATTATACTCTAAGATCTCTCTAAAAAGCGATTACACGTATATTCGTGTACGGTTTTATGTGGTGGCTTTCCCGATGATGAAATAGCGTTGAGGATATTTAATACTTATATGCCGCATATTGGTGGGTCATTCATTTTCTGTGTTGATAGCGTAGGATACCAGATAGGAATTTTAAAGTGGTTTATATAACTCATAAATTCTTTAGGCGGCGCTAACCCATATGAATCGAAATAAACAATTGCACGCGGATCAATCGCGTATGCAACCCAGTGAGTTCCAGTTCCGCTGCTGTTAACGAGATTAATGATATCGGTTTCAACGCTGTTTAGTTGTTGTGGTAATTGATTTTGTATAAAGACACCTCTAAAGTTTCTAATCGCTAATTTTTTTAGCAGCATCGAGTACATCAAAATTTGACATGGGGACTATTGTTAGTAAACTGTTCCTAGTCTCAGGCCGTTTCTGCTGTACCATGAATACTGAGTTCCTGGTAGTCTTAGACCCTTTCCTGATCGTTTTATTTTGTATCCCTGTCCGGTAGCTTTCTTTAGTGCCATCCCTGCCGCTGTACCAACGACTCCTAGCGCGGCGGCTTTTGCTACCTCTGGGGCCGCTTTTGCAATTAATGCTGGAATGGTAGCTAAAAAAGGGAATATACCACCTGATTTTATCATGTTCTTAATCGCAGCTGCAGAGAGAGTGATCAGAACACCCTTTGTATCTTTGATGGCATCATTGAATTATTTTATCTGACGAGTTGTCAACGATAGTTTATTCTGACCACCATACATCTAATTGTGATTCAGCGATATTGTGGTTGCATATTTTTTTAGCTGATTCCGATTGTAATTTTTTAATTTGACCAGGAGTTAACGTAACACTAACATGACTATATGACATTTTTATTAAAAATAGATTGATCTAATTGCTACATTACATGTTTTTGAAAATATTACATATTTTCCACTGGTGCATCAACTACTTTCATTCGTCCACCAACACCTTCGAGTAGCATTGATATTTTCACTGAGAATTAAAGCAACTGCTCTGTAACCAGGATGAGGAGGAGGAGCGGTTGCACGAGTTCGAAAATATATGTCGGCGACGGATTGTTTGGTTAAGTCAAGATGTTCCATTGAAAAGTAGTAGATGGGATATAGATTTTTAAAATCCAACAGTGATATTTGCAGACCGGTATCTACATTATTATCGCGTCGCATAAATGATAGCAAACGATGATACACTTGCGCTATTTGGTTTTGATCGTTATTAAGTAAAATATCCTCGGTTGATTCCTGTTGACCGTTTACACTCAACGAGACTTCATTAACACCAAATTTATCAAATATAATTTGGCTGTTTAATTGTGAACCCAATCGCGCCTTACCCTGTAACGCAACAAATATATGCCACAACTTAGAAACACCTTGTTTTGATGCCAGTTGCCAAGTAAATGTACCATTAACATAATTATCTATGATACCCGTGGTAGTTGTTAGCCAACTTAGTAATGATTTGCCGCCTGTACTCATAAATGATCTGCTCTATGGTGATTTATGGAGTCATTACTGGCATCCACAGTGTTAGTTTTGTTATTCACCTTGCCATCAGCAACACCAGCACCATGCCAGATTGCATCATTATCATCACCTTTCGCACTAAGGCTACTGTATGCTTCGCTCCATAGATAACGTTTCTAACATTTCTGCAGAATCCAAATATATGATATAGTGGAATCGCGCATGCGAATAATCTACGCTGTCCTTCCAACACTGATTCGCGTGTTGCAAACCCTAAATTGTAATTAGGATTAGTATTTGTAATCATATCTTCGATATCAGCAGGAGCAGGAGGATCAGCAGGATTAGCACCAGCAGCAGGGGCACCACGATCCATTGGCCGTCTTATGTCATACTGAACGGATTCGGGGTGATCATTAACGTCCTTGGAGAACATTATAGATGGACCTGCCGATTTTGTATAATCATCAGAGTATCTTGCTAACCCCATTATTGTTGTGGTAATATCACGATCATGTTCTATAGACTCGATTTATCTGTTATCAATCATGTATTCAGCGCTGTTAAATAGCGCCATGATACCATTATTGACAAAGCCGACTTTATCACCAAGTGCATATGGTGTATCAGATGCAACATTTGTTACGAGTTATCCTCTACTTCTATAAACGCTTCAGAGGGTAGAAAGAATTTGCTGGTATCATGGACTTGAAGTTCGATTCTTGATCGAAGATTCGGTTGTACTGCATTATAGGAAAAATACTGATAATTAAGTACTGAATCATCTTTGCGCACTGGGGCATCTAAATCAAACGCTGTGTCAAGGGACGATTTGAACATATTATTATATATTTCTTGATCTAAATCGTGATCTCGCTCGCGATTTCAAGCCACTTCCCGCTATTATATTCGCAGTAATATTATCCTGGGAGCTGCTAAGTGATGCTATGTTTGATCCACCGCGTTGTTTATTATTTTACTAATACTCGCGGGCATAATGTCCGTAGATGGTATTGGTCCTAGTGACTTTGTCACCGGTGACGAAGTCATCGGTTTCCTTTGACGCCGAACTAACGCTACTAGTTTTCTTTAGCCGAAGAAAATGCCCTCCCGGCAACATCACCAACAGCGCTAATACCCTTTTCACGAATAACATCTATAGCTTTCATTGGTAACTGTTTTGCGATTGGTGATATTTTTGGAGCCATTCTTGCAAATAACCCTGCAATGGTATTGCAAAGACCATCTCCATAGTACGCTCTATAAACTGGCAATCGTGAGTTTACTACATAGACCATGGTTGGATTGCTATGGTTGTAGTGAATGATCATCTTATTTAAATGCTATTTATCTAATCGTAAATTGCTAGTGATTTAATCACTATGGTAACCTTAAAAATCCGTAGGATTTTCGGCTAGCTCATCAATAAACTCTCGGTATACATCAAAATTCAGTATACCACCCTCAAATAGTCGTATGCAGATATCAGCTGCCTCATTAATTACTTCCGGTGAGTTATTTCAGGCTCGCTTCCCTCCTACGAGAACTTCTAATCGTGATGTATCCCCCAGAATTCTATTAGAACAACGAACTATAACACTACCTGAAAAACCCATTTGATATCCATTCCCACTACTACTATAACCAGTTGCACCCTGTGCATCATCATCTTCGTCTCGATCATATATTGGTTGACCACTCTTTATTCTTTCTATTTTATTAAAATACGAATTATAATTTTATCATCATTTGAGATTCTAATTCCACCGTGTTTTGCCAAATATAATTTATCTTTCCAGGTGTCAAATTCTTTTATGGATTTTTTAAATTTATGTTTTATATATTTATCCCTGTTTTCCTTTTTATAATTTTAACAACAAATTCAGCTAATTCATCATCCGTGTAATCTTTAAATTTATTTATTACTTCTTCCGTAAATATCTTTTCAGGTGGATGTATTCTCCCTTTCGAAATTTCTTCTTTTTCTTGTTCAAAATCACCCTGTTGTTCAATATCACCCTGTTGTTGTTCAATATCACCCTCTTCTTCTTCTCCTTCAATATCACCTTGTTTTTCCTGAAGTCGTGCCGCGATTATTATATCACTAGGAAGTGTTCTTAAAGATTTCTTTGCTTGCTTGAATCTCTTTGCTATTTTTACAAGTACAGGAAGAAGGGCTGGTCTTTTTTTCTCTCGTTGTTCCTCAAGAATATCTCTCCAAATGGATTTTTCAGTGGTTGATACGACTTTTCCCGTTGCAGTGGTTACTGGTTAAAATAGCTATTTAGTATCTGCCGAAAAATCACTCTGAAATTCCTGTCTCGTTTAGAGCATATTTCGAATGGAATCACGAACTGGAATATATTTCTTAATCGAAGCTAACAGTTCACGTGCTAATTTAGTTGTCAGTGCTTCACCCACCATTATAAATATAATATACGATCTAAATTGTAAGTGAAAAAAAACTCATCCAAAATTCTGTTGTGTGTTATACTTCCACGTAGTGATAAATCACCAGTGACACTTATCTATAGAATTCTGTTTTAGATGAGTAAGTGCATACCTGTCTATAGTATGGCGTGTTTACTATGTTAAGGCAATCAAATGGGAATTTTCATTTTGGCGGATAATATATTTTATAGTTTTGATTTTCGAGTTAATTGTGCGTTTTATTTCATATTGTTTCCCCAATTCGTTTCTGTCATTTTCGACAGCAGTAAATAACGGGACGAACTTATTGATGTCGTTACAGAATGCAAGGGAGTCATAAATAGCGTGATGAATTATCTTTATAAAGGAATAGGATTTCGATAAGACATACATGTTATTCCTAGCGCTATGATCAATATCTTGAAATTCAGAAAGAATTTGATTACAACCTAATTTATCTGACAAATGAATTCCTTGATTTTTCAACCTTGAAATCTCGTTAATAATGACATATCATATTTTCGAAATTCATATATACAAACAAAAAATATTTAATATATTTTTCAAAAACAAAAATAAACAATAGCTTTGATGAGTGATTATCATTCGCTGGGACACTTATTGGCTTTGTGTCTTTCATAGGGTTCTTTTTCTTTGAAATTTTCTCTCTTTGAGATTTCTCTCTTCTTTTATTATTTTGAGATTTTTTCTCTTTGAGATTTCTCTCTTTTTTTTTCTTTGAGATTTTTTATCTTTGAGATTTCTCTATCTCTTTGACCCTATGACCGTTTCTGTTAGCCGATAGTTCATTCTGAACAATCCTGTGGGGTTACCCTAGTGTGACATAGAGCTTTTTATATCCATGCTATTGTTTATTTTCGGAGCGCCTATTGTTGTTGCACACCTCCCCCAATAATTAATTTCGGGAGGGGGGGGTAAAATCACACCGTCACGTATTTGACGTGACGGGAGGTGTACACGAAGTACCCCTTGGGCTGGCGCCCTCAATAATATAGAAAAACCTCCAAATTAGTACCGTCGACAATAATGCCTGCCACGAGATTCGAGCGATGGGCCCCAGGACGAGATTCCATCAGTGTATACAACACACCAGTATTCGTAATCAATAAATCCATAATTTTGAATACGATATATGTGTATCACGCGAAGGGTTTTATCACAGTTATTTTGTATGCCGTGGCATATTTTTCCATTTTTGTATTCACTTTGTTATTTTCGACAAATCCGTTATTGTTGTTGTTATGTTTTTTCTTTATCTTTCTTTCTGTCCATTTTAGGGAGGAATTTGAGTACATGTAGGGCAGATCAAGTTTATGTTGTCTTCATGTTGTTTCACTCCCGTAGTGTATGGGGAATTGTATCAGTATCTTAGTTTGAGGCATAGTGCCGTTTTGTTACATCTTATCAGTTTGGGGTCAAATATGCCATCTGGTTGCGGTCAAATTGATATAATGATGACAACAAAAGACTGCCTTATGCGGAACTTTTCTACCTGGTGAAACATTTAACAAACAAAAAATCCATTGTCCCATTGAGATACGTGACTAAACCTAAAGAGTTATCGTTGTTTCAAAACTGCACACACAAGCCCACACGAGTTACTCCCCTTGGTGTTATAACCCATAGTACAAAACAGAATTCAGGCATAAGTAAATAATTGAATTCTGTTTTTATATTTTTAGAAAAAGCCGATTGATATACCTGTTCTGTTACTCTTCGTACTGATTGTTCGCAAATATCAAAATATTTTCCGGCTTCATTCATTTATTGAAATACTCTTTCCTCGTTATTTTCTGTATTAAATGATTGTATGGGTTTCGCATTTTTTGAGTATTTCCCAGTCCCTCCTCGTTTGCAATTTTCACTTTGTGAAATACCTTGTAGATTGTCTAAAGAATTATTAGTTTTTATACCATTTATGTGATCAATAATAAAACCATCCTTGTTCAATCTATTAAATACCTCTTAGACGAATCTGTGATTAAGATGACTTTTGCCTAAAACGCCAAACATAAGATATCCATGATTACTCACAGCATCAACTGATTTCTTGAGTCTTCCGTGTCCGACAATACCGTCACGAGATGTTTCATAATTGGTAATCACGGGATGTAGTTGAAATTCTTGGTTCATTTATAGTATAATATTATTTGTCTAATTCATTATTTGTTTTAATTATTACTTGAGAATCTATCAATATAGTCTTGAGGTGTCAATATGATTTTGTCTTTGACGCTACCAAGGACAGAGTCAAGGACGCTGATACAGAGTCATTGACGGAATCTTTGATGGAGTTTTTAACGGAATCTTTGACTCGTTTATCATAATAGCGCTTTAACTCTCTGTATCGCTTACCACCGCAGTTGAGACATAACAGCGACTTACCACGCACACCTACCCCACATCGTATGCTAGGTAAGGGCCCAAAACTCCCAAGATGTACACTTTTTAAATGATATCCACAGAATTCATTTCTGCATGATTTTTTACATGCGGTTACTGATCCTATCATAAGCCATTTTCAATGATTTATTATATAATACATTCTTTATTTAAATACTTGTTTTAATTATAATATGGAGGAGTTCGAGAGATTATCGAAAATTAATCCTTAGAAAAATAATGAATTAAATCTCGATAGAGTCTCCATTGATGCACCAAAGAGTCTAATATGTGATAGAATCATGTTGGGTAAAATCCGTGATGGTTTTAATGAATTCAATCGCGATAGAGCATCTCACTGTTGGTCGACATTTCGAATTGATGGTAGTATTGATGCTACCATGAACGACGAAAGAGCAGCAGTGATAATCTCACATCTTGACCAGAAAAGTATTTTTTTTAGAGTGAAATTCATTATCCGCTCAGAAACGGGGAATTGGATTATACGCGACAAATTTGAACCCATCCTGAGAAATAAGAGAACTGTCACTGTGAGTCAAGATTCTAAACCATGAATTCTGACTGGAATTGACAAACTGTATTACGAGAGATCCTATCCTGTAACAACAGTTGTTTATGGAATCTATCCGATAAATGATAAACAAAATATTGAAAAACTAAAACCAATGAAATATTCGTCGTTGAATTGTGTAGCAGAACGAAAAATAGAACACTTCACAAATGCGTTGCGTGGAAACAAATTGACGGATCTAATACGTAAAAAATAAATGAATGGCGATTAACAGCGAAGGAGAGCGGAACAACAATTCAAAATGTGACCGCGTTAGAACGGATACTAAAATTCCCAATTTCCGTAGAGACGGTAACAGGTGAGATGTTATATGAACCGAAATATAAATCGAGAGGATCTTCAATCAAAATTATTGACCATAACGAACATGCATGGACACCTGCGGTAACAATATTTGCGCGGGATAGAACGATACAATATTTACAGAGGAAATTGTTTTGATTTTATTTCTCAGTCAAGTAAAAACGATCCAGTGTCTGTGGTTACTTCACAGTTTTGAAGACGAAGAGGGTAAATTCGATCAATTTGTAAGACCCAACGGCGAATTATACCGTACTGAAGCCCTCCACAACGAGAAGAAAAAACTAGCTAGTGGTTTTTCAACGGATTACGACGAACAATTACTAACAAAGTGTTTTACAATTCCATCAGTTGCAGCTCATTTCACGAGAAAGACAAATCTATGGAAACCAACACGCGCAGATTTTCTCTCAGATATCGAATCAAGAATATAGCCATGGTCGATTATGGAATACAAAATACGACCCTAAAAGTATTATTTCGGTTGATATGATTGCGTGTTATCCATGGTGTTTTCTTGGGTATGGAGTGTGCTCTGAGTACTTCAAAAAATTTGGACATCCCACACATGAGATGACCCGTGTTGCGATTAATCGCCCACTGCCTGATTTTGATTTAACCGGATTCGCTCGTGTGGTATAATTTGAGTTGTCTAAAGGACTTAATCCGTATTGTTATGTCTGGTTTGGTAGACACATCTCTGAAAAGCCCTGGATGCCAATAGTGTTATTACGGTATATGATTGATTCTTAAATGCTGATATCGCTGATTGTCAGTGAAGTAATTATATCATATCGGAAACAAACAGAAGACTGGTTACCACAACCCGATGGTCTAGATAGTATAATCAGCGAAAATTAAAAAACAATTCCCCGATCTCGACGAAGAATATATCTTGAAATGGTCAAAAGAAATCTTTGAAGTTAGAAATAAACACGAAAAAGATTTCGGTAGAGGAATAATTGATAAATTCACACAAGGTGGAAAATACGACCATAAACGATATTCTTCGCGGTTGATTACAGATGATGCTGATTACGATATTATGATCGCAGATGTAACATCTAGCGTTATATACGTCGATCGTAAAGACGCGTTCTTGACCGATGGAACCAAATTGGATTCAGTTGTTACTTACACAGATGGAGAAAATCCTCAATATACGTACTTAAAGTCGTCTATGCTGGCTTATGCTTCTATTAATTTACTTTCGATGATAAATAGATTTCCTGACACCGCAGTTAGTGTCGCCACTGATTCATTTTATATAGACGTACAATATAGCGAAGAAGAAGCATAATTCACTAATTCAGACGATAGTTGGGGATCATGGAGAATTAAAAAAGAAATACTGCGTGATTACTCCAAATCAGCAGATGTTACAATTGAAAACAATTACTTGAAAAATACTGCTTGAGAAACAGCAACAGATGATCGAAACAAAACCAAAAGGGAACTGAAGCGAAAACAACAGATATCAGAACTATCTAATGCATCGTCGTATTCCAGTTCAATATGTAGATATAAAACCAGTTACTTAAACGGCTCTGTTGGGTCAGGGAAGACGACTCGTGCGATTAAATTATTTCGAGGGAAATTAAACATACAGACTTGCAAGAGAGATAAAACAACGAGGAATAAATGCTTGCACTTATCACAGTTTCTTTCGATGGAAAGGTGACGAATGGGCTGATTGAATGGGTGAGAAATATATTCCTGAAATCATTATTTGGGATGAGATATGCACAGTGTAGTTAGATGTATTACAAAGGTTTCTTGATTGGATATTGCTAGCGAATACGAAAGTGATAATGTGTGGCGATCATGGTCAACCACCACGATCTGTCGGTTTGTATCCACATGATTGGCTAAAAAATGTTGTAGACTATTATGAAGAAATTAATGCCGATCATAAAGCACTGGATGAACAATTACGCGAGTTCAAGAAACTAATCAGATTACAACCGGATAGAATCCAACGTGAAATAGCGCGTGAAATAATTTCAGAAACACCATTAAATGATTTCTGGGAAGCGTTGAGACCAAACGATTTGATAGTGGAAAGTTGAAAGATAGTCAGAGACACACTTCAGATGAAGTTATTTAACACGCATTAAGAAAAATTTGCAACACTTCCAGTGCCGTTGAGTCATAAACCCAAGGATACACGAAGACAAAATATCGAAGTTGAAATTCCAGGCTTGACAGAGTCAGAAAACAGATTCTCGTGTTAAATGATATTGTGTTGGTTGATATCAGTGTTGTCGAAGATGCATTGCTCGCTGATAAATCCCCATGTAAGTTAGGATACGCAGAGACGATATATTCTTCGCAGGTATTGACTATATCCTATACAATTGTTTGGATCATAGATAATCACATCGAGTGGTGGAATTTAGTTTATATTGCGGTGTCCAGAGTACGAAGAATAAATCAACTTCGAAGATTTGTTTAAGACTACAACGACACTACAATAAGTGACATTGTCAGCGATGATATAATCAGAAAATAACTCTCTGGTTATAAACAACAGGACAAAAAAAAATAACAGAAAATTTGATATTGATGCCGAATGTATAATCACTCTGAAACAACAACAGAATAATCACTGCGCGAGTTGCAATTTTATAATGCGTTGGTGTTGGTCGGATAAAGATCCTTGCCAATTTACCGTAGACAGAAAAAATAGCACTATTTTTCATACCAGAGATAATGTGATGATGACTTGTCTTGAGTACAACAGTCGAAGAAGTGCTAGTTAAGACCACGCGGTGGTAATTGAGTATCCTCGGGTATCACTTGTAGTTGTTCACGAGTAAACCCACGCTGAGAAGCAGTTGAATCCAACCTATAGACTGGCGGTCTAAACGTAAAGCGCGTATTTGTAAAATCCAACAGAAATAATATATCAGCCTGATGAAACTCATTAGGAACGATGACATCAAAATGCTAGTAGTTAATTTGTTTAGGTGGTGGTAGATAAATTCGCCATATCGCCTGTTTGGATAACCAATGCGCTGCAGTAGTATTTTTCACCTTTGCAGCGCTAGCGAGTTTACTGATTGCTGCTTTACCCCTCCAGTATCCTCCTGAAGAATAATAAATAGATTCCATGTTGATACTAATTACCTGCACCCAACATCAATTTACGTTTCATCGCCGATTTTATCAACCATGAAGCTAATTTTTCTTTGAAGGATTTATCAGTGATAGAATTCAACACATGAATCAATTTCACATCTGCGATATGTCTCTGTTGCAGAGTAATGCTTTTATAAGCACCATCATGAGCATGACACGCCTTATCAATGGCGTTTATTGGATATTCACCGGGTTGAGGTTGGTTTTGATCATCGAGTGTGATGTAAAGTCTGGTCCCGGGTCCACAATAACTATACCCTGGAAAGTGTTTTTCTCCTGGATATTTTGCCCATGGTGCTCCTAGGAGTTTTACTAACTTGGCTGCAATATCTCCCCCTCGTTTTTTTTTTTAAATCATATGCAGATTTCATAGAAACAAATCTAAATTTTTTTTTACTACATTGTACACACTTACCAGCAAGTGCTGATCTGTTATTTTTAGTTGTAATAGTCGTCAAGTCGTTTGTGCTAGTACGCTTCTTACATTTCACACAATATAGATCCATAATTTATTTATAATAACATGAATGTAATTGATGTTTCGGCGACAAAAAAACGAGAACCAGTTAAACATCATGCAGCGCTACCGAATGATATTCGCATGATAATCGGACCATCTGGAAGTGGCAAGACACAACTGCTACTTAATTTGATAATGAGATGGATGAAATGGGATGAACTATATTTGATTGCTCCTAGTGTAGACGATCAGCAATGTTACGAGGTGTTAAAGACTTTTAACGAGAAGGCAAAATCGGAAATCGATAAGGATATTATTGAGTTTATAACCGATATCGAGGAAGCACCGAGCATTGATGATAATGATGGAAGTATTAACAATTTAGTCGTATATGATGAAGACTCCTGCTAGGATAGTTTCCAGAGGTAGGCATAAAAATGCCGATGTGATATCTGTCACTCAACGATACACTCAAATACCAAAGTGATCAGAGATAACTGCAATATTTTTGCTGTATTCAACGGAGTTGACACACATACGCTACTAAATATTTGGCAAACTTGGTGCGGCGGTGATATGGATTATAATCTCTTTAGAAATTTCTTTAGTCACGCTCAGTCAATTCGACATGGATTTGTAACGATAAATATGCATGATTCTAGATCAAAATATCGTGTCGAACTTGATAAAATATTCGGTTGAAATCGTAAAAAAAGATTTTTAACCCCATACCACAAGAGGGGGTGCTACATCGACCTTGTGTCTCCAAAAGAATCTTTTTTTACGATTTTGGAGGAAGCCATGGTTTGCCAAATGGACGCCTCTACGAAGTTGGTCTGTCCACTCTCTCTGCTGCTAGTCTTGACATTGTTTATTTCCATGTTAACAGTCTTGATATCAGGGTTCACATTGTTTTTTTTCAATGTTAACAGTATTGCCATCAAAACTGTCGCTATTTATTTCAATTTTAACAGTCTTGCTATCAAGGTTGACATTGTTTATGTCAGTATAAACAGTCATGCTATCAAAACGGACGCTATTTAATTGAATGTTAACAGACTTGCTATCAAAACTGGTGCTATTTAATGTTAGCAGTCTTGCTACCAGGGTTGACGCTGTTTATTTTGATGTTAACATTCTTGATATCACTGTTAACATCGATTTCAAGACTGTTAACATTGAATTAAATAATGCCAAAATTGAGTCAACCTTGGTAGCAAGACAGTTAGCATTAAAATCAATAGCGTCAGTTCTGTTTATTTCAATATTAGCAATCGTGTTATCGTTGTTGAAGCTGTTTATCTCAATGCTATGTAACTATGAGGGTTGACGGTGCATATTTCATTGTTACAATCTTGCTATCGGGGTTAGCTTCCATTATTTCAATGTTAACCTGCTTGATGTGAGAGTAGATGCTGCTTATTTGTATATTAACAATCTTGCAATCAGGTTTGAACTGCTTATCTCAATCGAATCTCGCTATTAGTGTTGACATTGATTATCTCAATATAATATTGTTATCAGGGTTGGCGTTAACTGTCTCAATCGAATCTCAATATCAGGGTTGACGCCGCTTATTTCAATGTTAAAAATGTTGTTATCAGGGATGACGCTGCTTCTTTCAGTGCAATCTCGTAATCAGTGTTGACAGTAATTATTTCAATGCAATCTCGTAATCAAGGTTGACACTAGTTATTTCAATGCAATCTCGTAATCAAGGTTAACACTAGTTATTTCAATGCAATCTCGCAATCAGTGATGACATTGCCTATTTCAATGCAATCTCTTAATCAGGGATGACATTGCTTATTTCAATGCAATCTCTTAATCAGGAATGACATTTCATATTTCAATGCAATCTCGTAATCAGGGATGACATTGCCTAATTCAATGCAATTTCGTAATCAGGGATGACATTTCCTATTTCAATGCAATCTCGTTGGCGTGACATGGTATGGATTTATGGGTGTGCTTTTGTCGTCTTTGAAATATATGTGATTCAGAAATCTCCCTGATACGGACGGGACTTTCACGACTTTTTAAAAATGTTCTCTAAAAAATGTTGTCTTTTCTTTAACAAAGGAGTGATTCAGGATGCGAGCCTATTTTGAGTAGATAATTTCCAGACACTAAATTCTAAATTTACCTATGGATTAATGCTCGCATCAAAACAAAAATTAAAAAAACAAAACAAAAAAAGCAAACAAACGCATTATGCATTATTTAAAAATCTTTACAGACGTTCCAGATTTTATCCGTTCAATATCCCCCCAAACAATCAAAGGAACTGTCTATGTGCTCTTTACATACAAAACAACTATCGTTACATTTGATAGCAATTTAATCGGCTTACCTATAATTTCTAAATTAGGTGTAAATATCATTATTAGTGAAAATATTTTATATACAAAAGTCTGCTGAATTTATCAAAAAATAAAACTTTGGCTTAAATTCTGGAATCATTAATATTTTTTACTTTGTGATATTAGTAAAATAGTTACATTATTGTAAAAATTACAAGCATATGTAATGACTGGTAAATAAAAGTAATGACAGAAAATCTATAATTAGCCCAAAGAAGTGACAAACAACTTTTCCAATTATTTGCAATTTCACCATATACATTAACAATTAGTAAGATGATTATAATATCTTATTTTTAAGTGAAGATGGAAAATAAGCGAAATTTTAACATTCTGTTGGAAAAGAAAAAAAAATGAGACATGAAAAAATAGTTGTAAAAGGGTAATAAAAAGGGGAAGATAACTCAGTGGGCCTTTTCCTATGACCAACAATGCAATAAAGTTAGCAAATGTGTTAAAGTGGTCCAGAAAAACTTGATCTTCCCTTTGTCCCTCAAATAATAAACCTACTATTCAAAATACACTGATAAAATGAAAAACAAAAACGCAACAAATTCTTTCCCAAAAATCGTCCTCATCTCTCTCTCTCTCTCTCTCTCTCTCTCTCTCTCTCTCTCTCTCTCTCTCTCTCTCTCTCTCTCTCTCTCTCTTTCTTTCTCTCTCTCTCTCTCAAATGCATGTACATGTGCATATAAAACCATACCTACACACCCGCATACAAAATATAATACAAACAAATAAATATGTGTGAGCACGGTAATAGTATACATCTTATTACATTATTGCAACAGAATGTCATATAGTTAATGTCATGCTACACCAGTAGCAAAGGTTTTTGAATTAAGAAATGAAACACAGAATGCAAACAGGTTGATACATACTTACATTGTATAAGCCTTATAAAATGTAAGTCTTTATCAACCTGTTTGCATTCTGGGTTTCATTTCTTAATTGAAACAAATTCTGCTACTTGTGTTGCAATCTTGACTTAAGCAGGCATGACATCTTATAATAAGGTGTCACTCCAGCTCAAGTCAAGATTGCAAGATCAATCATCAATTCACGTTGGTACCTTCAATAGAAAAAAATAATCCATTGATTGTTTGAATTTATATTTGTTGACATTTGATTTTGTACTGAAGATTTCTAGTAGAGAAATATAGGAAGTTTGTGAAACAACCCCATATTGTTGTTTACATCATTCTTTGGCATTATTTTGAATTTAGCTTTCCAGGAATAATCTCATACAGATATAATCTTGCCTTGACACAGTTCATTTAAACAAGTTTGATACATACATTTGAAGAAGACATAAACACTATTTTTGCTTAACTGAATGAAAATCAACATATATATGTATATGAAATAACTTCTAAATATTATTAAATTGAATTTTTCACACTAACGCTGTTGACCGACAATGAGGTCAATGTGTTGAATATTTGAGAGATAATTTGGCCGACGAACCGGTCGTGTCAGATATTGCTCAAACGCCCAGATAGGACTCCTGAATTGAGACTATGTACGGTAAATAGAGGTTACTCAGAAATATGACTAATGCATGGATATTCCAAATTGTTGGAAACTTAAGACTTACCGTATTTATGAGTATTACCTCCTCTTAATGTATGGAAATAAAACTTGTACAACTTTCAACGCTTTGCAAAAATGCTAATTTTTCTTCCACGGGCCGCTTTATACCATAAACAAGTATCCGGATATGTATCATGTTCGTTTCCAATGATATCACATTCAAACGATCCAAATTTATCTCAAAATATGCCGTAACAGCGGACCACTGTTCTGGAACCTAAGCGGCGTCAGAAAACGGGAAGACAGAAACGGTTATTCCCCCTGTCAGTCCTATACCTACCTTTATTACGATGCGCACACGTAAATTTTATTTTAAAAATGTTCTTGTTAAAATGTATAATCCAACCTATGGACAAACAGTCACTGATATGTTACACCTGACAATCTCGTGACCTTCGCTTTGAAATGTAGTGAGAATAACAGTCACAGTAAAATGCTGCTAGACAAAATCACACCTTTGATAAATGCTGCACACTCAGTTTAAAACTGGAAATCGCTTTAGATGCATACCGTGGTATTTTTTATATAAATTTAAGATTTGTCAAACTATGTTAGTTGAATAAGTAATGAATTATTTTCTTGCGGCGATATAACACAGGCCTTTAGGTGTGATGAGGTCGAACGCTAATACGTCACAATATACCGATGACGTCATAAAGAAGCCAAAACACAGAATAGTCCCCTGCATTATGGTACGAACGCAACGAAATCGTGACCTTTCCTAATTTACAACGTCTATGCATTTTTCTATGTACTGATCTAAATTAAATATGTTTTATTGGAAAAATAATAACTCTAAATATACTATTGCACAATTCAATGTTTTAACTGCTTTACTAAGGGAATGTGTTTAAAAAGGCATACAGTTCTGGAACAATTGATACATTATCTAATGACAACAGCTCGCTAACACATTGGAAGTACCAGGTTTATACAGTTCTGTCTTAAATGACAAAAACTCTTTTATCTAATAATCCTTTGCTCTAAGTTACCACCCATCTCCAAATCTGCAAGCAATGAACATATGCAATGACTATTACGAAGAGACTCAAATATCACTTTAAGTCACAAAATCTAGGAAACAAATAATGGAGGCCATTACATGTTTTGATGCTATTGTGTACAGTACATAATATCCCAAACATAGATCATTTACAAAATGATATTTAAGTGTAACAGTCCATATTGACTTTGCTAGAGTTAGCTTTGCAAACAAAATGATCATAATTTGCATGAAGTATTGTGATGAAGGTTTAATCATTCTTATTTCTGAAATAATTTGCAAAGTTATCTTACAAATAAATGAAAACTTTAAATAATGACAAATTAGGAAAAGCAGCTCCAAGTGTTCAACTCGTTTTTATTTTTTTGAAATCAGACAGTGGATCACCTTAATGAGATACAGCTAGCTCCAAAAGATAGACAAGCATGGCATGTGAAATGTAGACCCTAGTGATGGTGCAGTTATATTATCCGTGATATGGGAAGGATAATACAGTGTAAAAGTGCTCTATTTAAAAATAGTTTTATTCCTGTGAAACGGTTGTGATTGCATCCTACTGTATAACAATGCACTATTCAAACAGTCACATTTATATTACCTGTGAAAAGTGGGGGCAGGGTTGCATACTAAAATGTAACAGGACTTCAGACACAGTCACATAGATATATTCCCTGTTAAGGGGAAAACATACTACAGTGCAACAGCACTCTGTTCAAACAATCACATAGTTATATTCCGTGTGAAGGGGAAAACATACCACAGTACAACAGCACTCTGTTCAAACAGTCACAGTTATATTCCCTGTTAAGGGGAAAACATACTACAGTGCAACAGCACTGTTCAAACAGTCACAGAGGTATGAGAAGTCAATCAATGTTTGATTTTAGTAAACATAGACATAGGTACCATAGTATTCCACAGGGGGCCCTAGTTGTCTAAAGAGCCCTCGGTTACAGATCACTGCCATCTCACCTCTGTCTGCATGGGTTCGAGTCTAAGATTCGGATAATGTAGTTATGTGAGATAGCTTGCCAGTAGCTTCTCGTGTTTCGGTGGTTCTTTCTGGGGTTTTCCCGGTTTCTTTCTCCACCAATAACACTGGCCGCCATGTATAGCCTATCGTGTGCTGAAAAAGGCGTTAAACCCTACAACAACAACAACAACATATTCCATGGGAAGGTGGAGCACATTACATTAAATCAGCACTCTATACAAGCCTTGGAAAATCACATGGGAATTTAAAATCAATACAAGGTTAAATTAATATAAACAGGTTTTGGGTCCAAAAATTATGTTATGAAGTTTTCTTTCGGAACATAGGACACATTGCAATAATGGCATGAATTCTAATCTGACCTTCTATTATTATAGACATGTCTACTAAGCTTTTTATTGTCTACATCATGTGATTTGAGCTTACTCTTCTTTACAAGTTTTGTGTCAAATGATTCCAGATCCCAAATGTTTACAAATATGTAACCAATATAAACTTACCAATATGGGCATGAACGTCAAATTGGGTTATTTCAATATATGAATAATATGCCCATCAATACAAGTTCCTCAATGTATATGTATCAAATTGGAACATAAGTTATCAATTATAATTACTTTTAACAAGCATGTTACATATTTCCTGAAATCGGAAAGTGATGATTGTAATAATACTATATTAAGCAAATTTCTTTGTTTTTGGAGTTGGGAAAAACATTTTATTGAATAGTCCAAGAATAAAATTAAAACATTAATTTACAAGAGTAGCATGCTCCTATATTTATAATAAAGCTGGCAATGCAATTTTATTTAGCATATGTTATCTGGAAATGTATTATACTTTAGTATGGATTTGGGTGGAGATCTTTAGACTGTGCTATTCTGTGCTAAAATATGTGGAAAATGTTTAAAATGTAATCCAATACAGTAGACACATATCTTTAAATTTCCTTTAATGTGATGGTGTTGTGGTGAATTTAATGTCAGAAAAATGAATCATCTTTTAAGTGCTTTCATTGTAGCAAGACTGGAAAGCTCCTCTGAAATACAATCTGAGACATAGATAGTACAACAATAGTTAGGGTTGCAAAAAGGCGACATTTAACACAGAAGCTCATACAGTTATCAGAGAATTGCACATGGCATGACTATACTGACACAGCTGTTCTCAGCCTAGTCACTAAATTGTTAAGGGCATTTAAAACATACAAAAATGTCCAATGGTTATATAAATCTAAACCCATCTTTGCAGTAAGCAAATCCAAAACTACTGACAAATGAAACAATGTTAGAACATAAGCTGCTGCCCATTTTACAATGTTCATCTGATAAAGGCATTTTATCTAAATCAATTTGTATCCACACCAGGAATTAAGGCATTTTATCTAAATTTGTATGGAAAGTATGGTTAACCTCTACTAAAACTATATCTACCAAAAGATAGAGTATATGGTTTAGTTCTACTAAATTTATATCTACCATAAATAGAGAGTATGGTTTACTTCTACTAAATTTATATATACAATAAGTAGAGAGTATGGTATATTACTATTAAGTATTTATCTACCATCATTAGAAACTATGGTTTACTTCCACTAAATCTATTTCTACTGTAAATAGAAAGCATGGCTTACTTCTATGCATAGTATTTTGCCATTTTTGACTATTTCCATATGAAGAAATATATGAGCCCAAACTAATCTTTTCTCTAGATAGTAGTTTCAAGATTCAAGAGTCATATTTTGGTCAAAGAACCCAATTTTTTGGTTTCTCAAGATAGAACTAAGCTGTCAAACTGTCACTAGCTTTTTTAAATGATCAACAGTTATATTTTGGCACTCAAGGCCTTTCACAAAAATGATGTCCATGCTCAACTCTATTCCCTGTCCTTAAAATATGCAAATTTCACTACGATTTGTTTTGCTCCGTGTATCGAGCAGAATAATAATAATAATAATAATAATAATAATAATAATAATAATAATAATAACACTAATAATAATGAGGACTTTGTATAGCGCCTAATCTTTCGAAGCTCTAAGCGCTTTACAACATCAATAATGATGTGATTACACTACAGAACAACAAATGACTAAAACAATGAAATTGGAAAACATAAAAACATGCTGAAAACATATAAGATGCAAAACATGATTAGGTCGCTAAGTTTGGCCCTGCAGTCGAAACAGGAGAGTCTTAAGAGCACTATTAATAGGGACCACTGTATCTTTGTGTCTAATTTCAATGAGCAATTCGTTTAACGTCGCCGGGCCCTGGTGTACAAACGAACGTTGTCCATATGACTTTGTTTTCACCTTGGGAACAATGAGTATACGATTATCAGAGATAGAGCGTAAGGATCTAGCTCGTGTATACACATGGGTGAGGCTGGATAGGTATTTTGGACTGGAGTCTGTCATTGAAACATAGCACAGAGAACAAATGTTGTCTTTGATTCTGTATCGAATCGATAGCTAGTGTAGGGTACAGAGCAGAGTAGTCTATCAGCCAAGTACAAAGCACATATTTTCAACGTATTCATATTCTAGATAGATTTATTCCACAGACAAAGATCGAATAACTTTGTGAATAAATATTTTACCTTAAGTGCTGAGGGGGTCCTTCTTACAACAAAATATTCACCTTTTTGCTATTACTTCTTTTAATTTCAGTAGCCGTTCTTAAAGTTTTCCTATTTTGTATGAGGCTTTCATTTCTTTCACGTGATCTATGATTTGCTCTCCATGTGCCTCTAAAACATATATCTACTTTCTCTTTAGCTCTCTTATGGTTTCACACTAAACTGCATGTCCTACCTAGTTAATTCAACTTTTTCACTTCACCAATATTTGAAATTACTTTGACAAACTCTTGTTCAACTTTTATATCCTCAAACAGATTTGGGAATTCACGGTCTATCCTATGATATTTTCAAATTTTGATTTCTTTGGTGGGGGGGAGAGGGCGTGGTGATCTCCACAAGCGTCTCTCTCTCTATTAACTATGTCCAAAATGATTTGATATTCCCCATTGGAGACCTCTGAAGTCTCGCTATCATTTGACCCACTTGCCATGGAAGGATATTTATTATTATGACCATATTTACTAACTATCCATGCCCAAGTCGTACACAACTGGCTATTATTCTGCTATCTCTGCCTGACATTGCTAAAGTTTATATTCGCATGCATTATTTTGTACACCCACAAAATCTCCATCGATCAGCTGATGAGTACGCGACGAAACATCCATACGATTTTCAATAGCCTATAGAAAAATGATATCATTCTGTAACCTTCTCGACTGCATTTATCACCACCTTCAAAAAGAAGACACTGGATGTCAACTAAACTTTGGTTACCCCAACTGAACACCTTCTAACAAACCGGAAGTCTCTAGTTTGGTTCTTGGCTGTTAATTTTGTATATCAAAAGGTCTTGAGGTTACAAATGGACTCGGTGTTGTATTTATACGCCAAGACTATGTATTGTATTCCGAATGAGCGTTACAAAACTGTAAACATCGGCGTTCGATTCAGTAGCGGACGACATAAACTGGAGAGTGCAGACGTTTACATGGAGAAATAATCAGGGTAGTGCATACATGCAATTTTGAATAGCAGATGCAAACTATTGGACGATGGTATATCTGTACTGTTTATACTTTGTTTTAAAAAAAAATAATGTATAAGGTACAGTACTGTAAGCATGCTTGTTTCCGTTAGTTAAAGAAAAACTCTGCAACATTCACTCCCATTCTAATTTATACACAGTATAAATTGTGTATAGATTTTAGAAGGAGAGGGATGTTTTCAGTAACTGTCTTTTTACTGAGAAAAATGAGTGCTCGTACCGACTACTGATTGTGTAGACTTTATTGGCAATCTCTGTCTCACGAGTCCATCCCCGTTTTTGCTTCCCCTGCAATGAAACCTTTTGAATCATTTTAAAGGAAATTTTTATTTGTGGAATTAGAAAAAACAAATTTACATTTAAAATCTTACCATGTGCGTCATCTGATTTGATTATTTCTACTTTAATTATGTCTAATTATTGTTTACTTAAATTATGTGTCTGACTATTTTTACTTGAATTATTATGTGTCTGATTTTTTTTATTAATAAAATTCAAGTAAAAACTATTCAGACGCAATAAGGTAGTAATAATCAGACACATAATTCAAGTAAAAATAATCAGACACATAATTCAAGTAAAAATAATCAGACACATAGGTTGAATTATTGTCACCTAGCAAGTATGTCAGAAGTAGGTAGTTAGTTATAGGGAGCGAAAATCGATCGCTTTCAATGAATGACTCACGAGTTTGATTCAAGGGCATAAAACAAACCCCAGGGCCTATATTGTTTGCATATATTAATGTATTTTCATGAACTGTAATCGTGTATATAGTTATATGGCTGGGATCTCAATAATTTCAAGTTATTATGTATGGTCCAAAAATTTCATTGGAGTTGGGGCGGTTCCTGTCTTGATAATAAGTTGTATACATTAATTAATTTGTCTTTTCGTGCTAGCAATTGTGTACATGGATATAAATTAATAATCTTAAAAGTTTCAAAATTGCTATACAGGGGTAGGGATAGAATGCCTTTTAAGTGACAGTTATATCTGTAAATTTGTCTTTACATGTCAAGAAAGTCTGTGTTACGGTTGATAGTTGGTGATCTCAATAATTTTTATTATGTGACCCAGGGGATACGTTTTTTGTAGGGTCGGGATAGACATCAGGCTACCACTTCACGCATTTGTATAAATATTTGGTCCACAGATCACATATGGCGTGAGTTACTTGAAACTTATGTAGAATCACCGCTACTCCATTAGCCCAAGTTTATTCTGAGCAATTTAGTTTTATTATTTTTTAAACATATTACTAGTAGCTTGCAATAGCAGTAATAGATGCAAAAAAGTTATAAATTGGCATCTATACTATACAAGAAAAAAATATTAGTTTCAAAGTATTTTTATATTACTTTTATTACTTGCAGTTACAATCACATATGGTAATTAATAGGAGTTACTTGAAACATACGTAAAATAGCATCTACCCCTTTAGTCCTACTTTAAGCTGAATAATGTTTATCGTTTTTTACTCGAACGTATGTTTTATAGTTCGTTCTACATATCATAGCTAAATTTTCCTATCTTTAACTCGGTAAATATTCAGGTCATCATCATTCAATGTAGCCACAAAAAAAATGTAATTCGTTTTAAAAGCTTCGTGTGACACGAATTAGAGATTTATTTCATAACGAACTATAATAGCAATAATAATTAAATAAAATAAAACTATTACAATAATGGTAGTGGTCTGTAAACTTACAACTGTAGAATATTGTTTTTAACGTCAGAATAGATGTATTTACGTTTGTTTGGCATTATTTACTAAAAGTATATATGTCAATATTTTATGACACTATGTCATGGATTTAGGTCCGAAATAGATTTATAAATGTGTATAAATTTATTTTGCATTGTTTACTAAAAGTATATATGTATGTATTTTATCTATTCCGTATTCTGATGTAAGTTATTTTTTTCTCCACAGCCGGAAGTGAATCCGTCCACACTGGCATCGTGATAATGGACGGCATGTTGCTAGTTGTAGAACGGAATGCGAGTATTCTTCAGGTTTATAATGGTCATGACGGTAAACTGATTACATCACACAAACTTGATGACCATCCAAGTGATGTCTGTCTTATTAGCAAGAAAAAAGTCGCTGTGGGTCTGTTAAACGGTTCGGTTGTAATCATGTCATTGAAATCGATAGATGACGTAAAACTGGTCAAAACTTTAAAGACAGGATTTGATTCATGTCGTTCATTGGTAAAATGGAATTCAGACAAACTCATTGTCAGCGGTTGGAAAGACGAGAAAGACGGTAAAATGTTGTGTTGGAGAATTGTATCCATTAAAGATGGACGTATGGACCCAACTCATTACATCTGTAAAGGGTTTCGGGCTCACATGGCCATCAAAAATAACACCGTGTACATCTCGTGTTATGACTCAACAACTAATATGAGTACTGCTGATGGTGTTTATGCTTATGATATTTTGAATCCACAAACACAAAAGTTTTTGTATCAACACCAGGAATTAAAAAGTCCGTGGGCAATAATAGCTGACAGGGATTGTGTGTTCGTGTGTGACTTGAACTCTAACAGAATTCATCAGCTGACAGACAGCGGTCAGCTAGTGACCCTACACACAGTGCCGTCAAGTCTGGATAAGATATTCTATGATGACCAGCTTGGATTACTCTACACCACAAGCAATCGAAGTTATGTGATGACTGTTTACAAAATGGAGTCTTTACATCAACCATGTAATTCTATTTTATTTTACATTTTCCACAACGAAAACTTCATTTATTTACATTTTGTAATTGACATTTTTGCCCCAAAATAAATATTGTAGTCATAACTTTATTGTAAGACAAATATGTATAACAGATTTAAAATAAAATAAAAGTGGAAAAAAAATATTTTATTATTTTGGAAGTTTGAAAATGTCCATTTCGTGGTGCATGGTCATATTTATCGATTAATAATATAAAAAAATATTTTTTATTTTAAAATTTATTACAAATTATATTATAGTCATTTCTATTCATTAATGATTGTACAGTCGTCTGCTCGTTGGTTGTGACTACATAATTTTCATATAAAAATATTAAATTTGTATGGACTATCAAAATGGCTGCTTATCTGCAAAACTCGCCATCATCACCAGTTCGGGGCAATGCATATTGTTTCCCAGAAGGTGGAGCTTTCATTGATAAATCTTTGCACACGACCTGTCATTGCACGCGACATGCATGGGACCGGATCTCGTTCAGCGTCTAAAATTCCCACATATTTTGTGTTGAGATCATTCATGTTGATGGAGCGGTTCTGTGATGATTTTCATAAATATTATACTTACAACTCTATTTTTAAGCTAAACAAGTTTAAAAGATGTCAAATAAAATCAAATACATAAAATAAATTAATTCAAAGTGGAATAAATGATTACGTTTTCATTTTACGTCGATTTTAAATACTATTTGTTATTTTAAGATTCAATACTCAAGTATTTTAAAATTTCACAATAATATAATTATATCATAGTCAGTGAATAACTGATGTACATCTTAGTTGTCGCCAGAAAACTTCTGCACGAAATTTATCAGTTGCTATATAGGCTTTGTGAATGGCAGCTGGTTACTAAATTTAGATGAGTGTAATCTACATGTAATACACTTTTCCCAGTAGGCGGAGCTTCCTTAGTGACGTCATAGCACGCGACATTCCTCGCTCTTGTTTGCACTAGATCACACCACATCGTAATAGTCACTAAAATCAGGAAATTTTGAATACTTTTTATTTTTTGTTAAAAGGTTCTGGATTATACTTTGTTTAGCAGCGTTTTGGAAATATCCACGTTATTTATTGGAACATTGCTATGATGATTTTAAAGTACGGCGAAAAAGCTGAAATGTCTGACAAAATTATATATATATATATATATATATATATATATATATATATATATATATATATATATATATATTGATAAAACGCCAGACTCCTGTGATTAGACTAAGTTAAATTATTTGCTAGACTAAAATTGTAAAAAACACTATAAACAACTAAAATTACAGATTCTATGCTAGATTATATTTAAATTTCTAAATTTATAAAAATATAGATTTGACTAGGATTATAAATTCTATATTAGAAATCAACTCAAAAAATTGTTAGAAAAATATTGAAAATGATATATTAGAATAATATGAAAAATTCTAAATGACTAAAATTAATATATATATATATATATATATATATATATATATATATATATATATATATTAGACTAAATTATAAATTGTATATTAGACTGCTTTTAAAGACATAATGGGATGTCAATTGAGTATGTTAATAACCTAGTGTGGGTGTATCATGTATTTAAATTAGTAAATGAAGCATGATACTTTATAATTTTATTCTGTGAGTAGCCATAGAAAACTGAACAACCATAGTTTTCAAAAAAAAGATGGAGAAAAATTTGTTTATATATATATATATATATATATATATATATATATATATATATATATATATATATATATATATATATATATATGTGTGTGTGTGTGTGTGTGTGTGTGTGTGTGTTTGTGTGTGTGTGTGTTCTGATGATAGTATAATAAGATCATATGATTTCAATGAATACTTAGTAGTTTTGGTTCAAGCAGAAAGTGGAAACAAAATTTTAGTCCTCCACTAAGTTCCAGTTAAAATAATGTTTCAGAATATTTTGTGAAGTTTAACCTTTTCTGACTGTTCATACATTGTCTTCATCAAATCTGGTATTGTCATTTGACTTCAGATTCAGTCATTCCTGCAGAGGTCCTTAAAATGGATACAAGATCCCTTAAGATGTACAAGAAGGCTCTCAATGACGGAAAGGAAAAGGTGTACAACATCAGGGTGTTGGTAGTAGGGCAGTATGGCGTGGGCAAAACAACTTTGACCCAGCGACTTTTGGGAAAAAATGTCAAATTATCTGAGAGACATAGCACTGATGGGATAGATGTTCATGTAGAGTGCTCTAAAGTTTCTTTGTCAACTGGAGAGTGGACAACACAAGAAAAAAGTAGGTCACTTTTTTGTGTGATGAGTCTTGTTATCATTCACATAGTTTTACATACCCATTCATCAAAAACTACTTATTCATTCTCTCTCTGAGGAACCTGGTTCTCTAGGCATTTGGCGGTAAAGGTAAATAAGTTATCTATTAGGAATCAAACATTTGAATTGGAAGGGATGTAAACCCTGGAGTTTATTTGATAAAAGGTATTTTCCATTCCAAAAACAGTTTTAAAAAATACTCTTGCACTTGTTTGTAACACTGCAAATTTTCAATTTATTTATACAAAGCCTGTAAACAATTTCAGCCAAACTTGTCATATGTCTTCCTGGTGTGAAGGTTTTTCAGGTTTATAGAATGATGAAGATCCACAATTAGCCTAAATTAGATACCAAGTATTAATAGCCGAAAAATATTATCTTTCAATTTGTTGGGATTGTAATCGAGTAGGGTTTTTTAAAAATAAAAATTTGCAGTAATTCTTAGTGAAAAATTTGAAAGTTTTAGGTCAGTATAGGAGTTTTACTCAGCCAAAAATATATTAGCATGTAGCATGATGTCCCAACCAGTCACAGTATCCTGACACCAGGCCAACCAGTCCAAACACTAAACTCTTCATGCTGAGCGCCATACAAAGCAGCTGTCTGTACCATTTTTGTGTCTTTGGTATGACTCTGCCAGAGATTGAATCCATGACCTCCTGCATCCAAGGCAGATGCTCTAACAACTAGATCACCTAAGCTTCTTTTTTGTGAGAAATTTTAAAAATAATTTCAGTGTTAGAGGAATACTTACTAGCAATCACCAGTATTTGTTAACTCCTGTATTCTCTTTGTGAAGTTGTATATTTAATAAATTCCAAAATTCTGGTGAACAAATATATAGTAAAGATAGTTTATTAAATTGAAACTATAATTACTATTAAATATGCAATGTGAATTTTTGTCCTTAAATTTCCAACTTTTGTAACTGTGTATGTTGCATTGTTTCATGTACTTTAATGCATGTTTCTTTACCTCATTGCTCTCCTTCCAGATGTTCTTTATTATATTTATTTCCAACATGTAGTGTATATATGTTATTTATGCTACTGTGATGGAATTATCTTCCTAAGTATTTCCAATTCAGTTTGAGTTCTCAATTTTGTTTTAAATTCACACAATATAACCACTGCTAAGGTGCCATAAAATCCAACACACACACACACACACGCACGCACACATTCATACATACTCCTAGCCATCTTGGAGGAACAGTGGCTCTGTGGTTAGTATGCCAGACCCATGATCTAAACGAGTGCATCTTATAACACTGTCCGACAAGCCTGGGTCAGCACCTGTGGTGTGTACTTGTACAAGCACTTGACTCAAATTGCCTCATCACTAAATAACCTACTTGTGTTGCCGAGTCATACAACACCAAACCAGACCAAATCCTAATCAAATCATGGTTTTGCTTTATGTCTTTATCACTCATGATTTTTGTTTTTATTTAGCTTTTACCAGTCAATGATCGTGAACCACATTTCATACACACATCATGATGTCCTTTTCTTTGGCACTGTATAGCCTTACACTGCTGGTGTGTCATAAAATCACATCCATCCATCCATCCATACACACACACACATACACACACACATATATACACACACACACACACACACAAAGCTTGTATTTTTGCCTGGCACTTTATATAACAATAATTTCAATCAAAATAGCTAGTATAGGAAAGTAATTTTTCGATTGGTCAGAATATTACCACGTGATCAAAATGAATTGTATTCATTTCAGTATGAAGTGTAAGGAGAACTACTTTTCTAAGAATACCCATGTCTATAAATAGAGTTACGTGTACAGCAGACGATAAACAATGCTAGTGAAGGCAGAAATGAAGTAAACATTAAAGGAAAAGAACAATTTTACAATTTCTGTTAACAATAATTGAATTAACTTACACTGAAAGATTCAAGCAACATATATTTCATATTTTTTATAAATAAAAACATTCTTTCTTTGTTGAAATATGTTAAAAGTATGGAACAAAATTAAGTGTGCTAGGTCAAGGTCACCGGTATTATGGCTATCATGTCAGAATTTTGGAGATTTCTTTGCTAACTTTGTCTTATCAGATTGAAAATTTTGACCCATCTATATTTGACGTGCCTTTTGAAGTGGAAGAAGTATTATAAACTGAGTTATCATTTCGTTTGAATGAACCAATACCAGTACAGTTAGTTCCCAGTTGAACAACAGGATGACTAGGCTGATAAATCAGCCCTTCAGTTCACTCGTTACGATGTTGATGTTAGGGTTAACATCTACATCGTAACAGGTGAAAGTCTGAATCATCGGCCTACAGGATGATCACAAACCAAATCACTTAAAATCACTTAGTGAGGAAGGTCTCTAAAACATATCAGAACAGCGGTACTCAATATCTACCAATACAATCAGTAAATGGGGCCACAAAACTTAGATTTATTCATTCATTCAATAATCATAATATTAACTATACTAATAATAATGACCAGTATACTGGACTGTTCATTAATATAAGCATAAGTAATATTGCTTGATACTTAATTTTTTTCTGATCTGTTTTCTTAAATTATATATTATGAAAAGGCAATATACTGTTTATTTGTATGCAAAAAGGGAGAAAAAAAATAATTCATGCTATTTTTATACAAAAAGAGACTCAACATGCTTTTAAGTGAATAAAATGCAGTTTATCTTTAAATTAATATTTTTGACAGTATAAATAGTGTAACAAATTTGTTATATAAATACAAATTATGGAAAGGAGATATGCAAGAATGATTCTTCCCAAAGATCTAAATATTTCAAATGTTGTAAAATAGTTTCTACCAAGCAGAACAACATATGACTGTCAGAATGACATAGAGATAGAACTGAAGTCATCTGAGTCTGCACATTTGGCCCAAATGACAATGTTAACCATATTTAATGCCAAAGCAGTCCCTAAGGTCACCACAACATGAAAGAGAATGCTCCCTGAAGATCGAGCTAAGGAATACCATAAAAACACTTTTAAAAATGTTGGAGCTATTATAAATTGCTATATGCAGGTTGAATGTGGTCATTCAATTAATGTTGTTACAGATCCTGAGTTTAAAAAATCAAACGACATGTTAAATGGAAAATTAAAGTTGAACACAAAGAATGGCTTATTAGGAAGAACTACACATAAGCCAGTTATTCCTCCATCAGACATGTATGCAATAAGTCAGTACCTGATACAAGATAATCATATCATACTCAGATACAGGGTTTGGTTATACCTCTCCATCCACTATGTTACTCTTGTATTAGAACGGGGGCTGAATATGTCAATTTGACCCATTAAACTATGGAAACAAATCATCATGGAGACTTAAACGATAAGGAGGAAAATTCTGACAAGGGAATGTATGCAACTGGTGGTCAAAACTGCCCAGTCAGGTCAGTAAAATACTACCTCACATGCATTAATCCAAGAGCTGAATCACTGTGTTGTCACGTTGGTAAAAATGCTTTTGAAAATCCCCAATTTTGTCAAATATGGTACACCACAAAGTGAGTAGGACAGAGACAATTAATCAGTTTTATGCCTGACATGCAAAAATACACATACATCTGCAACATATACTGCTCACTCTCTTTGTGCCAAAGCTTTGAATGCAATGATCAACACCAACGTTCATGCTAGGTACATTATGTATCTGTCTTGACTACTCCGATGAACTATCATTGAAACTATAAACAAGGCCCAGCACTCAACATAAACAAAAAATGAGTAACATTCTTTCCAATTTATGTTCAAATGTAGCATTGTCTGCTCAAGACTCTTTTGCAGTACTATTTCATGCAACTATAAATGCTCAAATGACCTCAACAAACTCAAGGTGTCCTACTCAAGAAAATGTTAAAGTGACATCTACAAACCCAAGTAGTACATATCAAGTAATTGTGACTGAATCTGCTCCAAATCTCTATCAAACACTATATGCTAATACAATGAACTCTATGACAGGTTTCATTAACCAATCCAAATATCATTTCAATAAATTCACCTTCCAGTTTAGTTGCAACTGAACAAAGTTAAGTGCAAACAAGTGAAGAAAATATATGATGTGCAAGTGAAGCGTCAACTATCCAGTCTAAACAATAATTTTTTTTAAAAATCTTGTATAAATCCTGGTACTTGTTTATGTCAATTTCCAATGAATAATTTTTGACAAATTTTCTTAACTGATGTCCCAAACGTAATGAGAGGGACCATTGTCACTAAACAAATCATGGAATAATTAGAGAGATAAAATAATTACTCAATTATTTTGGAACTGTGTATGTCTGAACCAACAAAACTGATCACACACTTTCTATAATCTAACCTCAAACACCTACATGTATTAGTTAAGCCTGTTTATATACACGAAAATATGTTTTGAAAAACGAAATTAGATCTCTAACATGTCAGAACAGTGATAAATATGCCAAATCACACTGGCAGTATATGAACGCGTACATTCTTGGCCATGAATCCTTACTTTAAATATTGAGCTCCACTTTGAATACACATGTTCACTAAGGTAAAATATCAAATTCACGGTAGCAGTGTTCAAATTCCATACATCGGTTTCCATTGAATCAAGGACTGGTATTAGGATGACCTTATTACGATCAAGCAGGACAACCCCAAATGCTATAAATAGCAACTTAAAAAAACCAACCAAATCGTGTTACAACGCTCGATTAAGATTTATGTTTCTTACTGATGGAAACAGAATAACATAGCAAAAAATTGCAATTTCAATTATAAGAGTTCAACGTTGTTTATTCTGAATTTATTGTGGTATAAACTGTCACTTGCCGACTCACACAGCATACATAACGCCATTCAGGCATTATTTGTTGTGAGTCTGCAACTGACAGTTTATACCACGATAAACAAAGAAAAAACAATGTTAAACTCTTCAGTACAGTATAATTATTTTGATCTCATGCACACATACATACATACATACATACATATATACATACATACATACACACACACATACATACATACATACATACAAAGCTTGTATGTTTGCTTGGCACTCTGTATAATAGTACAGTATAGTTATTTTGATCTCATGCAGTCCATATGTTGCCTTTCTTGTATTTGAGTTTGAACATAACTATAGTAAATGTCATACAGGTCATGTAATCCCTTGTGCTTTAATTAATTCAAAATTTAATTATTCTGCTAAACTAAAATAGTTGAATCAAAGCCTATTCAGTCCTGAATATGAAACGCTTTGTGCCTTAAATATCGTCAAAACACTTCCAGAGAAAAAATATTGATTGCTATGGACAAATGTAGCCAGCTACTAAAAGGGTGAAGAAAATAGAATGCCAGGTCTATCATAATAAAACAATTAGGGTGGTATGATTTTTGTTTAAATGCATGCTGCCTTCATTGTAACATCACAGTGCATATGTTTAAATCTGGATTTGTACTGTATCACACCTTAAGGTGAATCTCCTCCAAACAAAATACATAATAGATAAATGAGCATAGATTTTGTTGTCAGAATTTCTCAGGCACATCACATATAAATAAGTTCCTTCCAAATAATGTGAATAATTACCACTTAAAGATATGTGTAATAAAAAGAAGAATAGATGCAACCCATGACTGAAAAAGTCTGTTAGGAATGCCTATATGACCTGTATGACTACTACTATAGTTAGTCAAAGCTTTTACTATCATTCTGACTGCTGTCCAACATGCACTGTGAGTAGCACATATTTTTGTAAAGCTGCATGTATTTCCATTCATCTTGATCCTAGCTCTTTTACTTGCTTGTAACCTTTATGCACCTTTTGGCTTTTAGTCACCCTCTGTTGCATGCTAACCTGCTATATAACATAGCTTGATGGTGAATGGTAGCTGTAATAACACCATATAAGCCATTAACCAGGTCATTTCAGTACAGGAGAACTTGGAGGTTCAGGTTAGAATGGTATTGATGTGTGTGTTTTGGATTATCTTATTTTAACTGTTTCATATATTTCTCATTATCTACATTTGCATTTTACATTTAATCAGAATTATATCTTCAAGCAGAACATTCTCTTAGTATGGATAATAAAGTGAAACTCCTCAAAACCTAAAACGCTTGGGACCAAATTAAATGTTTGTTTTTCAGCTTTTTTCCATTATTATTGAGTTTTGCAGAGGCAAAAACAATGCATTTTTAAACAAGAGTTTATATTATGAGAGAGGTAAAGAGGGGAGAGAAAATATTTATGACAGAATATTGTGTGTATATATGCAAGAGTGCACAAATTAAAAAAGCTGTTGGTTTGTTTGAAAATTTTATGAAAATATAGTCAAGTTGAATAATGTATGATTCTTAAAAAATTAAATTTGGTCTAATGACTAAAATTTGGTTTGTTCAACATAGAAATACAATCCTCATCAAGATTTAAGAAAGGATATAATTGTATAACTTTACTGTCAAGTCCATTCAAATTATTAACAGTAATCCATAGTGTTTAAATACTCTGTATATTTTATGTTCTGATGACAAAATTTTCTCCAACATTGTTCAATATATGCATTGGCAAAGATTCATACTTTTTTCTATCCTTTAATGATAGTTCGTTTGTCACATAAGTGACATAGCTGGTTGTTTTTTTTCTTTTTGAGGGGGGAGGGTGCTTTTCGCATTGATATTTTCAGACTACTATGGGGAGGCCTTCCTGCCCTATTTGTTTTCTGTATTCAAGTTATAGATGTTGTATGCATGTTATTGGTTGATTATTATTATTAGTAATATTTGTTTTTATTTTTATTTAATTTTTATAATATATTATATTTCAGTTATAAAATACTGGTTCTTCTAGACATTCATCGTTGTACAGGCTATCTTCCATCATCCTCTGATCTTCTTCCCTTCTTCTCCTTCTTTCCCTTCTTCTGTTTTCTCTATCTTGGATACAGATTTGTTCAGATGTCATTTTTTCTATTATTTCAGTTTCTGGTTCTTTTTTCTCATTTTCCTTTTGTTTCTTTTCCATTTCCTTTCTATTACTTTTGTGTTATTTTGGGTTTTTATTATTTTCCTTCAGCTTTTGTGTCCTTTGTTCTCTTCGGCTTGTTGTTGTTGTGCTGGTTTCTGTTTATTATTTACATTCCCATTATTCTTTTCTTCAAGCTGCTTTAGTGGTGCCTTTTTCCTGCTTCTCATTTCCTGGTTTTCTATACTGTTATTGTCCATCAAGTTGTTTACATTTGGTTTTGTCTTCTTTCCTTGTTTTCTTTATTGCTGCTGCATTTCTTTTCTCTTTTCTTTATTGTTATCTCTTGTTTCCTTTTGTTTGTGCGTCTGCTTCTGTGTCTGTGTCAGTCTTTGTTCTCCTATTGATTTTTGTTGTTTACGGTGTTGTGTATCTAGATGTTCATGATTTGTTGTATTTACCATTCCTTCAGGGTTATTCGGGCATTTATGAAGTGTAATAAAATTGTCCCATTTCTCCACATCTATTACAAGTCCTATGGTAGATACATCCTTTATACCAAAATTTAGTGAAAAACCCATGTACGGGTAGATAAAAATCACTTTTTATTGATTTGAGCTTCTTTTTCACGCTTTCCAGTATTTGAGTTCTGTTATATATTGAAAAACCTGGAACTACTCCGAGTGTTGATTTCTGTTTTATTTTAAATTTTTCCTCAAACCATCAAACTATGTCTTCTAATGGTATATCCATAGGTATGTCATTTAAGTGTATTTTCCCTGTTCTGACATTTTGACATACAACTCAAGACACAAGACAGCCATACAAAGTCATCAAGCTTGATTTCTAGGAATGCTTTTCAGAAGTTGGTCAAGTTAAATTTTGGGGACAAGTGCTTTAAAAATTTCAGACAAGTCAATATTTTCATACTAATTAACTTTTATCTACCTTCATATGGCTGTTTTTGCCCTCCAGGCATACATAATGATTGAATTTACCCTTTCATTGTATTTACTAAAATCCAATATCATACCCTTTGGTTGTCATTGACAACTGTTGTATGTTTGCATTATTTCTGCTTGACTGAATACTGCAGTAAGCAAACAAATAATAAAACTTGTGAAAGGATGGAAAATGGATATGATTAATTTGGAGTGTATTAAATGGTTTTATTGTATTGTGTTTATTCAAACTGATACCCTTTGATTTTTATCAGAATGAATATAATTAAATCGGTGTACAGTACATTAATGACATAAGCATCAGGTCCTTTGTAAAACTGTTTAAATCACGGTGATGATTTGTTACATTTAAATTGATTATACAGAGGATTAACTTCCATGCCTGATATTGAAGCTAAGCAATTAGTGAATTACAATATTAAAGAAGCTGCCTCTGTTCATATTTAAAGGACATGTAAGTTATTATCAACTTAGTTTTAGTTGTCAATAGCATCACAGTTAGATTTTATGCAAAAGCAAATAAATTTTTCTTAAATGGCTCCACTACAAGCTTTCAGTTACTATTAATTTACCTTAAAGTTAGCTTTTTCCTTATGGTGAAAAGAATTTGGAATTAGGCTAATGCTGTGACAAGTCTGTGTAGATACACTCACCAATTATTGTTGTATTCCCTTAGAATGTCTTCTCACTGATAAGCCTGCTACGTCATTTGTAAATTTTACATTAGTGAAGGATGTGTCAGCAATTTATCTACTATGATATGTTTGAAGTGAGTTACTGTTTTAATCTTGTATGCTCTTAGGATGTTTTTTCACTGATAAGTCTGCCCTTGTGTGGGTATTTTTAGTGTACAATGTAATTTTGGTCTCTCACAACAAGTAATTTCTGATAGCGGTTTTTCAAGGCACGTTTTACTGTAGTATATCTTCATCACTTACTTCTTTCCACATTTTCAAGACTTTCATCAAGTTAAACTTGTTCATATTCAGTCCATCCTCATATATTGAAGTTTTATTTCATCAAGTTTAATGTCGTACTTGGCTTTTATTATTTTCCAAGACGATAATCCAATGAAGAGTTGACATTGGACGCATCAAACATCACATAAGGTTAAAGTGCCAATCTAGGGTCAATACTTCTTGTATTCTGGCTGTACTACTTTAAATGATCACATCAGAAAAACTAAACTATTTAATGCATGCGACTTAAATGTTTCAGGTGTAAAGTACAGCATCAAAACAGTCCTTTTCTGATAAATTCCTTATGCCCCTCCATCTCTACAGAGCAGTGTTCAAAATAGTAGCAAAGTCCCACACAAACTCAACCCCTCGGATAAGATGACAGGTGAACTAATTTAAAATGCATCTTGCATTTGATCAACATGGCAACCAATGTCATGCTGAAAGACAGGAACATGAAACTTGGTACAGTCATTTATGTGATGTTGCTGATAAATTTTTCAGTTTGAAAAGGGATAGAAAGGATGAGCTTCATGGAGGTCAGAGGTCAAGGGTACAATGCATGCTTATTCTTCTAACACTAGAATAAGTAAGAAAGCCAAGGCTAGTTGTCAATTAACTTTGTTTTCTTTACAAGTGAAAGAAAGTGAACATGTTTACTATATATATATATATATATATATATATATATATATATATATATATATATATATATATATATATATATATATATATATATATATATTTCTTTGACTTATATATATATTTCTTTCACTTAATGCAGCATAATTAGCTTATTGTCAAGCATATAATCAATGTTAATGTATCTTGTTAATGTGCCATTTTGTTGGAAACGTCACATTTGATGTGACTTGATTAAAAAAATAACAGCAAAAATTTTCATATTTGTTATAAGGTGATGTTCTACAGTTTTATATTTTGCATAGGGTTAGATATATTTCTTATGAAAATGAATTTACAGGTTTCTACCACAAAGACTATGCATATGTTTGGTATTTTAGGACCTTTTAATTCCCTTTTTTATTTTGGTGTAAGATTGATGCACTAAGTTGGTTATAGAGTATACAACTTGCCCTTACTTCAGATGTGCACCTCTATAAAATAAATCTTTTAGATTAGTTTGCTCATTTTCGTTTACCATCGAGTATAATTGTAAAAGAATAACAATTAAAAAATGAGCCAATAACGTCTTTTTACATTTTATATATTTGATAATTTGCTTGTTTCACTTTTCTGAAGCTGGTATTGTATAATCTGGCAAAATTAATTTTGCCTATTTTTAGCAACTGCTAAAGATAGTGTACTTTAGACTAATTCAGGCTAACTGTATAGCACATGGGAGCAGTAATTTTTGTTAGCTTTGTGCATAGATCATGTTCTGTTTCCACAAGTACAATATCCAAGGAAGTTTCAGCCACAGTAAAAATAAGTAGCATAGAAGTATGCTAACATTTTCAATCGAAGATGTTGCAAATCTGTAGAGGGCCTGCCATATATTGTATACTGTGACATCTTCCATGAAAAGTTCCACTACTCATCACAAGTTACTCTTGCATCCAAACTTAGACCTCTGTAAGCAAAGAAAATGTGAATTTACAAGCACTATATAGACATTCATAAATTGCTTCATTTTTTAACCATGTTTGATTAGCTGTTATTTACAGTCATGGAGATATTTTGAAATAGCAGCAGATCCCAATAATAGATAGGACTTTTAAAGATTGAAATGAGTGGAAAGCAGGAACAAGCAGTCCATAATATGTAAAATATATTGGTTAAAACAAAGTATGGTCAGCATATCTTAGCTTTTCATGTGTAGTTGACCCACAAGTACAGCTCAGATACTTAAACAGTATTTCACCCTTCCTGTCACTTTTGTGATATTTGGGCATTTATATTGGAGTGGGGAGGGGTGATATCAAAATATCAAAAGGGGGTAGGAAGAGCAGAGTAAACTTGGATGGTCCCCATTCCATGCCACTGATAAATGTAATTTGTGAAGGAAATGTAATGCATATTACTTAAATAACATTTAGTTCACACAGGACACGCAATTTTCAGCGATATAAATACAAAAATCATTATTTGGTATGATCTTTTGTCCACTGTGTATTGTCTAGGGGTAAAATGATATGTCTGTGCCATGTATCAATATGATTCACCGCCTGATTTATGATGCATATTGATACATGTATCAAACTCAAAATGTGATTTTCTCAACACATTTGATTAATCATGTGAATGTACATGTTGAATAGTATTTTCATGTCCAGATAGCATAAAATATGCAATGTATCAGTAGTGAGTGATAGAGTTAATATGTTTCTGTATAATGATAACAGGAGAAAATGTTGAAATAGACTGAAATATCACTGCTAACATTGTTGTTTGTGTATAAACAAATAAAATAAGAGAAGGACTTGGTTGTGTTTGTTCAATCTTCATTCAATACATTTGAAATGTTACATGTTTTGTGTGTATGATTCATCACAGTGTTGTAGCTGATGTGGGGGTGGCATCTACATTGGGGAATTAGCTGGTAGAGCCAACAAACAAACATCTAGGTTACATATTTTCTTCAATTCAAACTCTCTCTCTCTCTACATCTTGCCAGTTACTTACTTAATTTAAATTATAGTGAAACCGACCACGTAGGGTCATTTGCTCACTAGTTTATCTATCAGAGACGGTTATTTAATTTTTCCCATTGGGTAAGGAATGGTGCCACATCCCCACAGGTCATTTTATGCACACATAGTATGCTATTTAATTTGGTCATCATATCGCGCCCCTATTGAGGGGCTATCAACAGGTGAGTGGGAATAGTACAAACACGCCCTCAACCCTATCAACCAATCAGTAGATGTGAGCTAGAGGTGCAATGTCACCAAATAGTGACTAGTGAAAAATGGTTTTCACTTCTAGTCATGTTGAGGTGTTTGGTAGCAGAATAGGAGGAAAAGGTCCAATGGGCCAGCCCATTGATGTCATCTGTCTTGCACGCCCTAGCCATTTCAAATCGAGTCCAGTTGTTGCTAATGGACAACCTATACCAATAATGTGTAAGCACCTGTGCAATTAAGTCAGTCTTTGTAGTTGTAGATTTTTCCTAATGTCCTAACATGCCAATGTTTTCTTGTACAAGGTCTACATCAGGTGTTTTCCCTAACAATTTATATTTCTAGGTATGTCTATGTGACAAGTGTAGGTTGGTCAATGTCTGATTATATGGATTGTTAATTTTGATGGTAGACAGCTGAAAATGATCAAGTTAGGATTTTGAAAAACGTGATTGTCGAATAGAGCTTTCGAACCAAAGGAAAGCACTATAAAGTATAAATGGCAATAGCCCCCTTAAAAGGGCTTTTTGATAGAGGGTTACAGGGTAGTAACCAGTCTTCCCTCGTTCTGGCTGGTGATCCCCTGGGTCCTTCCTTCTTTGGTCTCTTGCTTCTAGTTCCTCATCCATTTTGATGGTAAGCACCAGTGTCCTCTTCTCACTGTATCTGTCTCTGAAGCTTTCCCTAACAATTTGGTAATACTCTGTGCAGTTGTTATTACAAGAGTATATACAGCCCCATATTACAGCCTTCTTGTTTCGCATTGGTGACGTTTCAACGTACGGTTTTGAAATTAAAAAAAAATTCTATTTATTAGCAATTAGTTGCAGCATTGTGCCACTGGGTCTGATGGTCTTGGGTTTGACTGCCTATATTCATTATTTTGGGCCTTAGTTCTTATATCCTAGTTTGAGGTGCAGCCTTGTGCTGCGGGGCCTGATAGTCTGGATTGTGACTACCTTATTAGTATTTATTTGAGAATTTGTTTTGAAATATCTAGATGTGTGTTGCGACATTGTGTCTCTGGGCCTGATAGTCTTTGGTATTTGAGACTACCTTATAGTATCTATTTGGGGCCTTAACACGGGTGATAAATTTATGTGGTCTGCATTTGGGCCATAGTGGCGACATTAAATTTAGGGACCTGCTTTGTAAAGGATGTCCTAGATTAGTTGTCTACTAATGCTGTCAGTGAGGCTGTATCTAGAGAAAAGTTCAAGAATAGATAGAGAAGTGTGTTAGTTCTTAGACACCTATATTTTATTTTTATTTGTGATCTTGTGTTTTTGGCTATATTTGATGTTATTTAGAAATTCTTCAATGTTTTTTTATAGTTGTTTAATTTATTGTCCCTGTTTACTTTTGTGCTTTTGTATTTGTTTTAATTATTGACCCTAGTATCATAGTCGAGGGTGATTTTATTTTCCAATTATCTGTTATTGGGGTTAATGTCATTTCTGGTTGGGTTGTTCAGGTACCATCTTGGGTCCACACGACCCAGTGTAGTGTAGGTGGGCCCTCTTAAGAGGCAGCGATTACCCTTCTGGTCCTGAAGTTACTTCCATTCCTTTAATGATTTTAGTTCTGTTGAGTATTATGCCACCGATAAATATATCAGCCTAGAGCGGACTTCATAGGAGACATCTGATATCATATTTCTTTAACTGGCTTGAATTGTTTCTGGTACATAGATCGCTTAATACAGAATTCGTTGAACCAATATGATGACACTGTAAAATTGTCCATGACAAAGTCGCTAACTGAATCCAACAGTAATTCTCGAATATTGTGTCTATGCTTTTTAAATGATTCCAATGCCCTTAAAGTGGGGACCAGCATTTTGCAGCTTTTACAGTAATATGTCAACACTCCTGGCCTGTTTTGACATTGCATTCTAGACATTGGCATTGGGGTTTAACTAGCAACACTCGCCAAGATCTCTTCCATTTTTGTCATGCATGCCTACATTTTGGACACAACATCCACATGTTGTGTCCACAACTGACATTGAATGGCTAATTCTTTATCCAATGTAATTGTAAAGGTTATGTTTCTTCCCTTTTGGGGGTGGGGTGCTTCCAATTTATTTAAATTAATACAGAAGACCCACCCTGGCTCATTTTTGTCAGATATTGAAGTAGTGATAGAGAGATGCAAAGCTCTGAACCCCCAGTCAGCGGTGCCGACAGTTAAATTAATGAATATACAAATTGAAATTTTAAATAACAACAATTTAATATAATTCAAACAGTAATCTCTGAAATACAATTCAGCTAATATCATATCACTCCACCAAGTGACAGCCTAGTTTATCCTTTGAATTAGTGTGTGAAATTTTCCCTTCTGTCCTACTCATCTATATGTTTCTTCTTCTCCGTTCTCTATTCACCTTTTCCCTTCTCTCCATTCTTCTATCTTGTGTCTCCCAGAGACTTGGACGACAGCTGGAGTAATTCTCTCTGATCCCTAAAACTTCCATCTAACTTATGTGTTAACTTCTAACACTGAGTACTTCCCGCTGGTTCCTAAAAGCTTCTAAAGAATACATAACATGGACATTAGCAACGCATATTCCTTTTGCTATGTAACTCACACTAACGTTAATATCATCAGATAGGCCATTACTGTTTTCTGGTGATGCATTCATGCCCATCGAGATACACATTCTCCCTGCTAAGTGTACACGTTATATATATATATATATATATATATATATATATATATATATATATATATATATATATATATATATATATATATATAAATTCTCAATCTTATTATATACCAAACAATATCATATAATCAGATGCATTTCTGTACATTGCACTTCTATAAGCGTACACAGGTGTGCACAACCATGCTCTGATCTATCCATACACATGATACTCCTACAAGTATACACAAATAGGCAAATTCCTATATTAATGTTGCACACAACATTATACGAAGTTTATAATTCAATTCAACATTTGCAAATCTATATCAAATGAATACATTGTCACGGAATGAGGTAGTTTTTATTTAGGAAATATGTGTACTCTGGTTTCGTTTATCGTGTACCACGATACCCGAGGGTGATTTATATATATATGGGCAGTTGTACTTCGGAATCGTGAGTACAATTCGCTCTATGCCGCACGTGCAGCGTGTTCTTGATACCAAGAACGAAAAACCTATAAATGCTATAGTATATGTGAAGGGTCTTTACATTACTAGGGGTTTTGTCAACAAGCGGCTGGTTTAAAGGACTGTTAGCTGTAGGGCTATTGATCCGAGGGAGGGAGTATTGGCACAACTTTAGCTGTAGGGGTAAGTACATTTGATACTGAGTGATAGCTTTTGTATCACTATATTTACCTTTGCATGCTTGTTATATAGCTTTTACACAGCATAATGCGTGCATTTTCTATTCTTGTTCGCAAGGCATTTAAATTGGTAATGTAAAGCTATATTTTGTTAAAAAAAAAAGAATTGTTTACTATCAGCATTATCGAACAGGGAAGGTTTACTATAGATCCTGTCCTTTTGAAATGATAATAATATAGTCTTGATAATTTACCGTGTATCACGTCATTACGTTATGTCTGTATCAAGGTTAGTACACGGTGTCGGGTATATTTTCAGCTATTGGTACGAGGGTGTTAAACGTCCGTGGTGCCCGGAGCTGTCAAACGTCGGGAGATGTGATTAAATGCACTGGTGTGTCCAGAGCTGTTTAATGTGCCGGAGTGTCTAATGTCAAGGGTGACAAGGGTGACCCAGCTGTGGAGCTGTCTAAATGACCAGAGTGTCTCCAGGGTTTAATGTTTCGTAGTATTCCGAGGGTCCGGAGTCTGTAGAAATTGTGAAGTTCTATTGTACCAGCTGTGGAGCTGTATACTAATAGTCGGTTATTTGTAATTTGTTAGTCGTTGGCTAATATGGGTTTGCGGAACCCAATATATCTTTTGGGACTGGAAAGATAAGTTATCTGTCCCTTTATTATTTTCAAATATAGTTTCGCTACTTGAGCGTATACATTTTTACTATATGAGTAATCCTGCATTGTTTACTACGTGAGTAAACTGTATTCATCTTTTTGTATTTTTTTTCGCTGGGGTTTTGTATTAGTTTTTGTATCATTGTATCATTGTTTTGTATCATTGTTTTGTATCATTGTTTTGTATCATTGTATCATTGATTTGTATCATTGTATAATTTGTTGCATTTACGAGTCTGTGCGTAATTATGTATAATTAAATCCAATATTTGGATTACACTACGCACGTATTTTATTGTTTTGCTTATACATATATCGCCACATTAAACCAATTTTTATATCTGTATCATCAAAGCGTGTTTTGTTGTTAATCCGAAGTGATCCGTCCCGGTTATCTTGTTACACATGGTGTCAGAAGTGGGATCATTTCGGATTTTTTTTTTTTTTTTTTTTTTTTTTAAGGTTTTAACGCCATTTTTCAGCACAATATAGGCTATACATGGCGGCCAGTATTAATGGTGGAGGAAGAAACCGGACAAACCTCGGAAAGAACCACCGACCCACGAGAAGCTACTGGCAAGCTTTCTCACATAACTACATTTGCCGAATCTTAGACTCGAACACACGCAGACATAGGTGAGATGGCAGTGGTCCGTAACGGACAGCGCTTTAGACCACTCGGCCACTCGGGGCCCCCATTTCGGATTTAACAGAGCATTAAATTGTTTTGTAGGTTTTTTGTGTTTCATACTCGCTTGATAAAAGTACAGAGGGGTTAGGTAGATACCTAACGTTACTTTATTTCTTTGTATTTATTTAATAATTGTGTTGCAATTTTGAGAAGGGAAATACGGTTTAGTGGTAATTGCGTGTTTTGTTAAGCCTAGACTTTACGGTTGGTCACCGCCAAACTTCTGAAATGTCTTCTATGAAATAACTGGTAGAATTGGGGAAACAGTTCGGTTATGAGGGAGAGTCCCTTAGAAATTTCGTTCGTGAGGAACAGGCTAGGGAGAGGGACCAAAGATTAAAGGAGAGGGAATTAGAAAAGGAAAAGATAGAACTAGAAAGGGAAACCAAGAGGGAAATGCTAGAATTAGAAAAAGAAAAGATAGAACTAGAAAAACAGGCAGAAAAGGAAAGGATAGAATGGGAAAGGGAAGCAGAGAGGGAGAAGATAGAAAGGGAAAAACAGGCAAGGTTAGAAACTTTGGAGATAGAAGATAGAAATAGACAGAGGGAGTATCAAAGGAATTCTGAGTTATTGCAAGCTAAAAAAGAGGGGGAACATGATGTTAAACTGAGGGGTCCAAAATTGCCCCCATTTGAAGACGATAAAGATAATATGGACAGTTATCTAAATAGGTTCGAGAGGTATGCTACGGTACAAAAATGGAAGAAAGACGATTGGCCGCTTCACCTTAGCGCGTTACTGAAAGGTAAAGCGTTAGACGTGTATTCGCGTTTATCCACGGCCGATTCGCTCAGTTACCACGTGTTGAAAGAGGCACTTCTCAAGAAATATGAACTAACTGAGCAAGGGTTTCACAAGAAGTTTAAGTATAGCAAACCCGAGAGAGGCGAAACATTCACCCAGTTCGTCAGTAGGACTTGTAATTACTTGCAGCGATGGGTGGAATGTGGTAAAGTCGTCAAGACATTTGAGGGTCTTGTTGATTTCTTGCTTCGTGACCAATTATTAACAACATGTGGCAAGGAGCTATATTTATTTCTAAAGGAAAGGTCCTTCACAAATGTACAGGATATGGCCACACAGGCGGATTTGTTCGCTGAAGCCTGGGGAGGTTCGCAGAATGTCGTCACTCGAGATATCCAAGGTGGGAATCAGGTCAAAGACAGAAAACCCCGGGAACCTGATAAATCTGGTGGACGTAACCAGGGGAAGCATAGTGACGCGAAATGTTTCATTTGCAAGGAAGTGGGTCATATCTCCCATTATTGCCCTAAGCGGAAGGGACCAGTCCAGAAAGTCGCGGTAGCCATTAGAGGCAGAAGGTCGGTAAACGGAAAACTAGATGTCTCCCAGCAAGCTAAGCGGGAAGCAGTACGCGAACCGGTGACTCGTTTAGAGACCAATTGCGATGCAATCCAATCAATCGGTACATGTATTTTTCCAGAGGCACGGGTGCCGATCGCAAACGGCACTGTCAACGGACAAGAGGTCACAGTTCTACGAGACACTGGATGCACTACTGTAGTCGTGAAACGGAGCTTAGTCCGCGATGATCAATTGCTTGGGTTTAAGTCACCTTGCATGTTACTTGACCAGACAATCGGCCATGTTCCAGTCGCCAGGATAATGATAGAAACACCTTTTCTGACAGGGACCGTGGAAGCTTTGTGCATAGCCAACCCGATATATGAACTTACTAATGGCAATGTACCGGGTTCGAGACTTCCAACCATAGAAGATTTCAGATTTCCTATCATCCAAGTTGTACAAACTAGAGCTCAAATCAAGGAGCAAAAAAAACCTTTGCGTAAATTGAAAGTACCAGAAGCAATTACTGATATCTCCCGCGAAGAATTTCGAAATGAGCAAAAAGGTGACTAGTCTTTACGTGCAATTTCAGAGAAAACATTAACGGGTACCGTGAAAAAGTGCAAGAACGGGGGTTCCTCTAAATTCCTTACTCGAAAGGGTTTAATGTACAGGGAATATTCTACATCAGACAGGAAGTTCCTTCAACTAGTGGTTCCCCAGAACTTGAGGTCACATGTACTCAAGGTCGCGCACGAGTCGAGTATGGCGGGTCATTTAGGCGTAAAGAAAACAACGGATAGGGTATTAAGAGAATTTTATTGGCCTGGTGTCAACAGCGATGTAGCGCGGTTCTGTCGCTCGTGCGACATTTGCCAGAAGACTGCCCCTAAAGGTAGGGTAACTAGAGTACCGTTGGGTCAGATGCTGTTGATAGATACTCCGTTCAAAAGAGTAGCCATCGACATTGTAGGACCAATATTTCCACATACAGATCGAAAAAACCGATACATTTTGACGCTGGTAGATTACGCTACCAGATATTCCGAAGCCACTGCTCTGCCATCAATTGAAACCGAACGTGTGGCTGAAGCGCTCGTAGACATGTTCAGCAGGGTCGGAGTGCCCGAGGAAGTTCTTACAGATTGTGGAGTACAATTTACCTCAGATCTCATGGCAGAAATCAGTAGGCTGCTATCCCTTAAACAATTACGTACAACACCCTACCATCCTATGTGCAACGGGTTGGTCGAGAAATTCAACGGGACACTGAAGCAGATGTTGCGGAGGATGTGTGCGGAAAGACCGAAGGATTGGGATAGATATATGAATGCCCTTCTGTTCGCATATCGTGAGGTTCCTCAGGAAAGCTTAGGTTTCTCCCCGTTTGAACTATTGTACGGTAGGACAGTTCGTGGTCCAATGCGTATACTTCGCGAACTGTGGTCGGACGAGGTCGTGGACGAAGAGGTTAAGACCACTTACCAATATGTGGTTGATTTGCGCGAGAGATTAGAAAGTACATGTCGGATGGCGCAAGAAGAACTCGTGAAATCCAGTCGTAGATACGCAAAGTATTACAACCGAGTAACGTGGAGGAAAAAGTTTGACGTAGGAAATCAAGTGTTGGTGCTTCTTTCAACGAATAACAACAAGCTGCTAGTTCAATGGAAGGGGCCATATGAAGTCAAACAGGTAAAGGGCGAAATGGATTATATCGTTGATGTAGAGGGAAAATCAAAAACGTTTCACGCCAATATGCTTAAACTCTACGTAGCGAGACCTGGACAAACAATTGATAAAGGGATCTTGAATGTAGTCTGCGTAGCGGTGATAGAAGATGGGTCTAATGATGAAGGGGAATTGGTCTCCAGTAAAGGACTGCCATTTGAATACCCTATTGACGTAGGCAAAGAAAGTATTGACCAGATAAATATATGCCCTGATTTATCGGAAGGTCAGCGTACACAGATCAAGGAGGTTTTTTCTACATACCCAGAGGTGTTCACAGACAGACCAGGCCGTACGAATCTAATTCGACACGAGATAAAATTGAATACATCTGATCCTATCAGGATTAAAGGATATAAGATACCCTTTAATGCACGAGAGACTATCAACGAAGAAGTGACAAAAATGTTAGATCAGGAAGTGATCGAACCGTCAAATTCCCCATACTCGTCCCCTGTGGTGTTAGTCAAAAAGAAAGATGGGACCAACCGGTTTTGCATCGATTTTCGACAATTAAACAAGATCACCGTATTTGACGCAGAACCAATGCCTGATATGGAAGATGTACTTTCGAAATTGGCAGGCCACAAATACATTTCCAAATTGGATTTAAGCAAAGGATATTGGCAGATACCAATCTCTGATAATGCCCGCAAATTAACGGCATTCACGACTCCAAAAGGACTTTTCCAATTTAAAGTCATGCCGTTTGGTTTAGTAAATGCCGGAGTGTCGTGCGTCCGTCTTATGCGTAAACTGTTAAACGGAATGGAAAGCGTCGACAGCTTTGTTGACGACATTTTTGTTTACACAAATACATGGGATGAACATTTTAGGGTATTGCTGGATTTGGTCGTTAAACTTCACACTGCAAACCTTTCAGTTAGGCCTATTAAATGTAGTATAGGGTATTCAAGTCTAGAATGTTTGGGACATCTGGTAAGTGGACTAGGCCAGTTGCGACCTCAGCCAGATAAAATAGGAGCAATCAGGGATACACCTAGACCAGAGACAAAAAAACAAGTGAGATCATTCCTAGGTCTAGTGGGATTTTATAGGAAATTCGTCCCCAACTTTTCAGCTATTGCATGCCCGTTAACAGATTTGACTAAAAAGGGGGAACCGAATAAAGTTTCATGGGGTGCATGCCAGGAAAAAGCCTTTAACGCTTTAAAACATAAACTGGTGAGTGCACCAATTTTAAAGTTGCCAGACTTTGATAAACCTTTTGTACTGAGGACTGATGCGTCCGATACGGGTCTTGGGGCTGTTTTGCTACATGAGCAAGGAGGTGTGAAATTGCCCATTGCTTATGCAAGTAGGAAATTACTCCCTAGAGAGAAAAATTACTCCGTGATTGAAAAGGAGTGCTTAGGCTTAGTATGGGGAATAGGAAAATTCCATACGTACCTTTTTGGGAGGGAGTTTACTTTGCAAACGGACCATCAGCCACTCTTATATTTGAATAAAGCGAGGGTTGCCAACGCAAGATTGATGCGTTGGGCTTTATCATTGCAGCGTATTGTTCCGAATCGAGGCAATTCGGGGCTCAGAAAATGTAGGGGCTGATTTTTTAAGTAGGGTGTAGTGGGCAGATCATTTCGTTCAGCCTACAAATTTTGAAGGATTTTGTAATGGTTCTTTCTCACATTCCGTGATTGTTCTAAAAGTGATACCACTTTTTTTTAAGGGGGAGGTATTCTCACGGAATGAGGTAGTTTTTATTTAGGAAATATGTGTACTCTGGTTTCGTTTATCGTGTACCACGATACCCGAGGGTGATTTATATATATATATGGGCAGTTGTACTTCGGAATCGTGAGTACAATTCGCTCTATGCCGCACGTGCAGCGTGTTCTTGATACCAAGAACGAAAAACCTATAAATGCTATAGTATATGTGAAGGGTCTTTACATTACTAGGGGTTTTGTCAACAAGCGGCTGGTTTAAAGGACTGTTAGCTGTAGGGCTATTGATCCGAGGGAGGGAGTATTGGCACAACTTTAGCTGTAAGGGTAAGTACATTTTTAATACTGAGTGATAGCTTTTGTATCACTATATTTACCTTTGCATGTTTGTTATATAGTTTTTACACAGCATAATGCGTGCATTTTCTACTCTTGTTCGCAAGGCATTTAAATTGGTAATGTAAAGCTATATTTTGTTAAAAAAAAAAAAAAGAATTGTTTACTATCAGCATTATCGAACAGGGAAGGTTTACTATAGAACCTGTCCTTTTTAAATGATAATATTATAGTCTTGATAATTTACCGTGTATCACGTCATTACGTTATGTCTGTATCAAGGTTAGTACACGGTGTCGGGTATATTTTCAGCTATTGGTACGAGGGTGTTAAACGTCCGTGGTGCCCGGAGCTGTCAAACGTCGGGAGCTGTGAGTAATCCTGCATTGTTTACTACGTTAGAAAACTGTATTCATCTTTTTTGTATTTTTTTTTTCACTGGGGTTTTGTATTAGTTTTTGTATCATTGTATCATTGTTTTGTATCATTGTTTTGTATCATTGATTTTTATCATTGTATAATTTGTTGCATTTACGAGTCTGTGCGTAATTATGTATAATTAAATCCAATATTTGGATTACACTACGCACGTATTTTATTGTTTTGCTTATACATATATCGCCACATTAAACCAATTTTTATATCTGTATCATCAAAGCGTGTTTTGTTGTTAATCCGAAGTGATCCGTCCCGGTTATCTTGTTACATACATGCATGAGGTTACTACGAATTAACCCAATAACGAATTGCATTATTAATTCTACACATCACGTTGCTCATATCTCAAAGTATGCATGTATATCAAACACTATGAATGAATCAAACTACAATGGTGATTATATATATACTTAAATATATAGATATATATTGCAGTATTTAATATACACTTACTTTGCAGTAATATTTCACAACAATCGAGCAAACAATAACTAATCTGTTTCGAAGCTCCCTTATTATTCCAAGAATAATTCCGAAAATATGAATGGTCTCGGGTTAGTTTTATTTGCCTCGTCCCGCCAAATAATTGCAACAGTACTAAAGTATAGGTTCTCAAGATGATATATTTAAACTTAAAATTATAATGTCTGGCATGCCTAACTCAATTCCAATTGGAGGTTGGTTCGTAATGATCAGACATCGCCCCTCCCAACCGTCTGTCAGATGTTTAAGATACAATTTGACGATCCCTTGTTCAAAACAAGAAATCGCCACTTACCTGTGAACAAGGTTATGTAACTAACTGTGCATCTCGGGTTTATGGCTATGTCAATTAACAGGCTGGACACCTCAGACATTTTGCCGGCAAGAAATTATAGCCTCAGGGTTTAACATACTCTGCTAAAATCTGGTTTCTTCTATAATGTGACAGCAACTTTGCTTGTTTGAGCGGAAATCATGTGCCTAACATCCGTAGCCGACAATGACGTCAAGTCTTCTTGTAATTTTTGACCTAATGCAGCTTGTTTAAGCTGCCCAACATGTGCCCCACTAGACCTCACATCTATGGAGGCATTTGCTGATGGCAAACACACTTGTGTCCCCATCAAACCTGTTCCAGAACCCGTACTTACATCATCTGTGACGTTTCCTTTGCGTTTTCGACAATTGTTTAGTATTTCACTCATTAAGCCTGTCCCTTCTGGGATCTGCCTTGGGTACTTCACACCCTCCATCTTGAACATGAAGTTAAGTGAAAACTCGCAAACATTGGGAACTATCTGCAACACTTTGCCTCTGCAAAGGGGAAACCCAATTTGCAGAAATTAGTGCTTTGGAATGCATGAAACCTATGACTGCAAAACTTCCCTTCCGAAATCATAAATTACGCCATAATTTTTTTTTTCTTAATTAATAATTAATTTGTTCTCAAACTAAACACTTCCACACAACCGTTGTTCTGACCATCTAGGTGACCAGCTTTATCTCATGGTATCACACGGCACTTATGGGGGAAGTTAAAAGGGGAAATGATTAAACAAGGGACTAGGATGGACTCACATGGTCATGTATCCTGGAGAAAATAATATGCCTGGGAAGAACTGGAGAGCAAAAGGTATTATGTATGTATGTGTGTAAATTGAATAGAAAATTCTTGGGAGTCTAGCCACTTGTCTTCAGTACCCTTTCTGACCCTCCAAAAACGGCAAACAAATGGCAAGCCTTCATTTTGTAAATGTCTGACTTCAGCTACAAATGGTTAAACTAAAATCTAAGCTTGTTGGAAATGGCAGGAGTGGCTCACTCCAACCCACTTGCTGGCTCGGGTCTCTAGAGATGCTCCACAGTTTGGTTTTCTGTTTAGTAACCACCAATGAGGCAAGCTTATATAGTGAGTTCTACAGTGCAGTCCTACATCTCACTCACTTTCATAGAAAATTAATTTCAAGAATCATTACATTTAGACAGGTCACCTAAATAACACATGTCAGAACTTTGGTTTGGGAAAGATACTAAAAACAACAACTTCAGAGGAAATGATATACTACTGTATATAAATGATATACTACTGTATATAAATGCCGTTTTCTATTTATTACATTAGTAGGATTTTTACTCCTGTGCATGAACATAATGGTTTATTTGTCTATGTGTGTGTGTTAGTTCCAGATTAAATGAAGTAGTTGTAAAGTGAGTTTAGCCGATCCCATTGAAGTCCAATGAAAACTGTAATGGCTTAGATAGGTACTATAAATACTGTATTTGAGTATGACAACAGGGATGTGGTATCACGGTATCAATTATTTTTCCATAGACCCCAATGATAATGTTTTGTGAATAAATTTACTTTCTATCCTTCTTCAGCACACATGTCACACACTGTCGCAGAGAACAGTTTTAGACTGTCAACTTGACAAGGACAAAACCAGGTACTCCACTGCATTTAAGAGAGATAACTCTACTGGAACTAGACAGGGCTAAGAGTTATCTAGTCACAACAGACCCAGTTTCACCCAGGTGTCCCACATTTTATAAAAAATCATAAAATGTACACAATATGATTTAGATATGAATTAACTAAATCTAACATGTTGCCAAGAGGCTTAACTTTTTTTAAGCCTAACAAAAAGTACAACTCTTACATAATGCACCAATCTCAGCTAGTGTTGTTTATTTCTGAATGCAAGGTTCCCTACACTTTAAGCTCCGCCTAACAGGGGTTGTACAATTGGTACCGTGATACCTATAGCCAACATTAATTTTTTTCAATAATCTGTGATATAACTCGGGAATGTAAAGTAACACATGTTCTTTATTAGTATCGCTTGTCAAAAACAATTTTAGGAGGTACCAAACTGTGTCTTATATTAATGTGTATGTAATGGTCTTGCAACTATTTTAGCTGCTGTTCTCACATTTTTGCTTTAGTACCGAACTATATTTTGGGAATAAAATTAATTGTTTTAAATATGGATTGTATTTTATTCATATCAACACTTATTGAACTTCACATGGGTGATATGGGATCAATCACATTATATAATATTATGCAATAACTAGGTCAAAGATCAAAGTACCAAATAGTTTGTACCTCTCCTTCTTCAAAAAGTACAATTCACCTAAAATAAAGGACTTTATATTTGTTTGATAGATGCTGAACTTAACATTAGAGACAGATGGACATGACCCAATCTTATTATTAACTTAACATCAGAGACAGATGGACATGACCCAATCTTATTATTAACTTAACATCAGAGACAGATGGACATGACCCAATCTTATTATTAAGCATAAGCTTTGAACACGTTACACTGTCTTCAGATATATGAGGTCACTAACCGCCAGTCCTCACACACAACCCAGCCTCTTTGTCATACAAATAGAAAGCTTCCCTCCTTTGTATAGTGGATAAAATTGATGCAATAAGCCAATCTGACACCAAATAAAGTAAATCACAGCTTTGTTAGTGGTTATGTTGGATTTGGGAATTTAATACAGAAAAAGGCCAAAGTTTAACAATGAGTAAAGTGAGTCCAGTGGAGTTATTAACAGAAGGAAAGTGTGAATTTAAATGGGAGATGTAGCTTATGCTGAAGGAATTAAATGAGACATAAGCAGCAATGAGAAAAATGAGAAGTGAGAGCTTGATGACATTACCTTGGAAAATCTAGGGAGGGAGTGAACCATAGGTGCAAGGACGGTTCAAAGGCATCTGTGCTATAACATCCCTTACAGACAACAAAATTTCAGGTGGAATGGTGTTTATTCCCAGCTAATATAAAAGGATGAATAATGTAGATAATATAGATACGTATAATTTATATTTCTTCTACATAAGAAATTAACAATAATGTGCTTCCGTTAGGCAGAAAAATACTTTACTGGGAGAAATTATTACAGTACATGGTACTTCTAGTTACATTTGCATCAAGACTGAGGGCTAATATAATATTTCACAAATCTTCTCTTTATTATCATAAACAATCATTGCAAATGTGAGTTTTTATTTCTTGAAATGTTATATAAATTCCAAAAGTCCATGCATAAAAATGGAGAAAAAAAAGTAAAAAAATAATACAACTCAAAATAACTATGACGTGACTAGGTTGGGAGCTGCTGAGTTGACTGCCCACAAGCAGCCCACAACACTTTTAATACTTTTCTCGAAACCCTTGAAATCCCACAACCAACAGAACTCACAAAACCTACATAGCCCACAAAACCAACATAGGCTACAAACCCACAAAGCTTGTTAGAATATTCCACCAGCATAAGCTAACATCTCAACAGTACAATTTGATAACAACAGTTATATAAAGAAATGACCAAGTAGATATTTTACCCATTACTACATTAAGATTGTGTTGCCCATCCACAATACAATAGTTCATTTTCGCGGTACATACCGTGTTTTCGCTGTCGCTCATAGCATCGGTTCGGTACCTGTGCTAAGTTATCAACTCTACGAATGTGTTCGTTCGAAGCCAAACAAACAAGAGAAAATGAAGACTTAAATACAATGATGTACAAAAACTAAACAATGGGGACTACAATCACATTGAGTATGTATCATACATTATGGAATGGTTTACTAAAAATAGTTATTAGTCAAATTATTAGGGATTCCAGCTAACGGCATTGGTACTCCCAAATTTCGCCAACTCAAAATTACACGTAGACCAGTGGAGTGGTTACCAAACTTTGTCAGATTCGTTATCTTCAGACCCAACCCCATATCCCGTAAAATGAATTATTCAGCATTAGCGCTCCCACCCCCTTAAGTAATCGCGCCACCCCCCAGGGGATGGTACCGACCACTTTGGGGACCGCTGATGTAGTCTGTTACTTAGCAGCTGACAAGAAGTAAAGAAAACAGAATCACTTAAATAGTTCAGTTACCAGGTTTGATAAACTTGCTAGTAATCCACCGATTAAAAACCTGAGACCGAATCTGGTAGCTTGTATTAATAGTTTTTAATGTATACATGCACATATATTTCACTCTTAGACCAACAAAGTGTTCTGCACATTTTCTTTTTATTTTCACTTCCGCGGCCAGTCAAAGAAAAATTAAGGTGGAGAACAATTTGTTGGTCTATTTTAGTTCAAAAATTGTCTCCCATTATTATTCTGATCACAGTATGTATAATAAATAGGGCTTGTATATAATAGTTTTCTTACATTCATTGGCCATGTTTTCAATGAAATTCTGGTCAATAACCATTTTAGGGGAGATTTATTATTAAGTTCTATTATTTACATTAATCTAAGGATAACCAACATTTTTAGAGTTGTCAGCCTAATAAAGATTGAAGTCACACAAACTGCTCATGGCTAAGTTAGAACTTGAAATATTACAACTGAAATATAACTAATACATTGAAAACTAAATATGTATTCTCTCTGTCAGATTTAAATTTTAAATCCCCTTTTTTAATTGAAACTTGACTGTCTGGATTTTCTAAATTTATTTTAAGACCACATGCCAAAGTGTTAAGGAGTTGTGCATACTTATTGAGTTTTCTGCTTCTTTGTTTGTGCAGCCTATATAAATAAGTAAATATAAATATAAAAATGTGAATAAATACCCTGTGCAAACTCGAACGCCTTCTCATTCACACATAAAATGGCAATCTGATAGAAAAGAAGGCCAAAGGTTAAAATATTTGCTATGCTTCTAGCACTAGAATATGACAGAAAGCAAATTTTCTTTGTCATCTTTTATTTCTTAATAAATTTCATTACAAATGAATGAAAATAAACATTTTTGCTACATGTATATATTTCTTTCTCTTAATGCAACAAGTTTAAATTTAAGTTGATTTCAGGTCTGTGTTTTAAGACTTCTAATATTTTCCATAATTAAGGTCATTGTACAAACAAAACTGTTATGTTTTTTATTATCGTGTTTATCTATGACTGTCAACATTGTGGATGTATGTAATTATCTGTAATTGTATTGCTTACAAATTTTAGCTGGTAAATTAACAATATTACATATCAAAGACTGAAACGGGTTTAGAAAAGCCAAATTAATGTATAGGATATCCAATAATAGTGCTCCTGAATATTTACAATCACTATTCCAGTGTAGGCTACGTGTCAATACTCCCGACCTACTATCCATGAAATTCCCAAACCAAATAAGGAATTATTTAAAAAATGTTTCCATTACTCTGGAACTTTGCTTTGGAATATTATTCCAGTTGAAATTAGAAATGCCCAGTCTATTTTCTCCTCCTCCTCCTTCTTCTTCTTCTTCTGATTCTGATTATTATTATTATTATCATTATTATTATTATTATTATTATCATTATTATTATTATTATTATTATTATTATTATTATTATTATTAAATGAATGTGTATATTTCAATACATTTCAAAATTAATTGAATAACCAAATGCTAATTTTAAGTTCCTTGTCGATACCAGTTAAATAAATAGAATGATGGAATTATAATGAAAGTTTCAGATTCCTAAGCTTTCATATTGGCAATTCATCTTGATTTCAACCCTTGCTATATAAAAATGAAAGCTGCATGTTTTTATTGATATAATCTTTATATTATGTGTTTACTGATTTAATTACATATTAATTACATATCCACAATATAAGTGATATGCACAAAACTCCTCCTCTGATAAAATGCTAACAAGTATTGACATGCACACATGGCAGCCCGTATGGGTTAAATTCGACAAATTAAAGTTATAACATTTTAGTTCCACTCACTCACTCTATTTTCTTTTTTCTAAAAGAAATTCAGATTCTGGCAAACGCAATTTTTATGTCATTTGGCTGGAATATGATGGAAGCTGTGAATACTTAAATCAGTTAAAAGGATGATAAGAAGCTTGAACGAAACGAAACTGTCTAAACACTTTCTTCAATGTTAATCTGGTTATGCATTCACTATGCTTGTGCGAAACTAATAATCTATTAGCAATAAATCATCAGAGCTGATCAAGTCTGACTAAAACATTATGACTTTAATTTGTAGAAAAGCATAGATATGGGAAATATTCCTGAAAATTTGACTTTCTCATTAAGATTATAATAATAATAATAATAATAATAATAATTATAATAATAGTAATAATAATAATAATAATGAGGACTTTGTATAGCGCCTAATCTTTCGAAGCTGTAAGCGCTTTACACCATCAATAATGATATGACTACACTACAGAACAACAAATGACAAAAACAATGAAATTGGAAAACATAAAAACATGCTGAAAATATATAAGATACAAAATATGATTAGGTCGCTAAGTTTGTCCCTGCAGTCGAAACAGGTGAGTCTTGAGAACACTCTTGAAAGGGATCACTGTGTCTTTATGTCTAATTTCAATGGGCAATTCGTTCCACGTCGCCGGGCCCTGATGTGCAAATGAACGTTGTCCATATGACTTTGTTTTCACCTTGGGAACAATGAGTATACGATTATTATCAGAAGAGCATAAGGATCTAGCTGGTGTATACACATAGGTGAAGCTGGATAGGTATGTTGGACTGGAGACTGTCATTGAAATATAGCACAGAGAACAAATTTTATGTTTGATTCCGTGTTGAATTCATAGCCAGTGTAGGGTACAGAGCAGTGGTGAGGTGTGCTCTGATCGAGCTACTCTAAAGATGATCCGTGCAGCTGTATTTTGAACTTTTTGAAGTTTCTGGAGTAAATATTGTGATGAACCAGACAGAATTGAGTTGCAATAGTCCAGTCTTGAAAGTACTAATGGACACACAAGTGTTTTAGTGGCATCAGCTGAAAGATATTTACGAATGGAACTGATGCGTCTCAATTCAAGATATGCAGCCCTGCATATGTTCATGACATGTTGGTGCAATGTGAGAGTACTCTCTAGAGTAACGCCTAGATTCCGTACTGACTTTGTTTTCTTTATAGACTTTGACTTTGTAGTCATAACATTCTAGATAGCTCTGTTATTTAGACAGCAAGACACAAAACATAAATATCATGGTCAATGTTTTACATTGTTGGACAAACACAAGCCCATACCCCAAACCTTATGATGAACAATCAGCTATTTTAAAATGCACATTGCATTTTCTCAACTTGGCAACCATTGATACGCTTAAGGACATAAAGATGAAAATTCGCACAATTATTCCCAAGATGTCACTAATACATTTTACAGTTTGCAATGGCTTTAATAGATCGGGTTTCATGGAGGCCAAAGGTCAAAGTGGAAAATGTTTAATTAGTCCTCTAAAACAATAATATTGAAGAAAGCAAATTTGCTTTGTCATCATTTGTTTACTCATTTCATTACAAATAAGACGAGAAACATTTTTATTATATTTTTCACTTAAATGTTGCTTTTAGTTCATATATTTCACCATTATTCCAATCTATATATGGGAGAAAGGAAATGATTTGTTAATCAAACTATCTGACAAAAACCCATCTTTGATATAATCAAGATGTTAGGTTTAAACAACATTCAGATATTCAGTTTAAAATTAAGATGTACCACCTCTTAATTCAGTAGCATAAGTCTCTCGTAATTCCGTTTCTTTTACTGGCCAAGTCTAGGTTTTCAGAGTATTGGTATTTTTATTTAAATTCTCGATTTGTATAATGTTCAATGAATAACAGAAACATTTGTAGATCCTCTGTCTAATATTAGGGACTTGTTCTCAAATGCTAGACTTTCTTTTGGCTTTAATGGTAATAGACCAGAAGAGCTTATTGAATGGTTTCTTGACCATTTTCTCTGATCTGTTGTCCATCCATTCATTTGTTTGATGTTAGCACAGTATTTACAGGATTGCCTTGAAACTGAACATACTTGCATCCCTTAATCTGTTTGGCCCTACATAAAAGGTTTTCAGCTTTTACATTCATTGTGGCCACTGCTGCAGATGTCTTTTAAGTCTTGCGATGTCTAGTTACTCCTAAATATACATCGATGCCATTCTGAAATCATTATGGTCACTATAGCATCAATATAGCAAATTTTGATGTCCCTACTCTTTTTGAATGGACATTTATATCAACATAAGGTTTTCCCTAAGAGAAACGTCTAGTTGATTCTAAACAACAGTGATGTCCAGGATTGTAGCAGAAATCTTCAATTTTTTTTAATCACAGATCTTTGTCCTGAACATGGAGTTTGTATACAAAAGACATTGTATACTGTGTATTTGTTCTATTATGAAAATAGTGCCATTTTGACAACAACTTACCACAATGGCAACCATCTTTAAGTTATAAGTTTTGTTGTCACAGCAGTATATGTGCATTAGTGTCATATTTACATCGGGTTTCACTAGAAGACATCATGTGATTGATGTCCAGTTAGTCTAAAATTGTAAATATATGGTGTCCAGTATGGCCTCCACAACAGCCATCTTGTTGCTACTCTTCCTGAATGGAATGTCATATTTCTTCTCATCTCCAAATAGATAGCTCTATCAGGATGGGGTTATCATACTGTTTATTTTTTAAATGGCTGCAGTGATGACTATCTTGAAAATCATGTGGTTACTACTTCCCCTGAATGTAAGATCATTATAAAGGGATTTCACTAGACCCTAAATGGAAGTAGTGCAAAGTGTACATACAGTGTGGTTGCCATGACAACTTATTTAATAATGTTGTCTCTACTTCCCTGAATGGATGATCATTATTAGAGGTTTTTTTTCTTCCAATTACTTTAATGTTTTAAACATCCTAGTAAATGTAAACATTGCAAAGCTGACATCAAGTATTTGTAACAGCATCTAATCTCATAATCTTGTTATCAGTGAAGAATATCAGATGGTTTCAAAAATTGAGTTAAAAGGAAGAATGGTTTCATATTTAATTTCTTCAGAGTTCTTCTTGCCCAGTTGAGAGCATTAGTTATACACAGCAACATATACTACTGCTTCCAGTAAAAAAAAAGGCAACTTCATTACAAGCTAGAAATAAATCATATATTGCCATTATTGGTTACACTATGAACAAACTTGTGATATTAATGTCTTGACTTGCTATAAGGGGCATACAAAATTAATTGCAACAACTATAGAATTGATGATGGAAGTTTGACACAAAACAAGCTAATTTCTTACAACTTCACAAGCATATCCATTCTTTGAAATGCTATTGACCATTGCATGCAAAGTACACTATTTAATCTGCATCTAGAAAGAGTTTTCCCCCATTTTTTCATTACAACATCAGTTCTTCAGATATTATTAATATTTATCAGTTCTTCAGATATTATTAATATTTATCAGTTCTTCAGATATTATTAATATTTATCAGTTCTTCAGATATTATTAATATTTATCAGTTCTTCAGATATTATTAATATTTAGCTGCTTCTGAATGAAAATGGTACATCTGACCCCCAACATGGCACCAGAGCAGACATCTCATAAATCTTGTTACCGCTTCTTCTTTTGCATGAATGGTGCCATTATCTTGGTGTTTTCACAAAAACACTTCTGAACTATTTAATTTGTTTGGCATGAAAACAATGCACATCTGACCTCTATTATGGCACCAGAGTGACCATCCCAGTGATCTTAGAAATGCAACTTCTTTTACATGAAGGTCGGCATGGACTATGTGTTTCCAGTAAAACGCTTCTTGCCCTATAAGCTGTTGGTTTTTTACTAGAAAATAGTGCATATTTAGTCACACCAAATGCACATTGTTTTGAATCAGTTCATTAACCAGAACCTTGATGTGAAATAAAATACTCTGTTGCATATTTACATATTATAATTCAATTGACTTACAAGCACAGAGACATGCAAATAATGATGTGACTTGGTATTTAGTTGCATTTGGTGAACTGTTTGAAAGCCAGCATTGATATTATTATTTTTCTGTAAAAGTTCATGACTCGGGTATGTGGCTGTCTTGGATTGCCAGCATATCAATACAAGTCGTAGTGGAATTGTATTAAACCGCTTTGTGAAGGAATTGGAAGGTTGCTTTAGATGTTGACACCTAAATGTCTTATTTGTTTGTTTACCCAAATATTAAATATAGATTTAGTCAAACTTGGCATAGTTAGGTATAGTTTGACATGGAGACAAATGAAGTGGATTTGTATCCATGATAACAGTTTCAAGTTCAGTGGCCATTGCAACGAACTTCTAATGGCACTTAAATAAATTATGCAGGTTATAATGTAAACCAATAAGAAATTAGTTTTGTTGACAAATTTAGTATGCTTGTTATACTCAGCCATTAAAGGAATGAAAGCATAGAATTAATGACTCTCTTAGTTTCATTGATTTTTTTTCAGTCATTGAAGCATCAATCAGTTTATTGAATTTTTAATTCTTGTTGATTTTGTGTAATGTATGCATTTCCTTTCAGATTCTGAGAACTATTCTAAACTTCAGCGACTTGTAAAAGTTCTAAATGAGCGTGTTCATAACCAAGAGTCTGAGGGTAATCAGGAGAGGCATGTTGAAATGGTTGACTTGGTAACCAGGGAAGAACTTGATAATGTACACCACCAGCATGATCATCTTCTCAGTGCAGAACTTAACATCAGTCAAGAAGTCCAACCACCACATTCCCAGCTAGTACAATCACCCATTGCAAGAGTGGACCCAGAATCAAACAGTGAGACAGGGACCAAGAAAAATGAGGATACAGTGATGGAAATCCTGCAGTTAGTCAATGAAAACTCTGGCAAACTTGAGAAGGATACCATAGAATATGCTGCCTTGGCATTGTGGGATTTTGCAGGTCAGAGTGTATTCTACACTACTCACCAGACATTCTTGACCAGTCGTGCTATTTATCTCTTGGTCATCGATCTCAGTCAACAAATCACAGATCTCATAAAAGATGACAAGTGTTCCCTTGATATGGAGGGAATAAAACAGTATCAAGTTCACGGTAAGCATTGCAATTTTAGCTGCCATGGGGTAAAGAGGAGGTGTCAGGAAAATACAGCAAGTACATACAAAGTAAAAGAATCAAAACAATTGAAGTCCAGACTTAAAAAAGATTATTATCTCTAATGTATTATTCTGCTTACTTTAGAAATTACATACTGACTGAAATTAAAAGAAAACCATGATGTGTTGAAACCGGGTTATGTCATACAACTGCAAGGAAACTGAAAATTGTCATTAAAATAATACTTCCTACTGACAAACAAGTTTACATTATCATAAAAGCATTTCTTCTTGCTGGCAAACAATTTTGCATTATCATAAAAACATTATTTTTTGATAAAAGTCAATGTAACATTATTATAAAAATAATACTTTTTGTTGGCAAATGATTTTACATTATCATAGAAACATTACTTTCAGCTAGAAGCCATGTTTACATTATCATAAAAACATAATTTTAGCTAGAAGTCAAGTTTACATTATCATTAAAAAAACTACTTCTTGCTATCAATTAAGTTACCATATGACAGGGTTCTCAATAGATTTCCAAACTGAGGAGTCAGTTGACCCTTGACCCCAAGAGTCAAAATAAAACAGTTACAGTCAATTCTTTTGGACAGTCATAAGCCCACAGCTGTGATTCCTCGTTCTTGCTGGAAACAAATGATGCTTAAGATTTATTGTCTTGTGTTGAATAATTGAGTAATACCTGACAGTATTGTAAGCAATATACGATCTCATTTTTGTAAAATTGTTTCTCTTTGTAACTATATGTTACCGTTTGTATATTTTGTACACAAAACATACAGAGGATTATTTTATAAATTTCACCTTGTCAACATATTATGTCATCAACTGCTCAAATCATTTCATATGCAAAATTATACCGATACAGCTATGAAGGTTATACATGTATATCATTCAGATATCAAAGATGTGCATCACAGAATTGTCAGTTCACCTTTCCACTCATCCTTAAATTTTGTTACACATTTTGAAGATTGACTCTTCTTTGCCTCAGAAATGACACTATTTTTCGGTTTCTTTGGAGTCTCAGAGTCACAAAATTCATCACCACCAGGTTGTTTCTGAGACAGAAAAGAAATTTTATTTCTTTGCATCATTATGAAGTTAAGGTTCAGATGTATGCACTTAAATGTTATGTCCATTTAGTTTTTTTCTGAATGATCCGTTAATTAAAATGTTAAGGTTTCAAACGTTTGCTGATATAAGCTAATGAATCACCACACAACCCTACGCTGAAAACTGATGTAGAGAGAAGCCATATATTCCTGTTTTGTCCAACTGGTCACAGTTTAAAGCACAATCAAACAAATGCTGATATTTTATCAGAAATTAATCCAGTGTAGTCATAAATGATTCTGAACTTTTAGATGAAGGAACTTGCCAACAAAACAATTCAAATTGGTCTTCTTTTGTTGACAACTGGAGTTGTGACTCACGAGCTGCCATAATGATATGCTCCAGTTTTGACTAGCTGATTAGAATTTGATGTTCAAACATACCATTATGCTGATATCTTATCAAAAGACAGTCCATTCATGTCATAATTGTTTTCTCTTGCTCAATAAAAATCTTCAAATGTTGTTATAGTGTTTAATGTCATAAATGATAATGAACTTTTAGATGAAGAAACTTGCCAAAGAAACAATTCAAATTGAGTAGCACGTGGGGGACATTTACACATTTTAAGATATGCCTAAGATTTGCAGTTTTGGTTGTTGCACAAACCATCATACGCAAAGGAAAAATTCAAATAATTATAAACTCTTCCTAAATAAACAAAAATGCGTCTTTTCTCTCTCACCAATAACTACATAAATATAAAACTGTCTATTATAAGTACAAATAGGTTTAGCTGTAAACAAATAAGCTACAAGTTCTACTATTAACCACTTAGCTTTTCCATCATTTATATCTTCCCCAGATTATAAATCGTATCGAGCCATGCTTATTTCCTTGACACTCCATCTTTAATATTTGCCTTTATAATGCAAACTCCAAACTAAATATATGTCACATAGACTGGGTGTATTAACATGCAAAAAATACAAGCCAACTATATATGCCCACTCTGAATTGTTCTTTTAAATGATTGACTACTCTGATTGTGTGCCATTTCTTTGTAATCTCTTTAATCATGAGAATGACAGGATACTACAGTAATTAGCAGCTTTTAATTAAATTCACATACACATTACAACGGAAATTTAAAAAACGGAAATTTCCTGTCGGACTAGTAACTATCATAATATTATTAGTCCGATGGGCTAGTTAGTTTTGTTTATCAACAGTCAGCGTCTGTTTTTACTCAATACCCTAATAAAGACGTGACGTCAGCATATATTCTTTAGAATCAATGCAGTGACCGTTATAAACACAGTCATAAAATATTAGCATGAGAAGATGAAGTCAATTTCTGCCTCAGAAATGTGTTTCTATTACAAGAAGCCATCTGATTTTGTGCATTTCGCTTAACAGTGCCATGGTTCAGTCCTTAACTGACAATAGAAGTTTGGTAATTGATATCGTAATTAATCTGACAGTGAATTAACTGGAAAATAACCTGGTTTCACACTTTTATTCACGCGACTACAGTAACAAACTACAAAACTAGAACCCATGGCATCAACTATTCAAAGAAATTAGTTTGCATGCAAGTATGTTTCCTTTTTTTTTTTTTTTGCTTGCTAGCCAAACACGCTAACAGTCACAAACGGGGAACTCCATAATTAGATCAATTTATTATGATCACATTACTGACACATCATTTCCATGCAAGTACTTTTTCTATGACAATTTAAATTGTCTTTTTATATTTATATTTATCCCACAAAAGACTGAACAAATAATTGAACACACGTGGATATATCCAAGCAGAATGCCGTACATTTGTTGGAAATGAAAATCAGCATGGGCATCTAAGATTTGAAAATTTTCCCGCTTATTATTAATTTCAACAATACATTGAGGTCTGATTAATTAAGAACACTTACTAAACTTACGCTATTAATGATGAGACCATAATTGGAGCAGTTGAATACAACACGACGATACAGATGGGAACACTCATTTTCCAAGGTGAAACTACCATTATCTTTTGATGTTAATATTTTATAATGGTGTTTACAATAGCCACTGCTTTGATCCTGCAGAACATCCGCTGAAGTCAAGACTTTATTTGGGAGATGCCATTTAAAGGGGGGGTGGGGGCGCAAAGACACGTGTTTTGAAACACGTGTCTTGCTCGGACTTTCTTATATAAAGTACACTGTCATTCTCTTTCTTACATTAAATAATTCACGTCAGCTATACTGTAACATCTCGTATTTCAAAAGAGGCACAATTCCCACCGTATAAGACAGGCAAAATGTGGCATTTTATAGAAGGTGTTCAGCCTCAGGAAAAAAGCAAAAGTTGAATGAAAATGACATAAAAGAGAGGAATAATTCTTATGATAAGGAAAAGCGTAATCAGACATTTCAGAGGACATGGACAAAATACAGGGAATGGCTGAATTATGATGAGGACAGGAACAAACACAGAAAACATCCAGTTTTGTTGCGGGTTTAAAGTTGAATCGGAGATGAAAATGGTGAAGAGTGACTGGAGATCTTGTTTGAGACCTTGGGTTCTGTCCAACCTACACTTTATAATGTTCCATACAAATGACATTCCAACATATGATCCATCACCAGCAATACATTTGTGGAATGTTTCAGAGAGACGGGTAAGGAGACCAGAACAAACCCCATATGGGCTCAGATTGCACGTAGATAAGAAAGGTCAACTGGATCCCTTTCTGGAATTGGATCCATATTTTCTTGAGAAACAAGAAATGTTAATTGACTGATGGATGATCTGAAGTAGGATTTATTCTTCTGTACCTCTGCATTTCATATGATAATGCTATTTATGAAAGAAAAGTGTTGTTAATCTCAATACAAGTATGTGACATAGTTTTGTGGACAGGACTAGTAAATGTTTGGCAGGACTAGTAAATTTCTCAGTACACTAGTCCTTCTGGCTACAAAGAAATTTGTGATAATTTCAAGCCCTGCTTAGTACTGTTTCTTAAATAATAATCTACATTATTTTATTCTCACTGAAGGTCGAAACACTGGCAAGATACATTAGTATCAGCATTTATTTATTGATTAGAATTAAAGATTTCTTACCGTAGATATGATCAAGTGCGCTCTTTTTTGTCTATCTATCTATCTGTCTGTCTATCTATCTATCTATCTATCTATCTATCTATCTATCTATCTATCTATCTATCTATCTATCATTGTTTGTCTGTCCATCCACGGATCTGATTAACCAACAAACCAAGCCCCAAAAAATAAAAATACCATTCGCGACCCCAATCAAACTTGAAATATAAGCTATATTCAAACTCTTTCATTAATTTAATAAAAGACTTGATTGAGCATGACTGCATACCTTGACCAAAAGTCTGTGTCACTGAGAATCATTCATCAGTAATCTATGTCACTGTGACTCATTTGTCAGTAATCTTCAGAGTAAACCGTGCCATACTAATGCCTTCATGGAGCGGTTTAAACAATGGGTGTGTGTAAAATTTGCCCATGTTAGCTAATTATTGTAATGTCAATATAGATAAATATAAAGTGTTATTAATATTATTAGTATATGTAAAGTAGGTATTTGTTCTGTCTTCAGACTGTATTCAGATCTGGCTGAACTCAATCCATTCCTGTGAACCAACATCTCAACCTGGCATTCCTCCTGTTATATTGGTGGGTACTCATGTGGACAGGATTCCAGAGGTATGTATGAATTGTACGAAATAGGTTTCTAAAATTACCAAAGTCACTGGGTTGACTCTGTACACGACAAGAAAACCCATTTTCATCACATATACATATTTATATAAATCATATACAAGTTTATAACATTGTCGACATGATGCCATATTTCAGCTCTGGATTGGATATAAATGGTGACCAGAATATTTGGTGGAGGAAGTACCCAGAAACAAACCTATAAGAACCACCAACTCATGGAAACAATGTCACAGTATTTATATCAATATTCGAGGTCATTACATTTAGAAGGATCTTGGTACACAAAATATTTTTGCCGTATGACTTGCTTTTAATTGTGGGAATAGTGAGAACAGTATTGTAAGAAGGGTATTGTTTGTTCCAGAGGGAGCCACCAGGCAGGCTGTTCTTCTCCCCAATTGGGCAACTGCTTTTCTCAGCACCTCTAGCCTGGGGTCCTCGTGGATATTGTCAATGGCGAAATCATCCATCACGTGCAATGTAACTGGCTTTTAACTCAACATTTCCTGAAGATTCATGAAGTATTCATTAGTGACTCTTTGCCAAAATTTCTAGAAGGCAAATAAAATAATTCCTGTAAAGATTACTGGCACTTTATGTGAAATACATCAAATACAAGAAGCATTACTATTTGAAAGGGTTGAGAGATTTTAAAATTCACTTTGCACACTTTTAATTCAGTATATGAAGCTATTCATGACCTCTGAAGTAAATTACAAATCTAAGATGGGGTGGTAACATAATATTAATACAGTATAAGAATATAGCCATGGTCATGGAGTTAAATTACAAATCTGAGATGGGGTGGTAACATGATATTAATACAGCATAAGAATATAGCCATGGTCATGGAGTTAAATTACAAATCTGAGATGGGGTGGTAACAGAATATTAATACAGTATAAGAATATAGCCATGGTCATGGAGTTAAATTACAAGTCTGAGATGGGGTGGTAACATAATATTAATACAGTATTAGAAGACAGTCATGGAGGTAAATTACAAATCTGAGATGGGGTGGTAACAGAATATTAATACAGTATAAGAATATAGCCATGGTCATGGAGTTAAATTACAAATCTGAGATGGAGTGGTAACATAATATTAATTCAGTATAAGAATTTAGCCATGGTTTTAGAGTTAAATTCAATATTTGATGGGATCAAATGCTACTGATGTAAAAACACTGGGGATAATGTCAGTTGTTGGCATGTATACAAATGGGTGTAGACATTGACCAATGTATACAAATGGGTGTAGACATTGACCAATGTATACAAATGGGTGTAGACATTGACCAATGTATACAAATGGGTGTAGACATTGACCAATGTATACAAATGGGTGTAGACATTGACCAATGTATACAAATGGGTGTAGATGTAGACCAAAATTGGTGCACGGATACACATTGAGATGCAAATTGATTGCTTGGTCCAGCTAATGACAAAGTACAAGCCTGGCACAAACAAAAAAAAAAAGTTAAATGAACTAAAATTGTACTCTGAGAAACCACATCTTGACACACTGTGACATTTTAAAATGATTTGCATGTGGATAATAATAACCAGCGATATCTAAATAACAATTCAGTACTATCCATCTCTCTTTCTTCCTGATCAACTCTGTAAGATCCCTTTTGAGATCAAAATCTTTACACCTCTAATTTTTCCAGATCAACTCTGTAAGATCCCTATAAACAGGATAATTTCCCTTCCGTTACTATCACTGAATTTGTACTCTGTACATGTTTTTTTTTTTGCATTGAGATCTATAGAGTCCTGTAATATTTGCAAAAATTGTATGTTCCCATAGTATTTATCTCCCCTTGTGATATATTTTGGGTTATGTTCATTTCTTGGCAGTATATTTCTTCGATAATGTATGTTTTGTTACGTTAACGATAACTTTTTCGACCTTTTCCATATGTTTGCTATTTCCTTTCTTATTACTTCCCTGATTGATATCTATCTTGCTGTAATATATAAACAGGATAATTTCCCTTCCGTTACTATCACTGAATTTGTACTCTTAACTCGCTTATTTTAATTTTCTTGTTTTTGTATTTAACTATGTATTATTTTATTGCATTCTATTTTTCTTCCCCCTCTTATGTTTGTTTGACATTACACTGTTTAGGTTATTGATTTAAGTTCTTTCTTAATCCTCCACCACTCTTCTGTTTTGTTGTAATGTTCCCAATTTAAAAGGTATTTCTAACATTGCTGTAATTTGGCTTTGTTGTCAGTGTCTTTGATAACCGAGTTGTTTAATTTCTGAACCAATCTCACACATTTTCATTTGGTATCCAGCAGATCATAACCAAATTAACTTTAACATATTTCAGTTTTCGTGTATTCCATTCCAGTTTTGACTGTATTTAAAAAATCTGTATTTCAGGATGCCTGAAATGTCTGCAGTCAGTTTACTTTACAAACTGATGACATTAAAATTCAAACTTCCGATTGTAACAGTTAGAAAAACCACACATGAAGTGCATGGTGATGACAACATGTGAAACTATTGAAGTATAAAACTTGAATCAAAGAAATATTTATTGATCATTAGCACTTTAAAGATAGTATATATTCTTTAGGTCATCCCCTTGCCATCGAACCTTGGAAATGATTCAGGTATGTATCCTTGAGGTTGACCCCTTGCCATACAAACTTGGAAAAAATTCAGGTATATATCCTTGAGGTTGTCCCCTTGCCAAAGAACCTTGGATATAATTCAGAAAGTTTATCAGTTTAAAAAATAGATGCGAATAGGAAGTGTAAAAAGTAATGTTATCCCAGTTGGCAATAGACATTTTCTTCTATAGAGTGATTTAATTTTTTTTTTTTGTGGGTGTAAAACTTGTGTGGTGGTGTAGGTCTGGGATGTTTTTCTTTACGAAGTGTGTTCTTGATGGGATGATGTGGCAAGTTTCCAGCATATCAATCAGATTGATTGGCAATTGTCTTTGTGATGATGAAAATAATGGAGATTTCAAAACTTTAGTCAATCTGAGCTGACATTTGGTTGTTCCATGTGATGTCATAGGAATATGTGAAACAGTGGTGATGTCTTGGGAGCTAGAATTTTGTCATCTTTCAAAGGAATTTCAATCACTATAGTGTGCAGACATGCTTGTAGTATTTCCAGTATTCCTCAGATTTGTGAAACAAAGATTGCAAACACACCTGGATTTGTCTATTTATCTAACTCCATTCTCATAATAACCATATTGCTGGTTTAGTTAAACACAAAGAGAAAAGCATTGTTACTAAAATAAATCGTTTTAAGAAAACTGTTTCTTCTTCATAACATAATTTTTTCTATTTTATTACATTTTAAAGATATATTATTTTAAAAAAAGCATATAAAGTTATTTCCTTGTACATATATGGAAATTGGATCAGATGAAGGCAGTGGAGATGACTAACAGCCGAATTCTTTACACAATACTTCCCGTGTATAAAAAAATAATGATATGACAGCTCAGCCTATGAACTTCTTATGTAATAAGAAAAACTAAGTGACTAATAAGTATTCTTGATGGTTGAATATTTGTGTAACTTTTGTTAGGTACGTATCAGTTTGATTCTTTCTGTTGCTTAACAATATCTGTATTGAAATGATTAAAGTATTATTGCATTGATGTATCGATGAATCAATTCACCACTAATTATTGCCATGTTTACATCCAAAGGAGTCAAACACTGGTGACTGGTCACTTTCAGTGGATTATAGCCACTTAGTATATGAACATGCAAAATGAAGCAAACAATGGACAATGTGAATGGATTATTGCTATTATGCTATTTTATGCACAGCAATTAAACACTGGTCACTTTGAATGGATTATGGCTATATTAACATGGAAAGAAACCAAACTGTTTTCATTGATCACTTTAAATTGATTATTACTATATTTTCATGTTTAGCTACCAAACTATTTTTTTCTGATCACTTTAAATTGATTATTACTATATTTTCATGTTTAGCTACCAAACTATTTTTTTCTGATCACTTTAAATTGATTATTACTATATTTTCATGTTTAGCTACCAAACTCTTTTCTTTGATCACTTTAAATTGATTATTACTATATTTTCATGTTTAGCTACCAAACTATTTTTTTCTGATCGCTTTAAATTGATTATTACTATATTTTCATGTTTAGCTACCAAACTATTTTTTTCTGATCACTTTAAATTGATTATTACTATATTTTCATGTTTAGCTACCAAACTCTTTTCTTTGATCACTTTAAATTGATTATTACTATATATTCATGTTTAACTACCAAACTCTTTTCTTTGATCACTTTAAATTGATTATTACTATATATTCATGTTTAGCTACTGGTCACTTTGAATGGATTATGGCTATATTAACATGGAAAGAAACCAAACTGTTTTCATTGATCACTTTAAATTGATTATTACTATATTTTCATGTTTAGCTACCAAACTATTTTTTTCTGATCACTTTAAATTGATTATTACTATATTTTCATGTTTAGCTACCAAACTATTTTTTTCTGATCACTTTAAATTGATTATTACTATATTTTCATGTTTAGCTACCAAACTCTTTTCTTTGATCACTTTAGATTGATTATTACTATATTTTCATGTTTAGCTACCAAACTCTTTTCTTTGATCACTTTAAATTGATTATTACTATATATTCATGTTTAACTACCAAACTCTTTTCTCTGATCACTTTAAATTGATTATTACTATATTTTCATGTTTAGCTACTGGTCACTTTGAATGGATTAAAGCTATATTAACATGCAAAGCAACCAAACTATTTTCTTTGATCACTTTAAATTGATTATTACTATATTTTCATGTTTAGCTACTGGTCACTTTGAATGGATTAAAGCTATATTAACATGCAAAGCAACCAAACTATTTTCTTTGATCACTTTAAATTGATTATTGCCATAGTAACATCCAAAGGAATTAAACTTGGGTCACTTTAAATGAATTATTACTGTACAGGTAAAAATAACTATAACAGGATGCTTGGGGTCCAAAAACATCGTGATATAAGTGGGATTGCAATAGAAAAGTTTTTGAAAAACTTCCACATTGAAATGTGAATTGAAATTTAAATGTCAACAGTTTTAAGAATACTCTTGATCATATAATCTGTAGGGATGCAAGTGATAGGTATTTCCTACAGCATGTATTTAGGATGTTAATAATAGACTTCACCTTTAATTAAGCAAATGGGAGCCATGCTGACAGCGCTTTATAAGCGGAATTGCGTTTTAACTGATTTTACCTGTATTAACAGTCTGACCATCAGATGAGAATTGTAGCACATAATTTACATATGGTTGCTCTATGCATTTGTTTGAGTTGTATCAGTGTATTTCAGAAATGCACCATTCCACTTAGCATGCAGTATTGTCACATGCTGTACCAATGTCAAAAACTGCATTTGATGCCACCATAAATTTTTTTTTTCTTTACAGAAAAATCGACAAGAGGTCATTCGTGAGTATTTTCGGAAAATCCGCAGAATGTTGAAAAACAAGCCGATTGTATTCCACCTGATGGATAGTATTGCCATTGATAACACTCAGTGTGACCCCAAGCTGGATGACCTAAAAAGAAGAATTTTTAAGCTGGCATCAAAGCAGCCCTATTGGGGGGAGGAAAAACCTGCCCGATGGATCCTTTTAGAACAAAAGATCATGACATTAAAAGATTCTGGTGCCAAGGTACAAATAGCTTGTGAAATCTGACATTAAAACAGGAGAAATGTTCTTATAACAAATACATTTCTTTATTATTCTTTTCATTATTCCGATTCTGAATGTCCTTCAGGATTATATCACATAGGACAATAGTTGGAAATGTCCATTATCTTAACCATCATATGTTATATACCATGAAAATGTGTAACTTTGCAAATATTGCTCTACTCATTCAAATTGAATTGTTGATAGTAAGTTCTGACAGTGTTAATGCTACTGGTACATATGTATCTGTCAGCTTAGTTCCCAAACTATAACGGTCTACTTTTTGTTTCATTAGGTTGTACCACTAAGTCTCATAGAAGAGATAAATAGGTCATCATCTGTTAGGATTAAAGACAGAGACGAACTGGAGTTGTTCCTGAGTTTCCAACATGAGATTGGCACAATTCTCTACTTCAGGTAAGACACAGGTTATTTTTCCCCATTCCTCTGGAAAATGTCTAGTACTCCACTCTTCGGTAACAAGGAATGAAATAAACAGTATTTTAGAGTAACCCATTTTATAATGAGTCAAATAAGAATTTACTCCACTGTACATTAATTGGCTTTATTGTACAATTCTATGTTGAGTTGAGTGTGTGTGATTAGGATTTTTGATGTAGCTGTAATAATGTTTCTATCATATCGCTACGATGTCTGCAGTGAGGCAGTTGATAATGATGTCTAGCACTGGGGCATCTTGCTGCAGACACGTTGCATGACACCTGGCAGACCAGTCCTCACACTAGCCAATTAATGCTGAGCGCCAAGCGAGACAGCTGTTAGTACCATTTTTGTAAGTCTTTGGTATGACTTGGACAAGGATTGAGATTGAACCCACGACCTGTCACTTCCACAGCAGACACAATAGATTTTTCAATAAAGCATGGATCAAAAATAAGTATCTCAGTATTAGGCACAGTACTAAATTAACATGATTATTATAATTAATATTACTCCGTTATTATTTATGAAGTTAGATATGGTGTCTAACTTTTGCAAAAAAATATTTATAACTGGTTTTAATTTGGATCTTATTATATGGAAAACGGACAGAATTTTCTTAAAAGTAGACATGCTTAAATTACCTAGACACTGGACTTTGTGTCCTTGAATTTTTTAAATCTAAATTGGGTTATGTAAGAGTGTGTATACTTTATTTATATGATCTTTGTACCTCTTCTTTTGTCATCTTTTTCAACTAATCGTAATTACGTTACATTGGATATATAAAACGAGCAAAAACATTGCCTCCCATGCTTCAGTAATAGCCATAACTGTGTAATCCCTCTACAATATCTGTATCAATATATCAACACAAATCAGTGATATGGTCATTGTGGCACAAAAGACAACTGTTATTTTGTTGTGCTAATGCTGAATATAGAGAGCACATTATACAGCACCAAGAATACACGGTTCATACACACATTGAATATCCTTGAATGCCCTTAGATCCTAAAATCCTTTTTCATGCTTTTTGAAAATTCTTGATTTTGATCAAACATTGGCTGTACTTAAATATACATGTAGTTAAATTTTGTGAAAATGTGAACAAACTAAGTTATTTGAACCAAAATTGTATGCATTATTTTTTGCTGTATTGTTCATCTCTTGAAACAAAGCAGAGTTTAAAGTTATTTTAGCAGACAAGTGAATGTCTCTTCTGTTAATTCCATGGGAGTGGACTCCCTTATACAACATCCTGGAACATGTGCATTGTGGGAGTAGTTAAATTTACTTCATAAGGGGGCGCTCACCAGTTAGTATGTACTTTTCAGATAGTGACGCATGTGAGGTGAAGTTGTTTTCATTTCTAACATGCACAATGGAGATAATGTTGGCATATCTCAATGCTACTTTGATGTAATGTGGCTGATATTTCTTTGGATACTGCACTTGTGGACATTGTACATGATCTAAGCACATAGTATAACAAAATGGATGCTCCCATGTGCTTGAAAAATTAGCCAGAATTAATCAAAAGTACACTAACTTTAGCAGTTATTAAACTAGGGAAAACGAATTTTGCTGAAGTAGGCAATAGCAGCTTCTGAAAGTGCAATGAACAAATTACAAACCATCTGAAAAGAAAAAAAAGTTATCGTACCATTTTTCTACAATTTACCTCCGAAAGTCCAGGAAGTGAAAATGGAGCTAGCAGTTTTAAAACATGAGCACATCTTAAGTTACCCAAAGCTGTATACTCTAGAACCTAAAGTACACCCATCAATCATACATCAAAATAAAGGGAATTGAAAGTTCTTCTCCCAACACCTAAGATATACAAAGTTTTTATTATATTGCCAGTATAACCAGTGAAGAAATCCTGGAAAATTCTTTTTCTTTAAAATTCTAACCCTATGCAAAGTACGAAACTGTAGAGCGCCACCTTAAAGAACCATTGAAGATGTGTTTTCAACTTATTTAAAAACTTGTCATATTCTGCAGTCAATTTCAAACATATTGATATATCATACTTGGTATTTAATTCCAAAATTACAAACACATAGTTAATTTACTATACCCCTCTGAAGTAACATAAATGTAGCTTCATGACGTCAAAACTGTATTTTAACATCACTGGGAAATGCTATTATTTTGACATTAAAGAAAGACATTCAAGAATAAATGCATATGAAGTATTTGTTTTATTTTTCAATCCAAGCATCAAATAATGTATTTTGATCATTTCCAAAGTTGCAAACTATACTTGGGTCATGTATACATGTAAATCAAGTGAGAAAAGTGAGGAAAATTCCATAAAGTTTGAGGTAATAGTGCAAAAATTGTCCAGCATTGGATTAAGAAAAAAAGTCCTTGATGCTATAAATTCATAACAGTAGACATAAATATATATTTTGTTTGTAAATAATTACTTTTTTTCCCGGCACTAGTAATCTAATTTGAATCTGCACTAATGCTTGTATGCCAAAGAATTGAAATGAAAAGTCAGGGGGAATTAACTCCTGGTGAGACCATTCCATGGACCATGAATGTGATTGATGATTACATACATAATTGATTACAATGAAAATCAAATATGTTGACTGTTTTATATTGTAAAATTAATTATAAAACCAAAACATGCAGACTTGTATGCCAAAAAAGGGGGTAGGTGTGTTTCCCAACAATTTCAAGCCCCAGCCTGATTATGATGTTACATACTGTCTAAGATCCATCACAACCAGGGACAACTGGTAACCATGATGCCACTAATACTACATCAACCCACATTAGCCACTATATAAGAAAACATGGCTAAAGGAAGAGCTAAGAAAATAGCTATTTGTCCACAAGAGTTCATACAACACAGTCAACCATAGGACTATGGATTACGAGTTTCCAAGAGTGACCAACCTATTCAGGTTGCAATCTGGTTCTACATCTCCACAAACAAAGCGCCCAAGAATTGATGTATATGAAGAATCACTATCTTACTGTGGCCCAAATAAAGTGCACCCAAGCTTTGCCCTGAATTGGAGAAAGAAAGAAATGAAGAAAACTTAATTGTTGGGTCACATGTTGCAGTGTGTTGTCAACATCAATGGAAATGTAATTATGAACATACCAAAACTAACTAGGATATTGGGAACATTGTGCATAATGTATGACTGAGCTGGAAATTGCAAGCAATATAATCCACCGATGTATAAAAGCAAAACTCAAGGACTGTGTGCCTTTTTAACAGTTAAATGTACAAACTGCAATCTGCAGGAAGCAGAACAGGCTGCCTGTCCAGAAAAGTGCCAAGGACATAGAAAGTGAGGCCCAGGCACAGGAAATTTAAATGCGATGTTGGCACTTTCTTGCTACAAGGCCAAAGTTGGAGTGACTGACTTGCCCATTTAGCATCCTATTACTCAAAATTTCTGCCATGTAGGAAACATTTAAATCTTTCTTATATTAATAAGCTTGAATATTTACTAAGAAATTTTGTCTTTGATGTCAAGCTAAGTAAAATTTCACACTTTCTAAACACAAATAAGTGCGAGAGCTTGCACAATGTCATTTTTACCTATGCACCTAAAATATCAGTATGGAGCAGAAATTTTGATGCATTATGTCATTCATCCCCTCATAGCTCTGAGTATGGTACAGGAAACTTTACACTCCCACTGACCAAGTCTGATGGAATTGTTCTACTCAGTCTGATCCTGTATTTCAGCTCATAGTAGAATGAGATCAGAGAACAGTAAAAGATAGGGAGAGGAAATCAAGTCTTCAGTACAAGTACATATGCTACATCAAACGCAAACAAAAAAGCAACAGAAAACTTGTACAAAATTCAATGTTTGCTAATTCAATAAATAATTTTGTACCCAATGAACATCCATATACTTTAAATCCTTTAAATGAATGCATGTAACAATTATTAAATGTACCTGACTATCACAGTATACACACCACTCCCCCTAGCCCATATTGCCTTGGCATTCACCATAGGCTTTACATGATTTTCTAGCCAAATTTTCTCTTTTTTGGTTCAAGTGATAAATGATCATGTTTTTGTATGGCATCTATGTGATACGTCACACTGATATGGTAGTGAATTTACCATAGTTTAAACATAGAACCTTAGTCGGTGAGCCAAAGCAATCTTTCTTTTCCCACGAAAGGTTACATAAATTATTCCATAACCGTGTTGTTCATGTGAGCCTGTCCAAATGTGACACTTGCTGCAGACTTGTGTATGTTGAGTTGAAGCTCTTTTATATGTCATTAATTCTTGAACTGTTAATTTATTTTGAAATATTTCTGACTTAGCTTAATAAACCATGACCATATGATACTATAGAATTTTTTTTATATGTCAATACAAAATTATTTAATACCATGAAAATAAATTTTATGTTAATAGTTTAATTTGACAATGAAAAACCAGGGAAAAATATCCAAATCATTACCAGTTCAAAGAAGAACTGATAGCATCTTCCTTGAGAAATGTGAAATTAATGAAACATTTTTAAAAACAATGACACACAGAGGTTTCTAATTGCCACTAGTCTATATCGTATTGTGTACAATAGCAAGGGACATAATTCTTCTCAAGCCCACCTGCAGCCGCTTAATTAAAGCAGAATTTGGAATGTAAAGACATTTAAGTTCTAAACTGCAGTGAATTTAAACTAAATGAGCCAATATTAATACAAACAGCAATAAATATAACTCCATGGGTATACACCTGAATGCTCTTTATGGGGGTGCTCACCAGTTAGTATGTACTTTTCAGATAGTGATGCATGTGAGGTGAAGTTGTTTGCATTTCTAACATGTACAATGGAGATAATGTTGGCATATCTCAATGCTACTTTGATGTAATGTGGCTGATATTTCTTTGGATACTGCACTTGTGGACATTGTACATGATCTAAGCACATGGTATAACAAAATGGATGCTCCCATGTGCTTGAAAAATTAGCCAGAATTAATCAAAAGTACACTAACTTTAGCAGTTATTAAACTAGGGAAAACGAATTTTGCTGAAGTAGGCAATAGCAGCTTCTGAAAGTGCAAGGAACAAATTACAAACCATCTGAAAAGAAAAAAAAAGTTATCGTACCATTTTTCTACAATTTACCTCTGAAGTCCAGGAAGTGAAAATGACCATGCGGAGCTAACAGTTTTAAAACATGAGCACATCTTAAGTTAGCCAAAGCTGTATACTCTAGAACCTAAAGTACACCCATCAATCATACATCAAAATAAAGGGAATTGAAAGTTCTTCTCCCAACACCTAAGATATACAAAGTCTTTATAATATTGCCAGTATAACCAGTGAAGAAATCCTGGAAAATTCTTTTTCTTTAAAATTCTAACCCTATGCAAAGTACGAAACTGTACAGTGCCACCTAAAGTGAATACCACATGTTAATCAGCTGTTTAGAAAAGTCCAGAAAGTATAGCAAAGCAACTGATCAATCATAGGCTATCACTATAAATGGGGTTCTTGTTTTCAAGAAACAAAGCATGAAAGGAAAGAATACATAAAAGAGATTGGCTTTATATGAAAGTAACAAAAGTTGTAACAAAGCATACTTCCATGTAAGAAGTTTTTTTGCCTCATACTGTGCATTTTTTTGTGCTTGGAATTTGTTTTGTGTTTTCTCCTTGCTAACCTTGCTAATGTTATACACCATGTTAGTTAGGATAGTTTCACTAACGTTATGGCAAATACAGGTTGCAGTCAAGTACATTTATTTTGCCTTATTAATTTTTACTTTACCTTTGTCACAGTGAATTAGCTGATGATTATTATATTAGTTAGAAATCGGTTCTGAAAAAGGATCAGCATAAATCATGTTTATAATCCATTTATAATAATTGTCCATATATATATGATTGGAAATCAGAAGTCAAATTTATATTTTATGGAAGCTATTAGAACATATATGTATCTTTTCTTCCAAATTCATTGTTTTTCGTCAGTCTGTATTGCTAAGGATACCATCATACCATATATCCATGTCTGCAAGAACCTTTGTTATAGTAAGTAATGTGTTATGTCTTTGTAATGCAGTATGCCTCCTTTTAATTTTCAGTGCTGAGGGATTAAGGGAGAAAATTGTTCTGGACCCACAGTGGATGATTGATGCTCTCAGCTCCCTTATTACAGCTGAGATATTCAGTGATCAGGATCCTAAACTCATTAAACCATGGCATGATTTCAGAGATAAAGGGAAACTTACTAAGGAGCTAATAGGTTTGTACCTTTTAACCAGTTTACTATATTTCATGTAATTATTTTTCTTCACAAAGAAGATCTATTTTTTTTCAGATTATGAAAACTATGTAAACCAAATATATGTAACAAAGTAACGTGTTAAAAATTAGTTTATAATTTTATGGGAAGTGATACCATCCAAAAAGATCACAAGAAATCTAATATTAAGGAGTTACTCCAAAATGTCGGTATGATTGTCAGTACAGGAGTCATGTGTATCTTGTATAATTGTTTTAAAAACATGATAGATATTGTTTGAATTTGCTTACAAATGATATTCTATGTATTGCATTATTTAGGTTCAAGAAAGGATGAATAATTTTGACATATGTATACATTGATCACATCTTTGTTCCAATGACATACAGTATACATCCCATCATCACACATGTATTCTTATGAAATACATTAAGTACACTATTAGCAAACATTTATTCTTATGAAATACATTAAGTACACTATTAGTAAACATTTATTCTTATGAAATACATTAAGTACACTATTAGCAAACATTTATTCTTATGACATACATTAAGTACACTATTAGCAAACATTTATTCTTATGAAATACATTAAGTACACTATTAGCAAACATTTATTCTTATGACACTGACATTAATAGACTATCATTATACCTCGTAACATTTGGTTTCTAATGAGATACAAACACCATGGAAGCATTGTACAACTGCATGTAAACCGAAGCTAAAACATATTAAAAAACCAGTGTTGGTTACACCAATCGCTATGTCACTAGCACCCATTTGCACAATTAATTCCCTCATGAAATCTGGTGCCATAAGGATTTCATCACTTGGGAAAAATAACTGTGTCTTTGTGTGATGATCATACAATACCTTGAAATTTTTTTTTGGTGATTCAAAATGTTATCTTTGAGAAGAGTTCTGATGTCTGCCAACTTCTCACATATTCAGAACGTGCTCCACAGTTGATTTCTTCTTGTCATCCTCTTCTCCTGTAAACAACCCTTAAAAAAACTGGCATTGACCCACTTACCATCCAACCATTCAAGATCTCAAATGATGTAAAACCAGATTCCTCGTGTGGAACTTTCAGGTATGCAGGCAGTAAGTGTGGTAACATCTTTTTGCACCTATGCAACAGAAATCTGTTTATTTCGCTAACCTTTTTCTATCAGTCTGGTTATCTCAGACCTGTCATAGTGACCTCAGTCATGGTGTCCATGTGCTAAGAACTTCTTGTTAAAAAAAAACCTTGATGTCTTCTTCTATGCCTGACAAGAGTTATAAAATCCAACAACAACAGATATACTATAGAGCAAAATTAAAATCACTCAGAATGCAATGTAAGGACTCCTTAATTCTTAGAACACCATACAATAACGTTTTGAGAACACACACACACACACACACAAGTGAAACTATTTGATAGAGCTTTAGACAAACAGGTTGTACACATCACTGGTGTTACATGTTTAAGCTGCTTAAACAGTAAAAATAAAAAAGTGAAGATAACAAGCTTTGTAAAATTTAACAAATAACTTATTTCCCTAGAAAACCAATGTAAAAATGAGAATAAAAACTTTGTTTTATGAATCAAATCCAAAAATAGTTAAAAAGTAATATTCCAAGAATTAAAATAAATAGAAGTCCAAATAATAAAATTCCTATTGAAAATGATTTCGAATCTCGATAAAATCTGAAATGGAAGATGATGGCATATGCTGTGGTCAGTATAGTACTGATATGTCAACAGCTCTTTGTTAAATCATGGAAAATAATATTCCAGTGTTTTAATTCTGTTAATTTTGATAACTGTCTTTGTCCAAAACTAATTTAGAGCACAAATATTTACAGCAAAAAGAATCTCTTGGAATCCAAATAATTTGAAGAAAATTTCAAAATCCAACTCAAACTTGTTACAACAAAACAAAAGGATATATCCTGTGTTAAGGCAAGTAATGACTTTTCACTCAATACATCCATAATAAATCTAGCTATGGTACAAAACAAATGCCTGGATGTATGTCAATCCACTGGATAATCCAGAGTTTGAAACAATTGCTACATTTTATTTGTCACATACTTCCAGTAGAGTTTTGACTAAAACCAAAGATTTTTAATCAGGGGAAAAAATAATTAATATTTTTTAAAACGTTGTTTACAAGAACCACATACCATCTATAATAAATCTAGCTATGGCGCAAAACCAATGGCTGGATGCGGGTCAATCCACTGGAAAATCTAGAGTATGTAATGGAACAAAAAACTAAATTAAATGAAATATTAATTAAATCATCAAATACAAATAACACTGGCCACACTGCACCAAAATTGTAAATGTGTTACGTCAAACTGGTTTCTTCTTTGTAGAACACCCACAAATTCCCAGCTGAATCAAATATAATAATGTAATTGCAAATTTTGCATTTACCAACCAGAGTGGTTCATTCATCAGCCTGCATACTATTGCACATAAAGATTTCCATGTAGCAAATCATTGCAATAGTGAAAGCAACACTTGCTATTTTTCCATGCAAATAATAAATATTTCCAAGAAAGTCAACAGTTAGAAATTTTATTATGTCACACACATTTTAAGAACTGTAACCAGCAGGACTGTAACAAATATTGCATTACGTACCATTGCCTACCATTAAACATTTACCATATTAGAATTCATTAAAGTTAAAACTTAACTATAGAAAAAAAGTATTATGTATTGTTAGTTTCATATAAATTCTATCGATTAAAAGTGATAATACAGTAATTATTTATATTTGTTTTTTCTCATGTGTAGAACTTGTGTCGGTAGGGTCCACGGTCACACTATTGCCCTCAATAACATATTTATATGTGCAGAATAAACAGAAGTGTGTTAAGAAGACCCTCACTGCACAACACTTCCAAAACTTAATATCTATAATTTTTTTATATATAGATTTTTATTAGCGGCATATATAGCTATATTCCACTTAGATAATTATTCAGATTATCATAAAATAGTTTTTAAAAAACCTGATGACCTTTATATTGAGTGAGAAGCAATGCTAGTATCTGATCGATACTGTGTTATGAATGTGCTAACTAAATTGCAAGGTTGCAGGTAGATTTGAATTTAGTTGGATTAAACTGGATGTGAGAAATAATCGGTCAGTGTTTGACCATTTGATGTTTGTATCAAGAAAAGGAAATCCCAGATGTAAGGTTATATTTTTATCTATCCATGAGGTGTAGCCTTATGGGGGAGAGAAATAATATAACCCATCATCAGGGATTTCTTTGTCTCTGTCCAAAGCCAATCATAGATTGTATTAACCCCATTCATTATTGTTGTGTGCACAGAACTTCTGCAACATTGACTTCAATTCCTCATTGGAGTATTTTACATTTTCGTTAGCTTGTGACTGGTAAGGAGTTGTTGTATCTCTACTAATACCCAGTAGTTCATCCAGCTGTCTCAATATGGTGCTAACAAAGTTGATATTTTTGTCTGGAAAACCGACTCTAAACTAAATTCCCCCACCAAGATGCTTGATCTACACTTCTTGCCTCAATATCTTTCAAAGGAAAAGCTGTGGGGTACCTTATAGCATTATCAATCACCATCACAATGTACTTGTGTACAGACTTCATTCTAGATAACATCCCTACAATATTAATTGCAATTTTTTTTACAGCATTTCTATTATCACCAGTTGGCAAACCATTGGTGCTTTTTTGCCTTAAGACCATATTGCCTTCATGTGACACTTCTGATGCATTGTACAATATAATTTACATCTGCAAATACTCCAGGCCAGAATAATTATTTTGAGAATCCCTTCTTTCATTTTCTTCATACCCATGTAACCTGCATGGGGTTGATAATATGCCAGATCCAGTACCATTCTATATAACCCAGCTGGTTTTACAAATTGCTCCCCTCCACATTAATCATTGCCATAATCAAATTAGTATCCACAATATATTGTTTACTCCAGAAGAGAGAGAATTGCTCATCCTCAACTTCCTCATGATTAGTACTTCATTGTTATCATATCTCACAGTATTTGCTTTTTTGATGCTAAATTTAACAGCTCCTTTGTCGTTTTTGTCCTCACATTAGCCAGTATTACCCACAGTCATCTCATCTGTATTAGCTCTTCAGCGGCTCCATGTGAGACCAGTGTCACTTGTTTTGGCCCCTTGTAATCAGCAGTGTCAATATTTTCCACAATCAACTATGCCATATATGGTTGACTGACAACTGTGTATCATGTAACCTTGTGCTCCTCAAGGTTTCATCCCTCCTCAAGGTGAGCCTCTTATCAAGTCCCCTTGTATATTTAATCAGCAGTGTCAATATTTTCCACAATCAACTACGCCATATATGGTTGACTGACAACTGGGTATCATGTAACCTTGTGCTTCTTCAGGTTTCATCCCTCCTCAAGGTGAGCCCCTTATCAAGTTCAAATCTGAGCCAGTGTCTTTCACAAACATGATCTCATACCCATTTATGATTAATGTTTCCAAAGTAAGTCTGTCACTGATTGTTAGCTTAACCAAACATGTTGCAGGATTACAATGATGTTTCCCATTTCTTGTTGAACAATCCCTTGCAATATGTCCACATTGCTTGCATCGATAACACTACATGTTTATATGTTTGTTACGACTTAGTCTTCGATGCAGGTTTTGCCTGCAGCTGTAAATTCTGAACATTGTTTGGAGACAGATAGCGGGGTCCAAGAAACAAATTCTGTGTTGATCAATAATCAGATTTCAATACATCCAAGTATGTTCCTTCCTCATACTCACCAACATATCAAAATGCTTATGTGGTCATTTTCTAAAGTGCTCAATCAATTATTTCCTGAGTTTCATGTAGTCACTACAAGCCTTAGTCGCAACATGTCTACACTCACCTGTCAAAAGAGTCCTTTGCTGCGACACTTTCAGATCATCAGACCACTTAGACTGCTTTGCAGCCGCTTCAAACTGGAAGGCCAAGATATCTTCTCATTCAGGGTCATTTGTGAAGCATTACATTAAATGGGAATGAAGGTGAAATCATTTTCTCCGTTGTGTTTTCAAATTCAATTTTTAAAAACTTCTTTACCAATCCATGTTCTATTATTAACTTCTAACATTGTAAATCCAGTTTTCAAAATTCTGTTTTCAATTCAGATCCTTCTGTTTTAAATTCTGTTCTCTTTCATTCTTCTTTGATGCAGGTTTTCACATTGTTTTCTTGTGTGGTTGCATATGCTCAAGGTTAAGGTCCTGTTCATGCTCCAGAGTCTCAGCATCCATAAATACCATTAAATTCTGTGCTGTATTCAATGGCTGGGTGAAGCATACAATGCTCTCAAAAATTTGAGCAGTAATGAAGAATTATAATGAACAGAAAGGTTGGAATTTGTACAGCACCTGTACCAGCTAGATACTGTAAAAAAACAATTGTGACAGTGAAACAGTTTTAAGCTCTCCTTCTGTTACTCAAGAAAAATAAATTATTTGTTAAATTTGACCATGTTGTTGTCATCAGTTTTTTCTTGTTACTCTTTTAAAAAACCTAAACACATAACACAGTTCATTATCATCATCATCAGTCTCTTGACCAACTGTAGTCGTTGAGGCACCGTGCTGCTGAACATCTCACCAGTTCCCTCCACTTGTCTCAATCATGTGACAATGCCTGTGTCTCCACAACATTTTCTTGGTCCAGTCTGTGATGTTGTCAGTCTACCATTTTCTCTGTTTACCTCTCCTTCTGCCACTCAGGATGATGTCGTGCAGTACTGTTTTTAACAGACTGTTGGCTCTAGTGACATGGCCATACCATTTCAACTTTCGCTTTTTGACAGTGGTGAGATCTTCATATTGGTCTTCTTTGTGCCTGATGGTGTTACGCACTTCTTCATTTGTGCTGTGATCCATGTAAATGGTGCCATGGATGGTTCTGTAGCAACTCATTTCAAGTGCTGGATTCTTCATTGTTATTATGTTGTCAGAGTCCAGTCCTCACATGAATACACAAAGACTGAGATGACTAGTGCTCTAAATAGTCTGATTTTAGTTTTCAGACATATTCTTGTCTCTCCAGATGGGTCTTTGCTTTGACATAGCTGTCATTGCTTGCAATGCTTGTGACAAAATTTCTTCCATTGATCCCTTTTCGGCGATTATGGAACCAATATATTTGAACTGGCCCATTCTTTGGAGTTCCTGTCATATGACTTTAATCTTGGCTGAGATTTGTTTACCACTATTTGTCATCAGCTTTCTCTTCTCAGTGCTTATCTCCATGTAAAATCTTGAAAGTATTTCATGTAGGTTCTTCAGTTTGGTGACAAGCTCTTCTTTACTGAATGCCATCCCATCAGTGTCATCTGCAAAGGGGAGGTTGGTGATGTTACACCCTCCAATGCTGACTGTCCCACAGTGGTTTTCCAGTGCTTCATTCGTGATGCTCTCTAAGTAGATGTTGAAAAGCGTGTGTGACAGGAGACAGTTTTGACGTACTCCAACTGTTGTCTTGAACCAGTCCCCAACAGAACCTTGAGCAATTGCTGCACTGGTATCCTTGGCATAGAGCTGCTTGATGGTATTGGTTAACTTTAGACCTATGTTGTACTTCTTCATTGTGGCCCATGAAATGTTCGGAACATTTCATAAATGCAATGGTTCAGACTATGAATGGTTCTCTCTGGGCTATATAAAAAGAGCATAAAAAGCATAGTGAGGCCCGGGGTATATAAAATGAGCATATAAAAGCAGAGTGAGGCCTGGGATATATAACAAGAGCATAGAAAAGCATAGTGAGGCCTGGGGTATATACATACAGCATAGTAAAGCATAGTGAGGTCTGTGTATATAATAAGAGCATAGGAAAGTATAGTGAGGCCTGGGGTATATAAAAAGAGCATAGAAAAGCATGGTGGGTGAGGCCTGGGGTATATAAAAAGAGCATATAAAAGCATAGTGAGGCATTGGGTATATAAAAAGAGCATAGAAAAGCATGGTTAGGCCTGGGGTATATAAAAAGAGCATAGAAAAGCATGGTTAGGCCTGGGGTATATAAAAAGAGCATAAAAAAGCATAGTGAGGCCTGGGATATATAAAAAGAGCATAGAAAAGCATAGTGAGGCAAGACATGTACCATTTTATAAGTAACAGTACTGAATTCAAGAACAAAATGCAACTGTAGCGTTTGGTAGAAAAGTAAGTGTCTCGTAGTCAATATGATGATCAATGCTTATTTCAGATTTCTGAATGGACTGTCACATGCAAGCTGCTTGCCTTAACGTTTTTGATAGAATATTTTGGTGTTAGGCTAGTGATATATACCATGAAGGTTGTAACAGGTATCCCGACAAAGTGATAAAGCATAGCTTGTCTTACTTAGCAGGTAATAAGAATGGCAACAAATTTACTTATATATTTGTATCTTAAATGTCCTCACATTGTACTGTCTTCGTTAGTTCTGCAAATCCAATTTATATCAGCTATTTCATGCCTTTTAATAATTGATTGTACGTTGTGAAAATGATCTATAATTTTTAATACTTTCCAGTTGAATAACATTCGCCTCACTGCATTCAAAATTAAATTAATGTGATATTCCATAGCTTCCTATTTCAATTAAAAGAGTTAATCTTGTCCCACATTATGATTCCAAACATTTAATGACAACAGAAACACACTTGCAGCTGAGTCAAGATGCATCCATCCTTGCTCACATCACATAAATTATACTGTGTGCGGAATTGGCACAGTTAATAAATCAAGACCATAATTGAGAATTGTGTGCAATTGACCAAAAAGAAGAAAGAAAATCAATCCAATCCAGACTTGCTGAAAAAGTTATTTTGTTGCACGTTAGTTCACACAGAATGACTCTAAATGTCAATTTTAAGCAGATTAAAACAATATATATTTTTTTAACTATGGATGCGACAAAGTTCAAAAAGGTTGCTGGGAGTAACTATATAGGCATTAATATTGTTATTGTGTATTGATGACTAGATGGTAGTATATTTATTTTTTAAAAATTATTTTGCCCATAATAGGTTGACCATTGGGTGGTTAACCATCCCAGGGTCACCTCACAACTGATACAGCCTAGGGACAATAAATATAGTGTAGGAGAATAAATCATACATGCATATGCAAGCACATGTGCATACATTTTTATATTACACTTTCTCTTATTTGACAGTTATAAATATACACCATCTAGGTGACACAATATACACTATAACATGACTCTATTAAACATGTATATTAATTCTAGTTACTGCAGAATAATGGTTCCCACTGTTTCCAAATCAACATGAATGCTTCTTCCCTTTCAGATTTTGTTGAGTATAATTGTCCAGAGTATAGTGATCTTTATTAACAAAAACGTGCAAATCATCCAATCTAGATATTACCACTTTCATTTTACATAATATAGGTAATGTATTTTATTTTTGAGTACAGCATAAATTCAATTACTTGGTTTCATGCAGTGTATTTCTTAAATTAATCCTTAGGTAGAATAACAAAATTAGTATATAATAATAGGTTTCTGCATTATGAACCTGTTTTCTCAGAATAATACACTACTCCCAAATGTTGAGTACTATTCTGAACAAATCTTGTTCCTATTTTTCTGTACAAATGCAGTAACCTATAATTACTGTCTTGTAATGATCTGTTACAGTAACCAATAATTACTGTCTTGTAATGATCTGATACAGTAACCTATCATTACTGTCTTGTAATGATCTGATACTGTAACCAATAATTACTGTCTTGTAATGATCTGATACTGTAACCAATAATTACTGTCTTGTAATGATCTGATACAGTAACCTATCATTACTGTTTTGTAATGATCTGATACAGTAACCTATAATTACTGTCTTGTAATGATCTGATACAGTAACCTATAATTACTGTCTTGTAATGATCTGATACAATAACCAATAATTACTGTCTTGTAATGATCTGACACTGTAACCTATAATTACTGTCTTGTAATGTTAATTATTGTAACCTATAATTACTGTCTTGTAATGATCTGATACAGTAACCTATAATTACTGTCTTGTAATGATCTGACACTGTAACCTATAATTACTGTCTTGTAATGTTAATTATTGTAACCTATAATTACTGTCTTGTAATGATCTGATACAGTAACCTATAATTACTGTCTTGTAATGATCTGATACAGTAACCTATAAATACTGTCTTGTAATGATCTGATACAGTAACCTATAATTGCTGTCTTGTAATGATCTGATACAGTAACCTATAAATACTGTCTTGTAATGATCTGATACAGTAACCTATAATTACTGTCTTGTAATGATCTGATACAGTAACCTATAATTACTGTCTTGTAATGATCTGATACAGTAACCTATAAATACTGTCTTGTAATGATCTGATACAGTAACCTATAATTACTGTTTTGTAATGATCTGATACAGTAACCTATAATTACTGTCTTGTAATGATCTGATACTGTAACCTATAATTACTGTCTTGTAATGATCTGACACTGTAACCTATAATTACTGTCTTGTAATGATCTGACACCGTAACCTTTAATTACTGTCTTGTAATGATCTGATACTGTAACCTATAATTACTGTCTTGTAATGTTAATTATTGTAACCTATAATTACTGTCTTGTAATGATCTGATACAGTAACCTATAATTACTGTCTTGTAATGATCTGACACTGTAACCTATAATTACTGTCTTGTAATGTTAATTATTGTAACCTATAATTACTGTCTTGTAATGATCTGATACAGTAACCTATAATTACTGTCTTATAATGATCTGATACAGTAACCTATAATTACTGTCTTGTAATGTTAATTATTGTAACCTATAATTACTGTCTAGTAATGATCTGATACAGTAACCTATAATTACTGTCATGTAATGATCTGATACAGTAACCTATAATTACTGTCTTGTAATGATCTGTTACAGAGTAACCTATAATTACTGTCTTGTAATGATCTGATACAGTAACCTATAATTACTGTCTTGTAATGATCTGATACTGTAACCTATAATTACTGTCTTGTAATGATCTGATACAGTAACCTATACTTACTGTCTTGTAATGATCTGATACAGTAACCTATAATTACTGTCTTGTAATGATCTGATACTGTAACCTATAATTACTGTCTTGTAATGATCTGATACAGTAACCTATAATTACTGTCTTGTAATGATCTGATACTGTAACCTATAATTATTGTCTTGTAATGATCTGATACAGTAACCTATAATTACTGTCTTGTAATGATCTGATACAGTAACCTATAATTACTGTCTTGTAATGATCTGATACTGTAACCTATAATTACTGTTTTGTAATGATCTGATACTGTAACCTATAATTAATGTCTTGTAATGATCTGATACAGTAACCTATAATTACTGTCATTGTAATGATCTGATACAGTAACCTATAATTACTGTATTGTAATGATCTGATACAGTAACCTATAATTACTGTCTTGTAATGATCTGACACAGTAACCTATAATTACTGTCATTGTAATGATCTGATACAGTAACCTATAATTACTGTATTGTAATGATCTGATACAGTAACCTATAATTACTGTCTTGTAATGATCTGATACAGTAACCTATAATTACTGTCTTGTTATGATCTGATACTGTAACTTATAATTACTGTATTGTAATGATCTGATACTGTAACCTATAATTACTGTCTTGTAATGATCTGATACAGTAACCTATAATTACTGTCATTGTAATGATCTGATACTGTAACCTATAATTACTGTATTGTAATGATCTGATACAGTAACCTATAATTACTGTCATTGTGCAGTACTATTCTGAAAAAAAATAGTTAATATTTTTGTGTAATAATGTAGTAACTTACAATTACTGTCATTTAATGATATGATAATGTTGTTTTTTTAGATGCTGTGTGGAAAGAGAACCAAGATTTCCATGACAATAAGGAGCATATAATACTTTTGATGGAAAAGCTGAATATTATTGCCAGGCCATTGTCGTACACTGAAGATGGGATGTTAGTCAAGGTATGTTTAAAGAATGTCTTATGACGTAGCTCAGAACTTTTTATTTGCACTTGAAATATTCTTTTGCATTAGTGTGTAATGTTGATTCGGCCAATTCAGTCCATTTACAACATCATTCAGTATGTAATAAATTTCATTAGTAAAAAAAGAGGTATTTCTTATATTAGGTCAAGGTCAATTTATGATGGCATTGCATTATGTGGTATTTTCCATGTGCCAGTTTATTTCTTTATTTTCTTTGTTATTTCTTGATTCTTATGCCAGGTTATTTCTTGATTCTTTTGCCAGGTTATTTCTTAATTCTTATGCCAGGTTATTTCTTTATTCTTATGCCAGGTTATTTCCTAATTCTTATGCCAGGTTATTTCTTTATTCTTATTCCAGGTTAATTCATTATTATTTTGTCATTTTAATTCTTTATTCTTATGCCAGGTTATTTCTTTATTCTTATTCCAGGTTAATTCATTATTATTTTGTCATTTTAATTCTTTATTCTTATGCCAGGTTATTTCTTTATTCTTATTCCAGGTTAATTCATTATTATTTTGTCATTTTAATTCTTTATTCTTATGCCAGGTTATTTCTTAATTCTTATGCCAGGTTATTTCTTAATTCTTATGCCAGGTTATTTCTTAATTCTTATGCCAGGTTATTTCTGTATTCTTATGCCAGGTTATTTCTTAATTCTTATGCCAGGTTATTTCTTTATTCTTATGCCAGGTTATTTCTTAATTCTTATGCCAGGTTATTTCTGTATTCTTATGCCAGGTTATTTCTTTATTCTTATGCCAGGTTATTTCTTAATTCTTATGCCAGGTTATTTCTTAATTATTTTGCCATGTTCATTCATTATTCATGTTTCCATGTTATTTCATCATTATTGTGACATATTTTTTCTTTATTCCTGTTCCAGTTAATTTTTTATGTTTATGGTTTATATCTTCATTATATCTTCATGTTTTCTTTATTTTTTGCTGTGTTTTTTCTTCATATCAAGCCTATTTTATTAATGTTTGCAAAATGTCACTTTTCATTCCTTATGTACATATACAGTCTCTTATATACTTGATCTAATTTCAACATTTGTTATGCTCTTAAATGGTAATTTTCTTATCACTTTGTATAGGCTATTCACACCCAGCATGTCACTGTTGACTGACCATTTGGAAGTCTTTGTTTATTGGAATGCTCACTAACACCATGCAGAGATCTTTGTTTTTTTTTTTTGTTTTTTTTACTGTTGACTGACTCCATGTGGAGGTCTTTGTTTATTTGACTGTTGCTTAACACAGTATGTTTGTCTTTGTTGATTGGAGTTCCAGACAGATTTAGCGAAATATGTTAATTTAACCACAGCCAAATGACTTGGCATATTTACTCATCCTGCATACATTTTATTCATCCTGTATGTTTATATATAACTTTGAACTTTTCATCCTTAACACAGCATATGTTTCCAACTTTTATCATGAAATTTCAATGATTTTGTCTGAGACACACTCATTAAACCGAAAACTAAGGATGATTTTGAGTCTGACTTGATTGGATATTTATGGAAAAGTTGACAAATTATCTTAATGGACTCCACTTTGACACTAGCTAAACAAACCTGGCAAGTTTTTGTCTGTTGAATGAATGATCTACGAATCTATATCATTTTTCTGCAGTTGTCTATTCTCTGATCTTGTGCATTTTAGTCATTTTCATCCTGTTATCTCCCTACCCATCATCAGGAAGCTAGTAAATGTCTTACATACAATTATAGCTGACATTCACTGATGATATCCCTAGACAAATGTATGCAAATATCACAATTGCAATCGATATAACAGAAACCGATAGTCAGGAATTGGCACACACATATTAACAGTTATACATGCAGATTGATTCAGAACATACAAACACAGACTATTACATACAGACGTCTTTCCATATTTTGAGAAAGTACATGATTGGTTTAAAATGAACATAAATACCATTCAGAACATACAAACACAGAATATTACATGCAGACATCTTTCCAAATTTTGAGAAAGTACATAATTGGGTTAAAATGAACAGAACATAAATACCATTCAGAACATACAAACACAGAATATTACATGCAGACGTCTTTCCAAATTTTGAGAAAGTACATAATTGGGTTAAAATGAACATAAATACCATTCAGAACATACAAAAACAGAATATTACATACAGATGTCTTTCCACATTTTGAGAAAGTACATGATTGGGTTAAAATGAACATAAATACCATTCAAATTTTGTTAAGGCTACATCAGAAAGGTTGTGTTTCATTAGGGTTTTCATGTCAAGATGTTTTGCAACTTTGGCCATGTATATCTTTGTCTCTAAATCTCTATGTCTGTATGCCTGACTCTCTCTCTCTGTATGTATGTACTATATATATATATATATATATATATATATATATATATATATTCAATAACGAAGAATTATGTTTAAAAATCAAATGTTTGGTTGATGAACCATTACTTTTGGAGCTTGCATATCTAAAGGATAAGAAATAACAGTAGAAACGATTACCATTATAATGCCAATTTTATTTTATTAAAATGATTATACATTCAGACAACTGATATAGCCACCATAATCACTTTAATGAAAATCTTGTTATTCCTACATATAAATGGCTGATCACATCGATATTGTATATTTTCACCAAAAGACATCTTATGATGTATAAGTAACCAAAAGACTTCTTATGATGTATAATTAACCCTAAGACTTCTTATGATGTATAATTAACCAAAAGACTTCTTATGATGTATAAATAACCCTAAGCGAATATCAAGCCATTATAATACACACTAGATTTCATCATTATCCAAGCTAAATGGAAAGACGTATTCACACAGTTTCCACCAGAAGAATTATTATGATGCCTTGTTTGTACTCAATATTCAATGTGTCCACCATTTCTTAAATATCAAAGATAATTTCAGAACTCAGCAGGTAACAAGAAGAAATGGTCTTGAATTCTTGTAAATTCATTGCAGCCAATTGAGTTTCAGACCCTTTGATGGTCACTTGTTAAACATCATTGTGATATTGTTTTGTCATATATCTGGGCAAGATCAAGTCTTCAAAGGGCAAGCTCAATTTTCCAGTCAGCTTACAGGACATGTTTATATTTATAAACTTTTTCCAGCCCTTATAAAAACTTCAAAATTGAAGAAAAATGTTTTTTTTTTATACTTCAGAGTTTTGCTTTTACAATATTTGTAATTTTTTACACCTGCCCTCAAATTGAACTTATTATGTTGTGATGTTGTCCAGCTGTCTATCTGTTCCTAACCAGAGCTTGAGTTCTCTTACCATTGCTAATCCCCCTCCTGGCTACAAAGCATGGAATATATCCAATGCTCTGTACATTTTGTTGAATATGGCAACTAACAGAGTCAACGTTTTGCATTGGTATGAGTCCTCTGATGAGATTCCAGATGAGGAGATCTTGTACTTTTTAAGAATTCAGAAAATTGATATTTTATGTTAAGAATTTTACACTTACACACACATATATATATATATATATATATATATATATATATATATATATATATATCTTTGTTTTGCTTACATGTTTGCCCATTGTTTTCCTTTCATCAGATATCTGAACTTACTCAGCACTATATCCATTTAGCCAGGATTGTGTTGATTTGCCTAGATACATACGCAGAAACCTAACTTTATAGGTTGCTGCATTTTGGACCAAGGAATAAAACCATCAAGTTCCAGCTCTGAATGTCAAAGGTCATGTTCTCAGTGACAGAAATAAAATGCATTTGAATAATAATAAAAAATATTTAAATTATGGGTCAAAACTTAAATGTTGAAAACATAATAACTATAAGAAAAAAAATGTGTATAAGACAGCTACAGTTCTTTGAATGAACTTCATGGATTGCTTGCATCTGAGAAAAAGAAGGCACCTGGTTACAGTACTAACATAAAAAGATATAATTTTTCACAAAATTGAATATGTTTAGTTACATGTCTTCACAGCACTTTGTAGATAGTTTGCATTAGAGACATCAAAGATAGTGTTTTCAAGTTAGTAGGGCAAGATCAGAGTGAATTCTAGCAGAAAGATTTCCACATAAAAACAAAAACCCTATGTCAAAGAAAGGCCAAACATTGTTGATAGCCTGCTACTGAAACAATATATCACATATCATTTGATCAATATTTGAAACGCTTACGCGACTGAAATTGGAAGTAGACAACTATATTTATCAAAATTATAATATAGCGTTTACATTGATCAAAGAACATTTTTTATACTGGCCCATGGCTGGTGACTTAAAAAAAATATAACAATCCAAGACTTGAGCTCCAAAAGCCTGAACTCCAATGCCTATGTGGCCAAAATTGACCTTTTTCAATATTATTTATCACACATTATTGGAATTGCTGCAGAAAAAAATAATAATCATGATTTGTGTGTTTATCTGAATCTCAAACCATTTCACACAAAGCAATGTTTTTCTCTGTGTCTTGGATCTTTGCTAGCCAAGATGCCAATGTCTTAATCCAATCTGCACCTTGACAATGCTTTGGGTCTGTGAATTTCATTGTAAGTCATGGTAAGCCAATTCATCCAATCAAAATCAAGTTGTTCAAATTTCAAATTTGAACCTAGGTCCTACATGATCCGTACAATGGAAGCACACAACTTGAACTGACTGATAAACAATTTTCCACTGCCAATCCATGTCTGCACAAATACATCCTTTACCTCAAATAAAACATGCAATATCTTCTGTCTGGTACACAGTCCTACGTTCAATGTTAAAATTACCATGTGTCCTTTTGAAGTCAGTTGCCTCCCCCATTTTAAGCCAATGTACAAAGTAACAATACACCGATGCTACATGCATTTGGTTAGTTGGCATTTCATACTTGGGAGACAACTCATGAAATCCAATAGATTTTGCTATGGCAAAGCACTCAAGACTGATCGATTTGCCAAGGTGTAAATAGGATTAACAAAATTGCAGGTCCTGAGGTCAGCCATTATCTAATTGCTCTAACAATGTCCTTCTTATATCCGTGGATCAGCAGTGTTTATGTTTGGAATCCTGTCTTGATTTATATACATTTTATGTTCACACCTTAAATGTTGTTCTAAGATGTTTATTTGTTTAACATGTATTCCTTTACATTATTGTAAGCATACCTATCAGGCTTTACATTAATGTTAGTGTCAACACTGGATAGCATGATTATTATTCATTAAACTTCCTCTGGAACAAATCTTGAACAATGCAATAGAAATTAAACAAGACCATGTAAACAATCAGAATAAGGACACAAATTTTATTGACAAACTCATTTTAGTCTGTTTTTTTCTCATTTTATAAATCTCGATTGTGCTGAAAAGATGGATGATATTTATTATCAAAGATGCAAAATCCATTATGGACCAGATTTGATCCAATCATTACTTCTGATACCTAAAAATATCCACATGCATTTGGCTTAAATTTTCCAGATTAGCCTACCGCAATAACGAAATTAATAGATTGTCATATATACATGCTAGCCTTAATTGCATTAGGCAGCCACACATCGTTACACCAGTTGCAACAATTGCTTGAACAGATTTGGTCCACACTAGACTGGTTCTGGTTTGTTTCTGGTACATACATATCCAAGACAGTAATTTTATAATAATAATAATAATAATAATAATAATAATAATAATAATAATGAGGACTTTGTATAGCGCCTAATCTTTCGAAGCTCTAAGTGCTTTACACCATCAATAATGATATGACTACACTACAGAACAAGAAATGACAAAAACAAGGAAATTGGAAAACATAAAAACATGCTGAAAACATGTAAGATATAAAACATGATTAGGTCGTTAAGTTTGTCCCTGCAGTCGAAACAGGCAAGTCTTAAGAGCACTCTTAAAAGGGACCACTGTGTCTTTATGTCTAATTTCAATGGGCAATTCATTCCACGTCACCTGGCCCTGGTTTGCAAATGAACGTTGTCCATATGACTTTGTTTTCACCTTGGGAACAATGAGTATACGATTATCAGAAGAAGAGCGTAATGATGTAGCTGGTGTATACACATGGGTGAGGCTGGATAGGTATGTTGGACTGGAGTCTGTCATTGAAACATAGTAGCACAGAGAAGAAATTTTGTGTTTGATTCTGTATCGAATTGATAGCCAGTATACCGTACAGAGCAGTGGTGAGGTGTGCTCTGATCAAGGTACTCTAAAGATGATCCATGCAGATGTGTTTTGAACTCTTTGAAGTTTCTGGAGTAAATATTGTGACGAACCAGACAGAATTGAATTACAATAGTCCAGTCTTGAAAGTACTAATGAACACACAAGTGTTTTAGTGGCATCAACTGAAAGATATTTACGAATGGAACTGATGCGTATCATTCAAGATATGCAGCCTTGCGTATGTTCATGACATGTTGGTGCAATGTGAGAGTACTGTCTAGAGTAACGCCTAGGTTCCGTACTGACTGAGAATTTAATGTTGGTGTTGCTGATATTTATTGTCTGAGGTAAAGGATGTGAATGAGACTTTTTTTGTGTTGTGATCAGAATAGCCTCAGTTTTATCATCATTCATCTGCAGCTTGTTACATGTCATGCATGATTTCACATCAGAAATGCACTTATCTACTCCATGGATGGTAGCATCAACTTCAGTTGGGTGGCTAGACTTGTATATTTGGGTGTCATCAGCATACAGTTGGTGTAACACTGGGTGATGATCTATGACACTTGAGAGCATCCAAGTGTACAGAATGAAGAGAACAGGCCCAAGAACAGATCCCTGTGGAACAGCACAACATACGTCAACTGGGCTGGATTGTATTCCATTTGCAGATATAATTTGTGTCCTGTTGACTAAGTAGGACTTGAACCCCTGTAAGGCTATAGTCTGGCTGCCAAACACATGCTGGAGATGGTGAAGTAATATATCATGGTCTATTGTGTCAAATGCTGCAGATAAATCCAGGAGAGTGAGGACTGTAAGCAGAGAGAATGTCACTAAATACTTTCAGAAGAGTAGTTTCAGTACTGTGGCAAGGGCGATATGCAGACTGTACATTACTAAAAAGACTGTTTGAATTCAAATGAGATACAAGTTGAGTTAGAACAACCTTTTCTAAGATTTTTTATATGAATGGGAGATTAGAAACTGGGCGGTAGTACTTTAAATTGTTATGGTCAAGTGTTGGTTTCTTCAGCAGTGGTTTTACGATGGCAGTTTTGAAAAATGATGGGAGTTCCCCAGATGAGAGAGAGATATTAATAACATCAGTTAGTGAAGGCAATATTGGGTCTAAGCACTCAAGCAGCAGTGATGTCGGAATTGGATCAAGTTCACAAGACATTGGTGCACATTTCATCACGATTGTCCATACTAAAACAGGTTCAAATGATCCTAATGGTTGTCGTGAAATTCTGGTCTGGTCTGGTTGAAGAAATTTGCAAATTGGTCTGGTAGGTCTAGTGGAGAGAAGGTTGTTGGAAGTGGAGTACATTTGTTCCTTGACATTAGTTTGTTAGTTATCTTGAAGAGCTCTTTGCAGCTGGAACTCTCCGTGATCTTATTACTGTAGTGGGATGATTTGGCTAAATGGACTATGTGACGTTCTTCTTAGCGGCTTTGTAGATTTGTTTATGAATAGTGAGTCTGGTGGAAAGCCAAAGCCTCTCTGCTTTTCTGCAATGTCTTTTATCAGTGCAAAACTTGTTCCTAACACTGCTATACCATGGAGATACTCTGCATTTGGTGGCTGGGGCATGTTTTTCAAGCAATGAATGCAGTCAGTTATCAAGTTGTTCCACTTGTTGGATGTAAGAAAGTTGTTAGGTTTTCTTGGATGTCATACATGAATTTGGTTCTATTTATCATACAGAGGTTTCTCTTAGTAGTAAATAAAGGTGGAGGGTTAGGGACTGATATGTTGAGATGGCATACAATGCAGAGGTGATCTGATGCAAGTTCATGGGACACAAGGGTGGATTGCAGAATAGTATCATCAGGTCTATAAAAAAACCAGACTGAGTCTAAAATGTGACCAAGTTTATAGGTGGGTTGGTTAACTGACTGTTTAAGATTGAAAACATGAATGGAATCTAGGAGTTTTGATGTGTATGGTTTTCCAGGACAGTCAAAGTGAAAGTTGAAATCTCCAAGAATAATTAAGTTGCCACCTATCGAATTTCCAAAATCTCTCTTTTTGGAACTGCTCCAAAAAAGAGAGATTTAGTCAGCATGTTTTTTATACTATTAGGAGGATGGTAGAGACAGAAAAAATGGAGAATTTAACCAAGTTTCTGTCAGGAAGAAGACATCAATATTCTGGTCGTTGAGAAAATTAACAATTTCTCTGCACTTTTCCGGTGATCCTACTGATTGAGCATTGAATAATGCAATACGTAGTGGTATCCCTTGGACAGTTGACACAAGGGTTGATGATTTAAGAGGAATTTGAACCAGGTTATTAAAATTAACGGCAGAATTTTTAAGTTGTTTATCCGTTACGGGTGAAAGGGAGAAAATTGGAATTCTTCTTGTTGTTCTATGCCGGCCAGCTTTGAAAGAACGTTTCTTTTTTCACTTCCGTTTACATTTAAGAAATGATGAATCGTTTAGTCTTGAGCACAATGTAGTATCTGGAACCAAGGTGTGGTCATTTAATCCAGATAATGAGGGTCTGTCATATTGTAAGTGGTCACGTGACGGCGGTTTATTAAAAAAACAAATGACATCTTAACATTGGGACAAAACAGCTGAGAAAACTTTGAATTGTTCTCGTTTCCAAAACAAGGAGATGAATTAACACATACGAACGGAACAGCCAATGCATGATGAAACACAATAATGTAGACGATGATAGAGAGCAAGCACAAATATAAATATAGCACAAAATCGGAAGAGCCTATCTCAAGCAGTCAAGCGATGGTGGCCATCTTTCCGGAGCTCCATGCATGTTAAAACCATGTGTGTAATAATTATAGTAACAGAAATGCCCTCTATACCACAACTCCGCAGCTTGGTTTAGCAGTTATTTGTGAAATAACGGGCCATTCATTATGGTAACTCTCGAACACAATGCCTCATAAAGGAAACATTGTGTGAGCTGTACCATCTTGACAAATCATGTTCTAAAATGTTCTTTCGGTCATATTCTTAAGTAATTGGTTTTGAGTCCGTTAAAAATTGTTAGTCATAATTGAATGTTTCAGATTAAGCTTATTCTGAAGTATACGAATCAGCATGTCATTCGTACCACAGATAGCGGGGTATTAAATGAATCAGCATGTCATTCGTACCACAGATAGCGGGGTATTAAATGAATCAGCATGTCATCCGTACCACAGATAGCGAGGTATTAAATGAATCAGCATGTCATCCGTACCACAGATAGCGAGGTATTAAATGAATCAGCATGTCATCCGTACCACAGATAGCGAGGTATTAAATGAATCAGCATGTCATCCGTACCACAGATAGCGAGGTATTAAATGAATCAGCATGTCATCCGTACCACAGATAGCGAGGTATTAAATGAATCAGCATGTCATCCGTACCACAGATAGCGAGGTATTAAATGAATCAGCATGTCATCCGTACCACAGATAGCGAGGTATTAAATGAATCAGCATGTCATCCGTACCACAGATAGCGAGGTATTAAATGAATCAGCATGTCATCCGTACCACAGATAGCGAGGTATTAAATGAATCAGCATGTCATCCGTACCACAGATAGCGAGGTATTAAATGAATCAGCATGTCATCCGTACCACAGATAGTGAGGTATTAAATGAATCAGCATGTCATCCGTACCACAGATAGCGAGGTATTAAATGAATCAGCATGTCATCCGTACCACAGATAGTGAGGTATTAAATGAATGAGTTGGTCTGATACCTGATTGGCTCTTCTGTTTGCATTTTTGGAAGCTACTTGCTTGTGGTACATGTATATACATTAGGTCATCATTTTTTCAGGTGAATTTTATTTTATGTCTCTGGTATATACATTAGGTCATTATTTTCACAGGTGAAATTGATTTTATGTGTCTGGTATATACATTATGTCATCATTTTCTCAAATTAAATTGATTTTATGTGTCTGGTATATACATTATGTCATCATTTTATTTGATGAATTTAACTTTATCTTTCATAGTTTATCTTGCATTTGCTTAGAAGAAAATGCAAAGTTGTGACACTTGAGAGAACATGTTAAATAATTTTCTCTAAAAAGATTTTGCATGCTTTTTATGCTGAGCAAACAAATGAGCATTGGTTCTTAATAGACCATAACTGAGATCAGTTAGACCCCTATTGTTCATGGTACTGGCTGATATCTGCATCATCTTACAGATTATCTTTCTTTCATTTACATGGCATGTACTCTTAAGGGCAAGAAATTTACAGATAACTTTCATACAAATGTACATGGACACAGTTCCATCTTATCATACCTATGCTATGTCCTATAATTACATTGAATTCATTGTAACGAACCTTTGCCACCTTTCTTATATTTTAGGAAGAGAACTACTACCTTGCCCCGTGTATGCTTCGGCAAGCAACACCGAAAGAAGTTATCTGCCCTAAATCAGATCCAGAGAATGAAACTACATCAGTCCTATGCTATGTGTGTAAAGGAAAGTTTCTTCCAACACCTATTTTCCATAGGCTTGTTGGAGCATGCCTAACTCGATGGCCCATTGCCAAAAAGAGGTCTGAAAATCAAATTTACTGTGGCTGTTGTGTGTTTTACCTTGACCATCATCACAGACTTATCCTGCATTTTTTTGGCCATGTCATTTTTGCTCGAGCCATTGGAAGGGGAGTCACAGACACACGTCAATCTTCAAAGCTCTGCACTGAAGCAAGAAAGTTCATCTTTGAGAACTTGTTAAAGATAACTAGAAACCTTGGTCAGAGTCTAGAGTTTGAGATGCATATACAGTGTCCTAATTGTGATGCAGACAGTACTGAGGGACTATTTGCTGTGCCATTACTCCAAAAGCATGAAAAAGTTGTATGTGATTCTCATGATGAGAGTCATACACTTGTGTCTCAAAAACTGCTTAGATTATGGTTTGAGGATGGGGTGAGTATTAGTGAAGTAGTCCTACAAGAATCTGTGTACAGTACAGCTCATGTATATTTTCAAAAATCCATGCAACACAGTGGTAGTGGATAGATAGTGGTGGAGAGGAGTAAGAAAACTATCCTTCCTTATCTCTCCACATGCCCACTGGAGTTGCCATGGTGAATCACAGTGAGTGATGACATATAATGGACATAAATGGGTTACAGTGGCTTGTAATGTATATAAGTTTAGTACTGTGGCTTGTAATGTTCAGACATGGGGTACAACTAAGTCTGGTAAACAGTAGTGGGTATGTATCAGTCCTAAATGGATAATTAAAATTTTTTTTTACTTTAATGGCCGACTCTTTGTATCAGGGTATATTTTATAAATAAATGTTATGAGCAAAATCACAGTATAGGAAGAATTTAGTGAAACTGATTAATGATGTACTCAACAACCAGTTGACACCAATGTTACATTTGTAAGAGAGTGTCTTGGTCCTCATGGTACTTAATAGGTACTTTAACAGATAAGATGTCTTGGTCCTCTTGGTACTTAATAGGTAGTTTAACAGATAAAATGTCTTGGTCCTTGTAGTACTTAATAGGTAGTTTAATAGATAAAATGTCTTGGTCCTCTTGGTACTTAATAGGTAGTTTAATAGATAAAATGTCTTGGTCCTTGTAGTACTTAATAGGTAGTTTAATAGATAAAATGTCTTGGTCCTCTTGGTAGTTAATAGGTAGTTTAATAGATAAAATGTCTTGGTCCTCATAGTACTTAATAGGTAGTTTAATAGATAAAATGTCTTGGTCCTCATAGTACTTAATAGGTAGTTTAACAGATAAAATGTCTTGGTCCTCATAGTACGTAATAGGTAGTTTAATAGATAAAATGTCTTGGTCCTCATAGTACGTAATAGGTAGTTTAATAGATAAAATGTCTTGGTCCTCATAGTACGTAATAGGTAGTTTAATAGATAAAATGTCTTGGTCCTCATAGTACTTAATAGGTAGTTTAATAGATAAAATGTCTTGGTCCTCATAATACTTAATAGGTAGTTTAATAGATAAAATGTCTTGGTCCTCTTGGTACTTAATAGGTAGTTTAATAGATAAAATGTCTTGGTCCTCTTGGTAGTTAATTGGTAGTTTAACAGATAAAATGTCTTGGTCCTCTTGGTACTTAATAGGTAGTTTAACAGATAAAATGTCTTGGTCCTCTTGGTACTTAATAGGTAGTTTAATAGATAAAATGTCTTGGTCCTCATAGTACTTAATAGGTAGTTTAACAGATAAAATGTCTGGGTCCTCTTGGTACTTAATCTAGTTTAACAGATAAAATGTCTTGGTCCTTGTGGTACTTGATAGATAGTTTAACAGATAAAATGTCTTGGTCCTTGTGGTATTTAATAGGTAGTTTAGTATATAAAATGGCAGCAGCTGGTTGATCAAACTCACAAATGTGCATAATGGAGTGAACTTCATAAACATACTTGGAGAAGGACTTTCTTTATATTTTTAAGTGACATGTAGAAAATTATAGCTATTTGAATTGTGTTGGATAAAAGTACCTGATGGTAACCTGATTAAAATTGTCATAATAATTACTATATTCAGTCATAATTTATGAGCTGAATGCTTAAATTTTCTGTTAACAAATATTTAACCATTTTGATCAGGGACAGACTGTCATGAAAGGCATTGAGGATGGAAGAGAGTCCAAAGTAACAGAAAAAGGAGAGGTTGTTTCATTGGATAGTGTGTCCTCTACTTCCATTAAGAAAGGTATGTCTAAAAGATTTTGTTGAGAAAGAGATATATCATGTTTTCCTGTATGTCTGTCTGTCTGTCTTGCATGCAATATTGTTAGCACAACTGGTCCTGTTTTTAAAGTTTATCATTATACTGGTAAGCAAGTAAAGATGTGCAGTCTGACAAATCAACTATCTCCTGAATTTTTTTTTTTTTGTTATTGCCTTAATACCATAAATAGGTGTCACTAATAATTTTACATCCAGAGAATTAGTCTACTGATGAGGGAATAAGAAATAGAGTTCTAAACTGAGATGCACCCATTGATTAGTTAGTATAACATGGATTTAATGGGTTTATTATTATTATTAGTATTAGTATTATTATTATTATTAGTTGTATTTCTTTATTGTTATTATTAGCTGTATTATTATTATTATTATTATTATTATTACTATTATTATTATTATTATTAGTTGTTGTATTTATTTATTATTATTATTATTAGTTGTATTATTATTAAAATTATTAATTGTATTTCTTTATTATTATTATTAGTTGTATTTATTTATTTTTATTATTAGTTGTACTATTATTATTATTTGTTGCATTTATTTATTTTTATTATTATTATTAGTATTATTATTATTATTATTATTATTATTATTATTATTATTATTTGTATTTATTATTAGTTGTACTATTATTATTATTATTACTATTATTATTATTATTAGTTGTATTATTATTAAAATTATTAATTGTATTTCTTTATTATTATTATTATTATTATTTGTATTTATTTATTATTATTATTAGTTGTACTATTATTATTATTATTATTAGTTGTATTTATTTATTTTTATTAATATTATTATTATTATTATTATTATTATTATCATTATTATTATTATTATTTGTATTTGTTATTATTATTATTACTATTATTATTATTAGTTGTATTTATTTATTATTATTATTTGTTGTACTGTTATTATTATTATTATTATTAGTAGTAGTAGTAGTAGTAATAGTAGTAGAAGTAGTAGTAGTAGTAATTTCATTCTCTGTTCTATAGTTGACAATTAAGACTTAATGTCCTTAGTTGGTCATAGTTCTGTGCCCATAGAAGATTGTGTGCTGTCCATCATGCATCTTGATATATGGTATATTTATCTGTCCTTTGTGGGTCCTGTGCTGTCCATAATACATCTGGTTTTATTTTATGGCATTGTATCCTTAGTTGGCCATGGTTCTGTGCCCATAGAAGGTTGTGTGCTGTCATGATGCATGTAAGAATAATGGCACTGAAAAATCATCAAATGTCCCAGGTCCAAAATGGATTCAAGTTGTAATTTTAAAAAATGTATTCAGACCTTCCTGGATCATGGGGTAAAAGGCTTAGCTATAGGCTCCGAGTGGTGAAATGTTGTTTTTGTTTTGCATGTGTATAGGTTGGGAGTGGTGAAATGTTTATGTTTTGCATGTCTATAGGTTGGGAGTGGTGAAATGTTGTTTATGTTTTGCATGTCTATAGGTTGGGAGTGGTGAAATGTTGTTTTTGTTTTGCATGTGTATAGGTTGGGAGTGGTGAAATGTTTATGTTTTGCATGTCTATAGGTTGGGAGTGGTGAAATGTTGTTTATGTTTTGCATGTCTATAGGTTGGGAGTGGTGAAATGTTTATGTTTTGCATGTCTATAGGTTGGGAGTGGTGAAATGTTGTTTAAGTTTTGCATGTCTATAGGTTGGGAGTGGTGAAATGTTGTTTATGTTTTGTATGTCGATAGGTTGGGAGTGGTGAAATGTTTGTTTTGCATGTCTATAGGTTGGGAGTGGTGAAATGTTTAAGTTTTGCATGTCTATAGGTTGGGAGTGGTGAAATGAGGTTGTTTATGTTTTGCATGTCTATAGGTTGGGAGTGGTGAAATGTTTATGTTTTGCATGTCTATAGGTTGGGAGTGGTGAAAAGAGGTTATTTATGTTTTGCTCAGTATGCATGACATACAGCCAGTCTTTCTAATGCTTTTTTCAAACTCCACATCCAATTCTATAACTGATTGATTAATAGCAAGCAAATGTAATATTACATGTGACATACAGGTTATTGATTGTAAATAAGCATACCTCTCTCTGTCATCAAGACTCTGTTTCCCTGAGAGTTTACAAATATTGTGTATGATGAGTTATTTACTATGTCACCAAGTTAGAGAGATAGAAACCTAAATTGTGATTTTACAATATTTCTAAATCCTGCTTAGTGAAACAGTCAGCTCTGAAATATTTTGAATGCGTAGTGAGTGATATCAAGCCCACTTGGGGCTGTTGTTTTTATACAGCATGCATTGTAATCCCATTTTTCTATTCACATTTAGCCTTGTGTAGTTTACCTACCACTACATTAGGTTTAGTCATTCTTTACACTCGCAGGTTTGCAATTATATTATGGATATTATATGTGTCACTGATTTCTAAAATCCTGATTTGTATAAAGTGGTTAATTTATCCGTTGAATATGTTGTTGCTTGTATTTGAAAGTTAATTGGATTTCATTTAATACAGATTTAGTGCTTTATTTTGCTAGATACCGTAGTCAGTGGTTACAGTGAAAAATACAACAAGTACAAGACTTAATTATTTTAGTGCAAAAAAAACAGCACCACATGTTCAAAGTAAAATAATTGCATTCACTACAAACTTTTCATAATGGCGATTGGAAAGTATCAACTCGTTGCATGAAGGGACCTAAAGGATCATAATGTTGGACTTGAAAATTACATGATCATTCACCATTGATCACACACCATATAGCTGGAACTTGCAGTTTAAGTCATCATCGCTCTATAATTGCATGGGTATTAGATTAATTAGCTTCCTGGTCATGTGATCAGTGTGGCTCACAGCCAATCATTGACCAGTGTAACAAACTACCTAGAGTCAAGGCAATATGTAACTACATAGTTAACAATCTCCAAATAGTGATTAGTCATTTTGAGTTGAAACAAGATGTAAAGACATGCTTTAAAATTCTGGATAGTGAATTTATAAATCAATTTGTGTCCAATCAGTCTGTAAAAATATGGTTCATGGCCTCTAGATATTGAATTTATAAGTCAGTTTGAGTCCAGGAGATATAACAAGACATTGTTTCGCAAAGTACAGGTAGTGAATTGCAATGTCTGGACAGAGGTTGAAGTAATTACAGTGACTGTTGATAATTATTCCAATGAAATTTATACTATTGAAATAAATTTCTGCTCTTTATAGAATTACTTTTGAATTTGCCTTTTATAGAAAATTAAGATTTTTCCACCTAATGTTATTATATCTGCCCTCATTTGTGTCTTCCATGTGTCATTGTAATGACCAGGTTATTAGGCTTCAGTGACCTATAATTTGTAATTTCAACTAAATTTTCAGGTAGATTTTCCTATGGATACATTATTATGATAGGTGTTTCAAGTGATTTTGCAGTAAAGTGCAACTTTGAATTTCAACTATAGAAGCTCGTGGTTCTGTGTAATCAAGATTAAATGAGTAAGCACTTGTACACTTATCTTTGCAATAGTGCCTTGTTCAGACACAAAATCCTAGTTTTGAAGAATATGTCAAGTTGTGTTTGCAGTAGTCCCTTGTATAGACCCAAAGTTATTGTGCCCGATTCTAATATACAGAATTAGATATACTTCTGTTGGCAGGAGTGCCTTGTTCAGACCCAAAATTGTTGTGCCAGCTTCTACAGAAATCACAGCAAGCTGCTTCTGCCAGCCAGTCTACACTGGAAGCAAACTGTCTGTCAGTGGGGCTGGAACTTCATGGTGAAACTCCTGCTGATGGGAACTGCTTTTTTGAGGCTGTCTCCAGTCAGCTTCAGCGATTAAATTGCGTTGTACAAAAATCCCCACAACAGCTACGCCAGGAAGTAGTTGCCTTCATGAGGGCTAATAAAGTGATACAGGTAAGTAACATTGTATGCCTTCTAAACTAAGAAGGGGAATATGAAGGGCATTTTTTAAATATTTTCCTGGATGAACCATGAAGGAGATGCTGAAATCACAATTTTTTAACCTTCTCCCACTTGCATGTTAATGGCTTGATTATCAGAAATTGTAAGCATAAACAAGTCGCCTCTTTTGTGACTATACATATCAACCATTACCTTTCAGTAAGAGTACACTTGTCCTTGGATTTGCGTGCACTTACCTAACGGTATAATGTTATAGTTGTAGCAACTATCCTGTTAGCAAGGAACATCCTGGTTCTCTTTCAAAACTTTTAATCTCATGTTCTATTCATAGCAGCTGTATGGCAGGTGAGGACAGAACAGACTGGTTTCCTAATTTTAATCTTTACATGCAGATTAATTGTTCTAATTGATATTTAGTGCATAACCAGTCTAAAGGTATTTGACACTAACAAGTATAGTTAATTTAGTCAGTACGTATATGAAAGCAAAATTATCACCTTTTAAATAATTTCAATGGCAGATTCGAAAAGGCAAAACATAAACGAGTTAAAAAAATAACAAAATCCTTGAAATATGAAAACATGGACAGCATCACTTGATGTCTATGACAGGCCATGTGAAAATAATTTTAATATTTGGCACTAAACGTTTTCAGATGGATTCTAGTCAATGTGTGTGTAAAGCTAAAACTTCTACATATGAAAACTTGAAACAATAAATGATGTTAAAAGATGAGGAGAGAATAAGTCATTGTTCATTGAAATTTTAGCATGTTATATGTGGGATAAGCTCATATCACCTGAACTATATATATATTATAGGGTAGAGAGAGTTGTTGTTATATTAGGGTATAAGGCCATTTTTCAGCCCAAGATAGGCTATGCCTGATGGCCAGTATTAATGGTGGAGGAAAAACTTTGGAAATCCCAGGGAAGAACCAAGGACCCATGAGAAGTTACTGGCAAGCTTTCTCAAATACCCATGTTAACTGTGCCTGAGACTCAAGCCCATGCAGACAGAGGTGAGGTCAAGTTTGATTGATCAAGAATGGTGAGCATATTAGACCATAAAGCCAATCAGGGTAGAGATAGATGTATACAATCGGAAAATATTTCTGCATTTCTGCTGTATCTGTGAAGTACTGGACTTAAAAAACAAACGTATATGTAATACAAATATTAAAGAAAATACAATTATGTTAGGCACATGCGTTTATCCCAGTGAATTGTATTACTGACTCTGTATCATTCTGTACCAGATTGCTATGTGAGTCGCTGAACTTGTACTGTGTTAGTTTGCAACTTAGTTAGCAATGCACTTTCAGCATGCTCAGGTAACAGACCATGCAGTCAGTGACCATATCATTCATTCTATTTTAGTTTTATTTAACAAGATCATATAGCAAATATGAAAAATATTTAATAACTTTATGTTAATATGATGTTTTCATCTGACCCACATTGACAACACAGAGGATGGGTAATGAAAAATCAGCATCCTTGTCTTATTATGATGAATTTAATATCGAATTAATGTATTAGCTAACCAATTACTTTACTGATTTAATATGGAATTTATTAACTAACCTATTACTTTACTGATTTAATATGGAATTTATTAGCTAACCAATTACTTTACTGATTTAATATGGAATTTATTAACTAACCAATTACTTTACTGATTTAATATGGAATTTATTAACTAACCAATTACTTTACTGATTTAATATGGAATTTATTAACTAACCAATTACTTTACTGATTTAATATGGAATTTATTAACTAACCAATTACTTTTCTGATTTAATATTGAATTTATTAACTAACCAATTACTTTACTGATTTAATATTGAATTTATTAACTAACCAATTACTTTACTGATTTAATATTGAATTTATTAACTAATATTTTATCTTAGTGATTTAATATTGAATTTATTAACTAACCGATTACTTTACTGAATGTTTCTGATCTACTCAGGCATCGGAAGGCACCATACATTTGGATAGTTTCATCTACACTGAGTCGTTCGATGTCTACTGTACGCGTATGGCCAGGGATAGCGAATGGGCTGATCATGTGGTGGTGGTTGCAATGGCTAGGATGCTACAAATCGACATTATGATTGTAACTAGCTCACCATCATCAGGTCCTGAAAACATCATTGTTTGGGTTGTTGGAAAAACAGCTTTTCAAGAGGATCCCATTCTTCTGGGACATGTATGGGAATCCCATTACATTTCATTACAACCCATAGGTAAGTCTCGAAGAAAAACAACCTTGAATGTATATTTAGTGTTGCTTAAATCCATTTGTTCAGCAGGAGAGTAGTTAAGTAATGTGATAAGTTTGTTAATTGTACACTTAATCTTAATGATAGCGAGGTGTTGTCACACTCCTTTGAACTACAATTAGACGCATCTTGATGGAAGACCACCTAAATCTGCCTGCAGAAAAACATGCATTCAATCATACAAACCATTTATCATACTGTATTCAAGATATGCATTCAGTCATACAGATGATGTATCATACTGTATTTAAGACATGCAGTCCATTATACAGATCATTTATCATACTATATTTAAAACATGCAGTAAATCATACAAATCATTTATCATACTGTTTTCAAGACATGCAATCAATCATACAGATCATGTATCATACTGTATTAAGACATGCAGTCAGTCATACAAATCATGTATCATACTGTATTTAAGACATGCAGTCCATCATACATATCATATACAGATTATATTGTATCCAAGACATGCATTCAGTCATACAGATCATGTATCATAATGTATTCAAAACATGCAGTCAATCATACATATTATATATCATACTGTAATCAATACATGCTGCATTCAGTATATCATATATACATATATCATATGGTGTATAGAATAGTTGAGTGGTCTATGTAAGGACAAAACTGAGTGATATAGATAATTATTAAGGGGAAAATTTATGGCAGTAAATATTGTAATATTACCTGCTACCTAATATTTGTATATCAAACTATGGAGCAGCAAACAAGAGCATATGACCTGAATATCATGCAGGGTGGTCAGATAAAAAAGTATTTGAAGAAAAAAGTATTTTACTTCTTGAAATTTAGACATGATTCAAGAAATATTTATAGTACCTTGGTGAAAAAAACTAAATATAAAATGTAACTTAACCAACCAAAACAATTGGATTTGACAAAGCATTTTGAGTTAACATACATAATTACGAAAAATTCTAATCTATTTTGGTTTCAGTATAAATTACTGCATTGAGCTCTTGCCCAAACACTTGGAATGGCAAATGATAATGAATATTCTTTTTGTATGATTCACCTGAAACATGTTGCTATCTGTTTGTGAGACTGTGCAACTTTGAAACAGTTATGGAATGTTTTGACAGGTTACATAGCCAACTGCAAAAACATAAAAAGCATGAAATTTAGCCTAAAAAAGCAGACATTTGCCTCAGACTTTAACTTTGCTTGATATGATCCTTCATAAGCCTTAAAAATCAGCCATGGGTTATTGTATTAAGTATTTTTATGGTAGATTTTTGTTATGCAAATATAAATCTATAAACAGCAGTTTGAAGCAAGAATCATTATTTAGGATAGTTAGGTTGGTATTGTTAAATGATAACTTCCGGTATAGAGGATGCATACATTTTTACACTACTGCTGACAATGATGACGCAGAACCAGTATAAGCACAATGGTAGCTTAATTTTGAGCTATAGTATATGTGTTTATCCTTCATGAAGTTTTACTAAATTTACCGTTGTATCAGTTGATGATTTTAGTAATTTGTGGGTAGAGAGGGTGACCTTAAAAATTCACAGTAACAAACATCAAATTAGACTTAAATTGTTAGCCTTGCTGCTACTATGAACCCAGGAATACTTGTTGGTGTGTTAGAAGCAGGCAATGCAATTCATTTTATATTGCATTTATCTAAAAGGCACATTTGTAGTAGTATGTGCCATGAACTAAAACTCCCTTCTCTACCTTTGTTAAAAAAATTTATCTTTTAAACAATACTACATATGTTAGATGCAATAAGCCAAAGGAAGCAACGAACAGGAATGTTTTGAAATGGCAGACATACATTAATAGTGTAGTATAGGATAGTTATAGTTTCTGTCCATTGGCTGAAATGATGTAGATATATTTAGGAAAATAAATTCATGCATCCACAATTTTGAATCATCGTTTGGTTATTCTTTGGTACATATCATCTAAAACTAGTTTGATAAGATTTTTAGCTTACTATACTCCTCTGTCTTAATGTATTCTGGTCTTAATTTATTCTGGTCTTAATTTATTCTGGTCTTAATCTCTTCTGGTCTTAATCTCTTATCATCTAAAATTAGTTTGATAAGATTTATAGCTTACAATACTCCTCTGTCTTAATCTATTCTGGTCTTAATTTATTCTGGTCTTAAACTCTTCTGGTCCTAATCTCTTCTGGTACTAATCTCTTATCATCTAAAACTAGTTTGATAAGATTTATAGCTTACATTATTCCTGTGTCTTAATCTCTTCTGCTCTTAATCTTTTTGTGCTCTCTACTTGCTGACATTTTATTGGAAGTGGAATAAAAGCTTCTTAATAATGTTAGATGTGCATGTGTATATATATATATATATATATATATATATGTGTGTGTGTGTGTGTGTGTGTGTGTGTGTGTGTGTGTGTGAATATAATGTAATGTGTTCTTTCTTCAGGCTGTCTTCTTGCTGACATTGTAACCATTTTAGCTTATTCAAACCTTTATATACAAAGGCAAGCCATATGTAAAGAAGAACGGATTTATAAGGTTATCCTTGGGATGGGTCCCTGACCCATGGCTTCCTAAGTGTGCTGCATACTAAGAAAGGAAAGTTGTCTTGCTTGAGTGTGTGTGCGTGCATATGTGTGTGTGTGTGTGTGTGTGTAATTTATTTCTCCTGGCTATCATCTTTTCCAATTTTAAGGACATTTATCGGATTGAAAACTTTATACAGAAGACAAGATATATATAGAACAAAGTAAGGTACTCTGTGGTATGACTTCCTGACCAATGGCTATGATTGTATGGGGAATATTTCAAGAAGGAAAAAATTCCTTTGTATTTGTGTGTGTGTGTGTGTGTGTGTGTGAAAGACAATCCTTTATATTTGTGTGTCTTGTGTGTGTGAAAACAAATGTTGGTTTGTGTTTGAGAATACAATAATCATGTTTTTTTTTTAAAGTAAAGACATCTTATTTTGCGTACAAATTCATAACAATATCATTTGAATCGTTAAAAAAGTGTGAAGACCTATCATACAGTGAAAAAAACATCATGAAGTTGTTCATGGTGATTTTGACAAAAGCCATTAGAGATATAGCTGCCAGGATGACAATGGTTGGTTCAGTTTGTATAAAATAAGCATGTAGATATTTTAATATATATACCAAAGCACTGTAGCTTCTTGTACTGCAAAACAGTATATCTCTAGAACAATGATTAATATAAACGTAATAAACAAGTCAAATAAATTCTTATTTTGGAGTGGAAGAATCCAAAATAAAAATGTTAGCTGTGAAAACATGTACATAACAACCATAAAGAACATTTTTCATGCTTTTTCCAGCAGTCTAAGATTGCTTTGTCCCTTCAGACATCAGGCTATGAAAGGGGTTCTCAGTACAGAACTATTCATACTCTGGTAAGGAACAGAATAAGCTAAAAAACAACAGATAAACACTTACAAAGCTAAAAGTGACATGTTCTAAAGAGTTTGATTTTAGAAGGGCTAAAACATTATAGCATGAATACAGAGATATGAGTATTGAAGTGTTGGATAAATATTGAACTATAGCCATTTCCTGTCCCCCTTCTTTTTGTTCTTTTTTACCACCCCATTCTTTAAACCTTGTACTATCTCTGCATCAGCCATGTAATTTTTGTAAATAGGCCTATGTGATGAAGATCAACATCAACAATGTCATCCTATTTGACAAATGGGCTTATATCATTAAGATGGCCACCCCCTATATAATCCCAATATGTAAATAGGCTTGTATCATGAAGATATATATCACCAATGTAATTAAATTTGGTAAATAGGTTTATATTATGAAGATATCTATCACCAATGTAATTAAATTTGGTAAATAGCCTTATATCATGTAGATACATGTCACAAATGTAATTCAATTTGGTAGATAAGCTTATATCATGAAGAGATCTATCACCAATGTAATAAAAAATTTGTAAATAGGCTTATATCATGAAAATATTAATCACCAATGTTATTAAAACTTGCAAAAAAAGCTTATATCATGAAGATATATATCACAAATGTAATTCAGTTTGATAGATAAGCTTATGTCATGAAGATCTCTATCGCCAATGTAATTAAATTTGATAAATAGGCTTCTATCATGAAAATATCTATCACCAATGTAATTAAATTTGGTAAATAAACATATACCATGAAGATATCTATCAGCAATGTGGATATCTGTCTCCAATGTAATTAAATTTGGTAAATAGGCTTATATCATAAAGGTGTTAGATCATATTTTATGAGCAAAATCTGGGCATATTTATATCATAATCATGCATCTAAATGGGTGCTCCAACCCTGTGCATATTTATATTATAATCCAGCATTTGAATGGGTGATCAACCCCTGTGCATATTTATATGATAATCCAGCATTTGAATGGGTGATCAACCCCTGTGCATATTTATATTATAATCCAGCATTTGAATGAGTGATCAACCCCTGTGCATATTTATATTATAATCCATCATTTGAATGGGTGATCAACCCCTATGCATATTTATATTATAATCCAGCATTTGAATGGGTGATCAACCCCTGTGCATATTTATATTATAATCCAGCATTTGAATGGGTGATCAACCCCTGTGCATATTTATATTAGAATCCAGCATTTGAATGGGTGATCAACCCCTGTGCATATTTATATTGTAATCCATCATTTGAATGAGTGATCAACCCCTGTGCATATTTATATTATAATCCAGCATTTGAATGAGTGATCAACCCCTGTGCATATTTATATTATAATCCATCATTTGAATGGGTGATCAACCCCTGTGCATATTTATATTGTAATCCATCATTTGAATGGGTGATCAATCCCTGTGCATATTTATATGATAATCCATCATTTGAATGGGTGATCAACCCCTGTGCATATTTATATTGTAATCCATCATTTGAATGGGTGATCAACCCCTGTGCATATTTATATTAGAATCCAGCATTTGAATGGGTGATCAACCCCTGTGCATATTTATATTGTAATCCATCATTTGAATGAGTGATCAAACCCAGTGCATATTTATATTATAATCCAGCATTTGAATGAGTGATCAACCCCTGTGCATATTTATATTGTAATTCATCATTTGAATGAGTGATCAACCCCTGTGCATATTTATATTATAATCCAGCATTTGAATGGGTGATCAACCCCTGTGCATATTTATATTATAATCCATCATTTGAATGGGTGATCAACCCCTGTGCATATTTATATTATAATTTATCATTTGAATGGGTGATCAACCCCTGTGCATATTTAGATTATAATCCTGCATCTAAATGGGTGATCAACCCCTGTGCATATTTATATTATAATCCAGCATCTAAATGGGTGATCAACCCCTGTGCATATTTATATTATAATCCAGCATCTAAATGGGTGATCAACATCTGTGCATATTTATATTAGAATCCAGCATTTGAATGGGTGATCAACCCCTGTGCATATTTATATTATTATCCAGCATTTGAATGGGTGATCAACCCCTGTGCATATTTATATTAGAATCCAGCATTTGAATTGGTGATCAACCCCTGTGCATATTTATATTGTAATCCATCATTTGAATGAGTGATCAAACCCTGTGCATATTTATATTATAATCCAGCATTTGAATGAGTGATCAACCCCTGTGCATATTTATATTGTAATTCATCATTTGAATGAGTGATCAACCCCTGTGCATATTTATATTATAATCCAGCATTTGAATGGGTGATCAACCCCTGTGCATATTTATATTATAATCCAGCATTTGAATGGGTGATCAACCCCTGTGCATATTTATATTATAATTTATCATTTGAATGGGTGATCAACCCCTGTGCATATTTATATTATAATTTATCATTTGAATGGGTGATCAATCCCTGTGCATATTTATATGATAATCCATCATTTGAATGGGTGATCAACCCCTGTGCATATTTATAAAATAATCCTGTATCTAAATGGGTGATCAACATCTGTGCATATTTATATTAGAATCCAGCATTTGAATGGGTGATCAATCCCTGTGCATATTTATATTATAATCCAGCATTTGAATGAGTGATCAACCCCTGTGCATATTTATATTATAATCCAGCATTTGAATGGGTGATCAACCCCTGTGCATATTTATATTATAATCCAGCATTTGAATGGGTGATCAACCCCTGTGCATATTTATATTATAATTTATCATTTGAATGGGTGATCAACCCCTGTGCATATTTATATTATAATTTATCATTTGAATGGGTGATCAATCCCTGTGCATATTTATATGATAATCCTGTATCTAAATGGGTGATCAACATCTGTGCATATTTATATTAGAATCCAGCATTTGAATGGGTGATCAATCCCTGTGCATATTTATATTATAATCCAGCATTTGAATGAGTGATCAACCCCTGTGCATATTTATATTATAATTTATCATTTGAATGGGTGATCAATCCCTGTGCATATTTATATGATAATCCATCATTTGAATGGGTGATCAACCCCTGTGCATATTTATATAATAATCCTGTATCTAAATGGGTGATCAACATCTGTGCATATTTATATTAGAATCCAGCATTTGAATGAGTGATCAACTCCTGTGCATATTTATATTATAATCCAGCATTTGAATGAGTGATCAACCCCTGTGCATATTTATATTGTAATTCATCATTTGAATGAGTGATCAACCCCTATGCATATTTATATTATAATCCAGCATTTGAATGGGTGATCAACCCCTGTGCATATTTATATTATAATCCAGCATTTGAATGGGTGATCAACCCCTGTGCATATTTATATTATAATCCATCATTTGAATGGGTGATCAACCCCTGTGCATATTTATATTATAATTTATCATTTGAATGGGTGATCAATCCCTGTGCATATTTATATGATAATCCATCATTTGAATGGGTGATCAACCCCTGTGCATATTTATATTATAATCCAGCATCTAAATGGGTGATCAACATCTGTGCATATTTATATTAGAATTCAGCATTTGAATGGGTGATCAACCCCTGTGCATATTTATATTATAATCCAGCATTTGAATGAGTGATCAACCCCTGTGCATATTTATATTGTAATCCATCATTTGAATGGGTGATCAACCCCTGTGCATATTTATATTATTATCCAGCATTTGAATGGGTGATCAACCCCTGTGCATATTTATATTAGAATCCAGCATTTGAATGGGTGATCAACCCCTGTGCATATTTATATTGTAATCCATCATTTGAATGAGTGATCAAACCCTGTGCATATTTATATTATAATCCAGCATTTGAATGAGTGATCAACCCCTGTGCATATTTATATTGTAATTCATCATTTGAATGAGTGATCAACCCCTATGCATATTTATATTATAATCCAGCATTTGAATGGGTGATCAACCCCTGTGCATATTTATATTATAATCCATCATTTGAATGGGTGATCAACCCCTGTGCATATTTATATTATAATTTATCATTTGAATGGGTGATCAACCCCTGTGCATATTTATATTATAATCCAGCATTTGAATGAGTGATCAACCCCTGTGCATATTTATATTGCAATCCATCATTTGAATGGGTGATCAACCCCTGTGCATATTTATATTAGAATCCAGCATTTGAATGGGTGATCAACCCCTGTGCATATTTATATTGTAATCCATCATTTGAATGAGTGATCAAACCCTGTGCATATTTATATTATAATCCAACATTTGAATGAGTGATCAACCCCTGTGCATATTTATATTGTAATTCATCATTTGAATGAGTGATCAACCCCTGTGCATATTTATATTATAATCCAGCATTTGAATGGGTGATCAACCCCTGTGCATATTTATATTATAATCCATCATTTGAATGGGTGATCAACCCCTGTGCATATTTATATTATAATTTATCATTTGAATGAGTGATCAATCCCTGTGCATATTTATATGATAATCCATCATTTGAATGGGTGATCAACCCCTGTGGATATTTAGATTATAATCCTGCATCTAAATGGGTGATCAACCCCTGTGCATATTTATATTATAATTTATGATTTGAATGAGTGATCAACCCCTGTGCATATTTATATGAAAATCCAGCATTTGAATGGGTGATCAACCCCTGTGCATATTTATATGATAATCCAGGATCTGAATGGGTAATTAAATCCTCTGTATATTTATATGATAATCCAGCATCTAATTTATTGAGTTTCAGCCACTAATAATATGTTTCTGCAGCTGATTGACTGCAAATGTTTCAGTATTGATTAGAAATTATATTTTTCATCTAGTTATATCATCAAAGTCAAGGAGGAGTATGTGTATGAGCTTTAGGGATTTCATAATAATGAAGTTTACCAAATGGTAGGCTTTAAACCTATTTGCACATGTATTATATTTAGATATTACAGTACTATATAGGCCAGATAAGTGATATAAGATCAACTTGGATATTTTATCTGCATAGATTGATATACTTGTAAGCCTATCACAGTAGCACAAACACACACACACACACACACACACACACACACACACACACACACACACACACACACAGATACATAGAAATTGATATTTCAAAGATATTTTTTTATTATGTTATAAATTGAAAATTGGATTTGGTATTTACATCTCTATTCTGGCACTAAAATATTATCATACCTGGAAAACAATTTAAATATAGTTATTATAATCATTTTTTTTATCATCAGGGCCATCAGTTGATGATACAGACAGGTTCATGCACATTGCATGTTTATTGGTAAATGTTGGATCCAAGGTCCTTCGACGTCTCCTGCTTTTTCATACGGTCACACCATCCTGTACTCTGGATCAGTATCTTGCCAAGGAAAGAACAGATATTGACAATCTTAGGAAAAGGAAAATACTAAATCAATCTCAAATGGACATCTTGTTCCCACCAATTGGAAGTACCAACTTGGGTGATTACGATACTACACTTTTATCTGTCTTATTTACTAACATTGTACATACTATAAGTCATCAGCAACTGAACATGATACAGTCTTTGAGAGCCAAAAGAAATGAAATTGCTCATGCAAAATCAGTCACGGTCAATTTAAATGATTACCAGACATTTTGGAATGACATCCGCATAAAATTGGAGGCTCTATGTAAGCAATGTAATGACCCAGACTTTGAGAATGAAATAACAAGAGAGATTCAAGGCATCCAGGTGTCAAGAGTTCAAGGTACATCTTTACTTGATACACTACAAACACACCCCAGAAGGATGGAAACTCTTGAAAGGCTTGTACAGGATTTGGTTTCAAGTCGTGTCCAAGAATCAAAAAAAGAATCTGATGACAGTGACTCATAAACATCGTCATTCAGTATCAAGGCAAAATCAAACAGCATGGAAAAGCTATGGATATTGTCATGGAAACATGATATAGTGTAGACATGATGACTGCTTCACATAATATTCAGCCCTTGGATCATGCTTTGAAATATATGATTGATTCCCATAGCTGAAATCCTATGGATCACAAATTAGGATATGTCATGATTATTACTTTGGACTTAATTTGTCAGTTCATTTAGTTTGAATTACATTTGTTGTGATTATGTAGTCTGTAAATGTAACACGGGGAACGAAATATCCATAGTAATGGAACTTGATCATTGTACCACAGATATAGCAGTGGAATATGATATAGTTTTTAAGAAATGAAAGAAATTAAATGTTAGCTCATACAAGAGTAACCTTTGTGAATACAAATGATTCCAAAATATATAGAATGACATCTGCACAACACTAATGGCTTTAATGCAATCTGAGTAGAATGATTTTGAGAAGGAAATACCAAAAATATTCAATTCATCTAGGAGTTGACAGTTTAAAATGTATCTTTCCTTGATACACTACAAACACATTCCAGAAGGATTGAAACACATTTAAAGAAAATTGTACATACTTTGTGTGACTTGTAAACATTTTTATAAAGTAACAAATCTGAATCAGCCAGTATTGAAGCTCTGTTGATATTGACATTGAAATGTGATATGCTGTACATTCATCTGATTGTTCACAAAGTTTCAATGCTATGACATTCTCATCACAAATCAAGAGCCACCCACCCTGTTTAGTTGGCTAATTTTGCAAAACCTGATTACAGACCTTGTTATTAGTTGTAAATATTGTCTAAAAAAGATTTGTATAGTCTACATTTAATTTAGAAACTTTAACGGCAACATTGTTACATTTAATATGGTGTCATTAAATTTCATAATTATGACTTTAAATATTCAGTGCCGGAATCAAGAATTCATACATGTCATGATTATGACTTTAAACACAATATTCAGTGCTGGGATCCAGAATTCATAGATGTCATGAGTTTGACTTTAATATTCACCACTGGGATTCAGAATTCATACATGTCATGATTATGCCTTCAGACCTTTGTGATGATTATGTCTGTAGACTTTAATTATCACACCATGGATCAAAATATCAGACATATTAAGGTTATGATTTAATACCTAATTTGCAGCCATTATTGAATAATTATATAATGAGATGTGGCATGATCATAACATTGAATTTAATTGTCAGCCACTGAATCATGATATGTCATGATTATCCGAATCTTGAATTTACAAATATGCCTTCAGACATCATTGTCTGCCTGTGGACACTGATTTAAGAGGTCATTATTATTTATTTGTATTTGCAAATTATAAAAATGTAATACAGTAGAATAAATATGAAGTTATGGCCCTTGATCCTTGTAATATAGATGCAATTAATGTGGAACATGCTTGCTTTCATATGTTTGATTAGAAATAAATCAATTAATCAATAAAGCTTCATCTCATCAAGTGTTTGGAGACAGGTGAGGATGATCATAGTTTTCATTTTTCTAATTACAAATACAATATGTTTATTTACATTCAAAGTGTTCACATGTGGCCCTTTCCTGTGATGTTTGTAAGCAATCAAAGTGTTAACATATGGTCAGTTATTGTGATGATATGTTATTTAGCATTCAAGATGTTCAGTGGGGTTTTGTTTCCTCTTTAATATTTTTTTCATGTGTCATTTCACTTTGCCAGAATTTAAAAGCAAAGAATTTGATTACTTTCAAAAAATCATTCTATAAACAAATCATCTCTTATCAAAATCAACACTCGCAACATGGTTGACTGCACTTAAACCTACTGCATATAAAATATTAGAACTTTAAATCTAATGCAAAAGCTTAAACTTAACAATTAAATCACTCCATTCATTACATATTCAAAAATAATGTATTAAGGTTTCAAACGCTGTCATATTGATTTCATCTGATCATTAAATATTACACTGAGATGAAAGGACTGCCCTGATTGCCCATGTGAGATTCAGAGACAACCGATTTTTATCTCATGTTAAATTCAGCAACCATATATTATGACATTTATATAATTGATTTTGTATGAGTAACATCTGGTAGTGAGCATTGATAAAGGTTATAATGTTATCGCGACACAGTAAATCTTTTACTAATAAATCATTGTTGGTCAAAGTTTCTATTATCCATATTGTATGTTTGCAGAAATGCATGTAATGTTTACTTTTAAAGTGGCTTGAAAAGTTGTAAAAGGGATGACTTGCAACTTGGATTGATATTTTGAGCTGCAAGAGTGTCGGTTTTTATGGATGGTTCAGAACTTTTTTCAAACACAGAAGAACTAGCTTATCAGTTAGGAAACTGACCAGATCATAGGCTAAATTAGTCTGAATGTATATGAATACACACACAGAAGATCTATATATATATATATGTGTGTGTGTGTGTGTGTGTGTGTGTGTGTGTGTGTGTGTGTGTGTGATAATCATGAACGATTTGTGGAATTCAATAGTGTACTGAAATTTAAATTCTTTTACAGTAGATAAAACTTATTTTTTATTAAGAGTCAGAACAAAAGCTCAGTATCAACTGGGCCAAATATGATCAAGTGTTGGTGGGTATTGTGTTTGTAATTTTTGTAAAGAACCCCTACTTGCATCATTAAGACACCAAACCAAATTATATGTTCCTATTTACTAAAAATATGCATCTTTGCCAATAAACATGCTAAAACATAAAACAATTTTTTACTTTTGCCTTCACATAGCAATGTGAGCACTCCCGCGAAAATGTGTGATATACAAATGAGTGCACATATCTGTCTTCATAAAAAAAACACTTTAGTCTTCAACTGCTTTTTGACATTCGCCATTTTACAATCAAAAGTTCTTGAACTGTTCATTACAAGATAATTGTACAATCTTCTGTTCAGAACAATGGCAAATGAGTCAAATCACTATCCCATAATCCATTCCATTTATTTGATTATTTTCTCACAGACACATGTGCACCTCTATCTCTTAAATAAACCTCCAGTTCATGAATTGATAGCTTGTCAAAAGAGCATGGGTCAACGATTATACGACATTTCATAGGGTTGTTTGCTCACCGGAAATAGATTTAACAAATAACGATAACTCGCGCAAGGGGGGGGGGTAACAACCCTTAGTAAACAGGCCTATTGCTTTGGCATTCACCATATGTTTTACATGATTATCTAGTCATATTTACTCCTTTCTGGTTCAAGTGATAATGATCAAGATTTATACATGTTTTTCTATGGCAGCTATGTGATACCTTACACTTAGATGGCAGTGTCTTTACGATAGTTTCGACATAGAATGTTAGTCGATGGACCAAATCAATCTATCTTTTCCCATGTGAGCTTGTCCAAATGTGACACTTGCTGGTAACTTGTGTATATCCTATATATTTTTATATATCTGAAAATAAAACAAATATTAAACACCATGACAATGGATTTTGTTCTGCTTCTCTTTCATCTTTGTGCATATAGTTTTATTTGACAATAATAAGAAAACCAAAAACAAAAATCCAAAATATCACCAGTTCAAAGACAAACTGATATCATCTTCCTTGAGAAATTTGAAATTAATGCAACATTTTTAGAAACAATTACTCACATATGTTACTAATTGACACTTGTCTATTTCCTATTGCATACAATATCCATGGGACATAACTCTTCTCAAGCCTACCTGTAGCCTCTTAATTAAAGCAGATTTTGGAATGCAAATACACTTCAGTTTTAAATTGCAGTGAATAACAACTTAATGAACCACTATTAATACAAACAGCATTATATAGTATTTACTTCCAAAATGACAACCCTGTAGTTAATTTACTATATCCCTCTGAATTAGCTTGAATGTATTTTCTTGACGTCAAAACTGTATTCTAAAATCTCTTGGAAATGCTATAATTTTGAGATGAAAGAAATACATTCATGAATAAATGCCTATAAAGAACTTGTTTTGTTCTTCAAATCTAACATTAAATAATGTATTCTCGTCATTTTCCAAGTTGCAAATTATACTTTATACATGGAATGTGGTGTTTCCTTACAATTTCAAGCCCCATCCTGACTATGATGTCACATCCTGTCTAAGATCCATCACAACCAGGACAAATTGGTAAACACGTGTCACTAATACTACATCATCGTACATTAGCCACTATCTAAGAAAACATGGCTGCAAAAAGACCTAAGAAAATAGCTAGACATCACAAGAGTTCATACAACACAGTCAGCCATGAGACTATGTTGTACGATTAGCCAAAAGTTGCCAAACTGGATTCAAGTTGCAATCTGGCTCTGCATCTCTAGAAATAAAGCACCAAAAAAGATGTATACGAAGAATCACTATCTTCCTGTGACTCAAATCAAGTGCCATCCAAGCTCTGAGCTCTGCCCTCAAAAGGAGAAAAACTGAAAAATAAACTTCATTGTTTGGTCACATGAGACAACGGGTGTTGACAACGTCAATGGAAATTTAATTATCATCATACCAAAACTAAATAGGATATTGGAAAAATTGCGCATAATGCACGATATAGTTGGAAATTTTAAACAATATAATCCATAGATGTATAGAATCAAAACTCAATGACTATGTGCCTTTTTAGCAGTTAAATGTACAAACTGCAATCTGCACGAAGCAGAAAAACCTCCCTTTCCAGAGAAGTACTAAGAACAGAAAAAAAGAGGCCCATTCACAGGAAATTTAAATGAGATGTTGGCACTTTCTTGCGACAAGACCAAAGTTGGAGTGACTGACCTAAGCTTTATTATATCCTGTTTAAATATTCAACCTCCTTCTTCTGGCTATTTATATAAAAATGTTAAGGAAATATCTAATACAGTAATATCTGTCAATGAATCTATTTTAGTGGAAAATCAAAACTTTGTTGATGATGTTAATCGACTAACATACAAAGACTTTCACGTACAGAGAGATAATGCGTACAACAACAGACTACATATTAGTGGTTCTTGGGGGGGGGGGGAGTGAGGGGGTGAGGCTGCTGCACAGTTCAGGGCTATAATCATGGAACATTCTAAAAGCAGAAAACTTGCATTGCAAACCAACAATGTGGAAAGAAAGCATGCATACATTTAAACTGCTAAAATAAATCATTGCACAGAAGACTGGATGTCCTCCACATAAACTAAATTAGGAAAGGAAAATATAAATAAGCTTGAAATGCAAAATACGAAACTGTAGAGCGCCGCCTGTACAAAACCTGTCTTGGAACGGAATGCTCAGAACAGTGACGTATTCCACCACAAAAGGGCTCAGGAGAATAACGTATTCTACCACACAATGATAACTAATGTTAAAAAGGTATTATTTCGGTATTGGGTTGCATAACGACTGATTTATCCGCTAATTAGTAAATAATGTTTCCGTGCACTGCCTTCCATAATTTGGGTGAATCGCTGCTTATTAGTACATTCTTAATCTTTTCAAATATTTTATTTTTTACATAGAAAAATCACTCTTCAATGACATGTATGTGAAATGACACAGTTTAATAGCAAACACATATGACCAAAATGCAAACGAGGAGGAAATGTTATCAAAATTGGTAGATGGCATACAAGAGTGTTTCCTTTTTGATGCAGATTGTATTGATGGACCAAAGAGAGACCTTGAAGAATTCATATAACATGGCGATGAATTTTGTTTTACCAATAAGCTTGTTCTGGAGTGAAAGGGCAGTCTTGGTAGAAAAATTGCTGCCCATATATCATCAATGGAACTGCCATATATTACATGCACAGAGTAATTCTTGGTATTGTTCGTCATCTGCGTCACCTTTTGTTTGATCCAAAGTTTTCTAGAGAATCCTTTTCAACTTTAAGCCAAGTTCATGTTGCATACTAAACAATTAGAAATCAAACAACATTATTTTATCCATAGGCACCCTAGAGATATTACATTACAATCAAAATAGCGTAAGGCATCAGCACGCAGAGCTTTTTTTTCCCTCTTTTTTCAGTCACAGTTCTCTTTGTACTGTTAAAATATTAGTATTTTCATGAGTACATACTGCTTGTAGAGGCAATATACATTTTAAATTTAGAATCAATTTCTTCTCAGAATTTACTGCATTGAGAAGACATATTGATCAGGTTCAGTTGTATTTTTTTCATCATTGTATGAAGATCAGCATATGTCTGCAAATTTGCATCAATTGATATATCTGCAATATATTGTTAAACAACCTGTATTACTTTTGGTATAATCATGCTTTTCATTTGAAAGTATAACTGGTAGACTTGTGACTCTTTTTACTGTAAAACAAAATCATGTTGTTCAAATTGCCAATTCTGTTTCAAAATCGTAAATGTACGTGCACTTTCAAAAACAGAAGTAGGAATATTCATTCAAAAACTAAATGACGGAATGTATCATCACAAAATTATGGAGACTACATTTGATGGTACATACATTGTTGGTACGAAGCATTCACAAGAACATGACATCAAATATATTGCTGAATTAATTCAGTCTGTAAATAACGTTACTTGCAGCAAGCATGCAGACTTGGAAAAAATTATTTTGCTAGCTTGAGAATGCTTGTGCGACTTCAACTGGCTTGTCACAAGCTTGCAGCAAGTATTTGGCAAGCTTATCGTAAGCATTGAGTTTGGTTTGGGTGTACCTCCACCCCCCAGATCAATGATGGATTTTTTTAAAAAGTATATTGAGCCACTCGGACACAAGAGAGCAAGAATCTCACCGTGTAATTTGTTAGGAATTTATTATCCATTAGGTAAGATGTGCCTGTCCGTGTATTGACAGTGACCGGCCATTGACCGGTCATCAGTGATTGAGATGTGACGGTCAATGAATGCTGGTCACCATCATCAGGCTCGGGCCCTTGAGTACTGGTCGCAGCACTGGTCACAGCCTCATCAGTGCTGATATGGATCCATCGAACACCCCCATTAGTTTGCATCTCTACAAAAAAAAAATCATAAAGGGGCAGGGAATCTGTGTATACCCACCATATTAGGAAAAGAGGTCAGATAGAATCCGCCATCACTATTATACTTCCTAACCCCTGTGCGATTTTGGTGCATTAATTTCAGAAAAGAGATCTTTCAAATGTACGGTTCCACAGATACCCAGGTTTTTTCGTATTGCAGTGGTGATATTGTGATATTCAGACATATAAGCATATGCGTGGGTGGAGTAGACGACGAAGAGCTGATGGTCTTCTTCTCCTCTCAGATTGTAAAAGAAGAAAGTGATGCCCGTCCTCTCCCAGATGCTCATGGAAATGGTCTTTTCCCTGATAGTCAAGGCAGGTTGAAAATCATTTATGTTATGCAAAGTCTACTATTATGTCGAGTCCCATTGTAACATGTGAGGAGGGACATGGTGCACCAACTGTAAGTCTTCTCCTCAACTGATAGACATGCAGTTGGAAAATTTGGTATTTCACGGGTGAGATCAGAGTTAGGGTATCGTGTCATTCGTAGCGGAGTGTTGAATCAGGAAGCAAATAAAGTTCGGCAGTCTCCGTCAGGAGATCGAAGATGACATCTCTATTCCCAGCCATATCACATGTTGTTGCCAAAACCTCGCTCATTTCTTTGTCTCATGGATGTTCCCGGAATCCTAACAAAAGGTGGACCATTGTAACTAATTATTAATATTACTGCCGTAAGCAAGATTTTTTCAGACAAATCATTCAAGACAGAATATCTCGTGAAACACAGCAAATGGTCAAAATCAATCTTCAGTATAAATACCTTCACATCCATATTTTCCATCATGTCAGGAAGGACCTACATATCTGCCAAAATAGTGAGGATTTTAGTTTCATACTCTGCCATTTAGCTTGGCCCTTGCACTCATTGCTAACAACTGGTTGATCTATAATGGTCTTTACGAGTCACTTAAACAAGCGAATGATTCATCGTGATCCAGTTCTGACTCTTGAGGATTCAGCCCTTTTCATCTTTGGGACATATATATAGCAATGGATTAGTTCATGTCTCAATATATCAAATCTCAGCCATTTTAGAGTGACTGCGAGCCACGAATTTGTAGTCTGCTTACTTATATCTGTCCATACAGGTATCCTTGAACTCCATGGAAACCTTATTTTCTCGATATAAAAAACTTTCTCTAGTTTCTCCTTCTGGCTTACTGCAAACAACATAGGGATTCTTGACAGCTCAGATCGCTATAATATCAGACTTTTACAACCATTTACTCTGCTGGGCCAATCAGAATAAGTTTATGACCGCAGCTTACATGTACACACCCGCTCTATCCAGTTCATATATGCATCATATTTGGATGGGGAACTCATTTAGAGATGGAAGGCAAGTTCATTAGTGTTCATGTTCCCATTAAGAAATTATCATACACATAAACAATTTGGGAAAAGGGTAATATGTTTATCCCTGCTGCAGTGTGTTAGCTTAATAATGAGACATTGTGAAATGGTCTCGTTTGATAACACGTTGTTACCTTTACTTGGCAACCTTGGAATGAATTATTCTCCAAGTTTATGAAATGTCTTGCAAGAAAAATATTCTAGAGGACATTTTGACCAGAAGAATCCGTGTTCAAACAATAGGAGGCGCTTGTCTTACTTGTGCACGGCAAAGCTAAACAATTAGCACCCCTTTAACGTTACCCCAGTCCCCAAACCTTGATGATCTGGACAGTACTTTTAGACTAAAGTGGCAATTTCTGTTTGTTTACACATTTCAACTGTTCAGACGGATTCCACAAGTTCTTCACAAAGTCAATCGATATACTGCCTAGCTCTGATAGCCCTTCAGAGGATACATTGACCATAGTTTAGTAATCTTTTCAACCTGTTAGTTGATCATTCCAGGATAATGGCTAAGAGGAGGAATCTGCTGTCAAAGTAGTGGGTTTTCTTCTTACACATGAAATACCGAGATTCTTTACCTTCATAATTGCAGTGTTCAGACCTTCTTATATGCCTGCACAGGAAGAGGGAATACTCAGTTCCTAGTTATGACCTGTACACCAGTCTATCAAACAAACTTAGTTTCTGAAATACCACAGCTATTGGTTTGGAGTCTCATATTTCTGATCTTATGAGTGTTTTGTGCTGCAGAGAGTTGTCTCTTGCTTACTAATGTCCATGTGGAATCTCTCGTGTGTTGTGAACTTTGTTGTGTAGCAAACGTTGTCTCCATTATTATCTCGACTCCCTATAAAGCCCCAAATCTTAGTTGTATCTTTGCTGGAAACGAACAAGATAAACTCACATGCTCGCCCACTAAGAGCTTTTCAGTTTTTTTGACAGGTGTTCAATGGAGAACGTTGGCGCGAAGCTTCATTTCTTATTTTGCTTCTTCCTTTAAGGCTCTGCTGATTTTTCACCTTGCAATGTTTCCAGTTGTCTTCAGGATCAGAGATTGAACTTCGTTCATTAAGAAAATTTGAAGTACGTGACATTTAAGCTATTGCAAATGCATTGGATTATCCAATGATTCATCATTGGAACTAGCTATCAAAGTTACTTTTTGGCAGTCAGATGTTACTATTTCTTATATTTACCACACTGGTAAACTCAGCTATATAATTGTGACAAACAATTTGTTGCTGGTACTTAAATGTATTGGTTGGGCTGGGTAGAACTAATTTTAATGAGGTGATACTTACCTATTGTAATATTCGTTCCCCCAGCCTCACTCTGACATCCCACAATTATTCTGGGTTCCTAAGAAGGAGGATCGCTGCTGTACATGCGCCTATGAACCGGACATTCTTCTTCTTCTTCTCCGCCATATCGCTGCACAATTTCTATTGCACATCCTCGACGTGGGCTCTTGCATGTGTTGACAACAAACGCCATTCTTCTCTCTCCTGTGCAGTCCTCATTATTACTTGCTTCTCCACGTCTTATCTAGCCAGTGCAGATTTCATCCATGTCGTTCTCGGACGCCCTACTTTCGCTTTTCCTTCTTCTCTACCGTGCAGTACAATTTTCGCTATCCTGTTCTTATCCATCCGTATCACGTGTCCTAGCCATTGGTGTTGTCTCCCGTGCACTTTTTGCACGATTGTCTCTGTCTGATTAAGAGCCTTTCTGATGTCTTCATTTCTCATCCTGTCCATAATGTGAACTCCTAGAATCTTTCTAAGCGCCGCTATCTCGACCACAAGTAGTTTCCTCTCCTCAGCGCTTCTAAGTGTCCAAGCTTCGCATCCGTACGGGGCAATTGGGACTATGAGAGCTCGGTATAGCCTCATTTTCGTTTCACTCTTGACATACTTGTTTTTCCAGATGTTGTCCAACTCGCTCATCACTTTCAAGGCTGTGGCTGTACGTATTTCGATGTCCTTCGCGCTTCTGCAATCTTCAGTCAAGGTAGTCCCAAGGTATTTAAAACTGTCCACATGCTTCTTTCCTCTAAGCAATAGTCCCTTCTCAATTCTCCTTTTTACTATTCCCGTGTCTTTGGTACTCTTTAACATCCATTCTTTCTTGGTCTCACTAATTTACCGGACATATGCTCTTCCAAGTTGTAGTCTTTCTGGAACATTACATATGACACTATAATGGAGTTTCATTTAAAGCAAAACATGCAAATATGTTTTATATTTAGTATTAAAGCCTCGGGTACTTGTTTTATTTCGTACAATGTTTGAAAATTTTATGTAGATATACATGTTATTGGCAACAACGCCATACAATGTGTGTTTACAATAATTTATTACGCTGACTTCATTGCAGAATCCACCCCCGATTCTAAATATGTGTCTGCTTTTGGTAATACATCTTGCAATTGTATCCCTGTACATCTCCATGCTCACAGTGGATGCATCCATCTTGAAATGGCAATGAAAGGTATTTTTTATGGCATGTGTTCTACAGTCTTGCATACATATTCATATCACATGTCTTTCAAAAGTATTGTGGCTATCTGGCATATGTATTGCTGTCTAGCTTACATAGTAATGGCAGGTATATACTAGTACAGTGAATTTCAAGCATATGTATTACTGTATAGCATATATAGTAATGACAGGTATACTTTAGTACAGTGGCTGTCTGGCATGTGTATTACTATCTAGCATACATATTAATGACAGTCTTACACTACTACAGTGACTGTCTGGCTTATGTATTGCTGTCTAGCATACATATTAATGACATGCCTACACTAGTACAGTGGCTCTCTGGCATATGTATTATTATCTAGCATATATATTAAGTGCAGGCCTACACTAGTACAGCGGCTGTCTAAGATGTGCATTACTAGTTTTCATACGTAGTACTGTCTGGCATATGTTATACTGGTTTTCCTACATGAAACTGACTGGCATATGTTCTACTGGTTTTCCTACATAAAACTGCCTGGTATATGTTCTATTGGTTTTCCTACATACAACTGTCTGGCATATGTTGTACTGGTTTTCCTACATAGTACTGTCTGGCTTATTTTCTACTGGTTTACCTACATAAAACTGTCAGGCATATGTTCTAATCTTTATCCTACATACAACTGCCTGTTATATGTTCTACTGGTTTTCTTACATAAAATCTGCTTGGCGTGTTAGTGTTAGGCCGACAGAGAACCATCTGGTATAACGGGTATTACTTGTGGACAATATGGTGTACGTATGCCATACTACAGGAGAACTACGGAGCGCTATATAGAATATATATTACTATTGGGCCTACAAAGTGTGCAAACAACATCATTGATGTGTTAGATGATTTATTCACAACATGTTAAATGCCTCTAATGATTGACACATACTAGTCCAGGATATTGTGCTGTCTTTGACAAATATATAGTAGTTCTTAAGGGTCATAAACTTTAAACCTAGGTCCTGAAAATAAATAGCACAAACTATACTCAGTGTATGTTCCGAAAACTCTTGAAATAGTATATAGTTCCACGTAATGAAAGAGTCCATCTGAAGAGACCCTGATCTGCTACATCTAAAAGATCTGGGGCTAGGCAGATTGTCACGAGTAAATGAAACATAGATATAGGTCTGCTACATCTAAAAGATCTGGGGCTAGGCAGATTGTCACGAGTAATATGTAACATAGATATAGATCTGCAGGCACATGTTGTGACAGATACAGATTTTTGCTTTTTACAGTTTGATTTATTATGTGAGTATATATATATATATATATATATATATATATATATATATATATATATATATATATATATATATATTATGCAATAGCCAATAACAATTAACCAAAACGTAAGATCCACCATTGTAGACAAAATTACTAATATCTACATCCAGATAAGAATCCTTCAACTGAATGTATAAACAGATCAACCTGAATTTGTATTGTCGTTTTTCTAACAACACTCATTTGATCATAATGATCGCATGCTAAACCTGAAAATGATGGGTGTTCTTGTGTTCCAATATAATCTAAGTCTTAGTCCAAAATCTAAAGATAGGGTGTATAATGTGTACAATTTAAATTTAGTGATTTTGACATTTTAGCTTTTGACTATGAAATCAATGATGATGGTATTGATTGTGATGATGCTCATTGTGAAAGTCCAATCCTACACAATCTATTTAACAAATAATGTTAATATTCGCTGTCAAATGTTTGATACGAATTCAAAGCTATTAGCACATACGATATGCTATGAGCATCATACAAAGTAAAATAGTTGTAACTCTTGAACAAGAGTAATATCAATGAACCATTACCAACGACACGTTCACAATTTCTCTGTCAATAATTTCAATTTAGTGATTTTGACATTTGAGCTTTAAACCATGAAATAAATATGATTCTCCATTGCTCTAAGTGAATTCCATTCACAAAGCTTGCTCGGAATTGTAGAATAACATTAATATGAAGAAACCATTGTTTGTCTAGTCAATGACCTTGATATGATTCCATAACTTATGTAAAGATGCAGTAGTTATTCTACACACGAGTGTTGGCGGATGTACATGTATACACACGTGACGGCCAGACAGAAAAACAGATATTCCTAAGATTATTTCCCACTTGCCAAAACAGAGCATACAAGTGTCCTGTCTATTTCTTTTACAATAAGTATAATACCTGTTTAACTGAGAAGGAATTTATACTTCCAGCCACGGATGATATGCTTGACTTATAATTGTGTTCTCGATGTTGATGAGAAACATTCTGCCAGAGAAGACATAATGGATGGATGATTCGACATTGGCAAGCTGACCTTAATGTTGTTTTGATTGAAGTAAAAGATTGTACAAAATAGGCATTCGAGTACAAGTTTTATATCACAACACAAGTTTAATATATTAAAAGTATTCCATAACAAGTTTTTTTTAAAATAAATATAATAAGTATTCAGGACACGTTTGGTATGCAGTGACTTGAATATCTTTTTTTATCTTCATAAGTACTGAATCTCATCTTTTGAAACAATACAAGTTATATTTTATGTTTTAACTTCTGACTATGCCAATTTACTTACAGAAAATATAATCTTGGGAAAGGGGGAAATACTCTTGTCATGTGCATGCATAAAGGACATTGTTGCTATGTTTACAAAATGCAATGTGGATTTTTAAAATAGCTCTTTTTATCATGGGCGAGGGACTGGACTTGTTTGAGACTCAGAGCAGCAGAGAGGGTGAACAGACCACGTTTTCAAGCAAAAATAAGGCTTCCTACGAAATCTCATATTTTAACCAAAAAAAATAAGTCTCCATTTAGCAAACGGAGACTTTACGATTTTTCAATCAATTTTGGTCGCAACGATGTGGTCATCACCCTTTCTGCTGCTACAAGTTAACAAAAATAATAAATGATTTCAACCAAATATTTGATCGAGTCTTTATGATTTCACAAACAAACTAATTGCTAACACCTCATCTTGTAGATCAATTAAATTATTTGACTGGTCGGTGAGTCGGAAATTAATTCTCGTTAACGAATTATTATGGCATCGCATGTAGACAGGATTAATTGGGTTTTCAATAATTAGGAATCCTGGAGGAGCTGTTGGGGCAAACGAATAAAGAATATATCCCTGCTGAGCTTGATTTGATTGCTCTAGATTAATTTGATAGCTTCCTTCAATTGCGTCACATGTTAAGTTGAGAGCAATCACCGTTGAAATATTTACATTGTGCGGTGCAATATGCCTACCACCGCCATCTGGGTCATTATTATACTTGAGGATAGTTGAATCTTGTACTTGTAGCGCCTTGATAACATTCCTAACAGATTGTTTTAGTTACTCCGCGTTGTATCCGGGAAACTTGAAATTACGCACATCGGCTTCTGTGATATTGTAACCGGTTAGAAATTGTTGTTTACTGTCGCTGTTGTCATTAATTATTGTTTGAATAATTAGTTCATTGATATAATCCATGTCAGATACAAGCTGATTTAATATTTCAACGTGTTTTCGCGATTTTGTTTGCCGTAGTTGTTCTAGTTGTGTTTTATGTAATTGTTTAATTTCATTCAAAAAACCAGTGATGTCAGTTACCGAAATGAAATAGTAACAGATGAGTCAGCTGTTCTTTTAATGATAAAATCCCATTGCAATGTGTTTTTGTTGGTAAATATAAATCTATCGGCGATTTTTCCTTTTCTTATATCAGATAAATTATCTCGATATATGGGATTGATTTCATGATATGATTGTACGTCTGTGGTTAAGTCGGTGGTGGATTTTTCTGGTGGTTTTTCAGGCCATCCTAACACTGTTCTTAACGAGCTGTTATAGATATCTACAGCGTATCCTTCTGTGCTTATTTCGATCGACGACGAGAGCGTCGGTTCATGAAGTTTAATAGCTATTTTTGATTCTTTTCCAGTGATTGATTTTATTCTACGCTGAATTTCAGCATCGATTTGCTCAATTTGGTACGACCCAGTTGGTAACGAAACAGTTTCCCACGCTGGAATACCATCGGGTTTATTCCACAAAAACCTTAACGAGTTATTGGGTTGCTGACCGCCAAATGCAACCGATCTGATATTAGGCCAGCTATGATATACTCGTAATTTTGCCAGCGCGATCTCGCGCACTGGAATCGGAGAAGGGAAGTTCACACTAAATTGTGGACTTGTTGATGTTATTGATATCATGCTTGTTCGTATCGGAGTGGTATTCTCCACGATTCGTTGAAGCAGTTCGAGTGACATTATTGTTAACGCTGTCTTCAATTTCCAATTTCAACATGGCGGAGTTATACAACTGGGTCATCGTGGAAAATTCAACATCGGATATGAACGAATTATCTATCGATAGCGAAATCAACTCGGATAATTTCGAGTACGCGTCAAATACCACCCGGTACCTAGCTGTATAATCGGTGAGTTTTTTCTGAGAACACGATGATAACTTTTTAGTTATCGCGTTGGCGACTGCCGCAATTGTTGTTGCCACGGAGATAGCAATTGGTACTGCAGTCGGAGCCATCATGGTCACCGTCGACAAAATAACCCGGCGCTGGCCATCACACTGGACACCGAGTACACGGTGATGTCGATGATTGCTATGCTGCGTCGGTATTTTTTCATTTTTTCACGATAGCGCTCAGAAAGTGATTTCAAATTCGCGGACAATTCTTTCACGGTATCATATCGATATCGATGCGATTGTGATACCGCTGACTCCGTCAACGGGACTGTTATCGGTTCAATTGATTTCGTTGACTCAGTCAATAATGTCATTGTTATTTTAAACCCGTTAGTATTTTCAATTATTCGCCATCGTCCGGGTAGTAGATCAGGTGGGGGTCTACTACTTCACTTACAAATTCTAAACACCAGGTTTTTTTTTATCTAATGGTACTATCAACCGCGACAATCTCAAATTCTTCTTTACCATTGATAATTACTGTCGCGGTGCCACCAAAGTAGGTTTTACCTTTCACGATGATATCAAATTGCTTGGTAGAGACTAGCGTCATCCTGTAGATACCACGTGACCACTCCCCGATATCGATTGGCAATCTAACACTAGATTATTTTACCCAATCAAAGGTCAAATAATCGACCGTATACACGATATTTTCAATGCTTCCGTGTGGATGCGGAATCTTTACCTTTTCAAAGGTTTCTTTTAGTTTAAGAATATCACCGTAAATATCGAGATAGTTTACATGGACTTCGGTAGAAAGCATCATCCTCCCATCCCTCTTGCTAAAAAAGAATGAAATCAGAAGGTCGTTGATTCTAAGCTGTGTTTGGTTTTTATTATGCTGGTCGATGTTAGAAAATGTTGTCGTGATATCTTGGTGTTTACTGCCCTCAAAGAACTTATTAACAATTTCGCTGGTGAGCTTTTGTTCGTCAATAGCTTTTTTAACTTCAGCGAGGGTTGGGCCTGTCAAAGATGTGGTTTCAGACACAGGTGTTCTCCCTAAAAATTTATCTACGATGGTATTAAGTGTTGCCTGTCTCACCATAAACATATTAATATCTTTAAGAGTTATCGTAGATGTAGCCGGGACGCCAAAGAAACTATTAGCGACGTAGGCATTGTGAGTATGCTTGCCAATAAACTCGCTAATTTCAGCGAGAGTCATGCCTGCCACAAGCGGGGTTCCAAAAAACTTAACAACGACGTCGTTAGTGGGTTTTTGTACCTTTTCAAGATTTTCTACTATTTTAAAAAATATCATTGTAAATATCGAGATAATTTGCCTTGATTTCATTTTTATTCATCATCCTCCCCGCATCCTTGTTAAAAAAGAATAAAGATAGAAAGTTTTTAATTTCAGCGAGAGTCATGCCAACCACAAGATGGGTTCCAAAGAATTTATGTACAACATTTTTGCGAAAACTATTATAACCTCGTATATAATCATCCAGCTCACGGCCGTGGGCGGCAATCTTGTTGTCATGGGTGGCAATCATGCTGTCGCGGGCGGTAATCTTGTTGTCGTGGGTGGTAATCATGATGTCGTGGGCGGAAATCTTGTTGTCGTGGGTGGTAATCTTGTTGTCGTGGGCGGAAATCATGCTGTCGTGGGCGGCAATCGCGTCGGTGATCGTAGACACAAGTGAGCCTGGTTTAAGTTGTCCACCGTTGGAATACAGCGCAATAGAGTTTTCAGCGGCGTCGTGTTGTCGTTTTAAAATGTCATCCAATGACACATCACTGCTTTTCAATTTACCCTGGCGATCTTGAAATACAACTATTTCGTTCGGGTCAACACTTACTAAATTTAACGTCTCAGCGATTTCATCTTCAATTATTTTTTTACATCCTCGATAGAACCCGCAGATGCTTTCGCGGTGGGTTTCGACATTGACAGAGATCGTCCCCAAATATCAATCATTATTGTTAGCGCAACTTGTATTTTCAATTTATTGATTCTCTAAAATTACCTTGTAATTTCCCACTGGTATATTCGTTTACAACAATATGAGGTGGTTTCCACGGAGATCCAAAGGATTTTAATGAAATCTCCGCGAGGACATTTAATACTTCACGGCCGCATATCGGTGGATCATTTAATTGTTGTGTTGCCAGCGTGGAATAAAAAATCGGAAACTCTTTGAGTTTCATCGAAGAATTTATATACCGCATAAACTCGTTCGGTGGGGCTAGCCCATATGAATCGAAATAGACAATTCCACGCGGATCAATCGCGTATGCAACCCAGTGAGTTCCCGATCCGCTGCTGTTATCAAGATTGATGATACCGGTTTCAACGTTATTTGGTTTTCTTGGTAACTGATCTCTCATAAAACCCCTCTGCAGTTTTTTATCGCTAGTTTTTTAGCAGCATCAATTAAATCAAAATTGGACATGGGAACAATTGGGTTTTCAACTAATAAACCGTTCCTGGTATTCTTAGACCCGATCCGTTCACGGATCTCCCGCTGTACCATGAATACGGGGTTCCTGGTAGTCTTAGACCCTTTCCCTTTTTTTTATATCCTTTTCCAGTTGCCTTTTTCAACGCCATCCCTGCCGCGGTACCAACGGTTCCCAATGCCGCCGCTTTCGCCACCGCTGGGGCAGCAGCTGCAATCAATGCTGGTATTGCAGCTAACAATGGAAATATACCACCTGATTTTATCATGTTGGCGACTGCAGCCTTTGAAAATGCAATTTGAACTCCTCGCTTATTCTTCAGCGCATCATTGAAATGTTTTATTTGACGATCCGTCAATGATATTTTATGTGTACCGCCGAACATCTGCGCTGGTTTTAACGTTATTGTTGTTCCACATTCTTTAGCGGATTTTGATCGCAATTTCTTGACCTGACCATCAGTCAGCTTGACACTAACAACACTATGTCATTTTATTGTAAAACACATTTATGCTTTCAATTGATCTAATTGGAAACTCTTCAAGTTTCATTTACATATTTTCCACTGGTCCATCAACAATTCTCATTCGTCCGCCAGCCCCTTCCAACAACATTGATTTGTCGCTGAGAATGACAGCAACCGCTCTATAATCAACACCACCAGGGGATATACGAGCCCTAAAATGTATGTCAACGACGGATTGCCTTTTTAAATCAAGATGTTCCAGCGAAAAGTAATAAATCGGATATAGGTTTTTAAAATCAAGTTGCGATATTTGTAAACAAGTATCAACATTTTGATCACGACCCATATATAACAGCATTCTATGATACACACGTGCTATATGGTTAGTGTCGTAATCAAGCTGTATATCCTCAGATGGTTCCTGTTGTCCGTTTATTCTCAGTGAAACCTCCTTGACTCCTAATCGATCAAATATCATATGACTGTGTTCTTGGGAGCCTAATCGATTTTGATTCTGCAGTGCTATAAATATATGATGTGGAGCTGAAACGCCTTGTTTTGATGCCAGGTGCCATGTAAATGTATCAGCAACATTATCCTCTTTGGCATCAGTTGTTGTTGTTAGCCAACTTATCAGTGATTTGCCACCTGTGTCCATAAATGAAAGTAACCGCTCTTCCGTGGTAATTGATGGGGTCATTACTGGCATCCACAATACTATTTTACTCAAAACAACTTTACCATCTGCGGCACCAGTACGCCAAATTGCATCATTTTCATTGCCTTTTCGCACTAACGCGATTGTGTGTTTGGCTCCATAGATGACTTTTCTGACATTTATGCAGAATCCAAATATGTGATGGAGTGGAATTGCGCATGAAAAATATCGCTGCTGTCCGTGCAATGCTCCTTTTCGTGTTGCAAATCCTAAATTGAAATTACCATTAACGCCTCCGAGAATATCAAACGCAGCTCCGGGTCTAGCTCGACGTTCTGGATTAGTTGCTTCTCGTTGATTATCAACTGAAGTCTCTTGCGGTGTTAACACTTTAATGTATTGAAGGTGGTCAGTGTAATTAGAGGTATCCTTTGCAAACATCATAGACGGACCAGCCGACCTTGTATAATCATCGGAATATCTTGCTAGCCCGATTATTGTTGTTGCAACATCAACTTCACGGTCTATTGATTCAATTTTTTTTCCATCAATGAGATATCTTGCACTTTCAAATAACGCCATTATGCCATTATTAACAAAACCAACTCGGATATTTGAATCATCTGCATATGGTGGATCATTATGAGCAGCATCGTTTGTTACGAGTTTTCCCTCGATTTCAATAAATGCTTCACATGGCAAAAAGTATTTACTGGTATCTTGAACTTGAAGTTCAATTCGCGATCGTAGGTTGGGTTGTATTGCATGATAGGAATAGTATTGATAATCGCGAACGGAATCGTCCTTGGGTACTGGGGCTTCTATATCGAAGGCTGGATCAGCTGTTCGTTTAAACATTTTATTAAAATACTAGTGTTTTCAATTGTGAAACTCTTTGTAATCATCGTCGTTTTTGTTTTCGTTTCAAACCACTTCCTGCTATCGCGTTCATGATAGCGCTATCTGTTACCGATGAAGTCGTCAATGGCGACGGAGTCACCGAAGCAGCCAACGACGCTAGTTTTTCTTCCACTGCGCTATTTATTGCTTTGCTGATTTTTGCAGGCATCACTGTAGTTGATGGTAGCACCGTTGGTTTCTTTCGCACCAATGATGCTATTTTATCTTTCGCGGCAGAAAATGCCTTTCCGGCAAGATTTCCAACGAAATCTCCGATTTTGCTGATTCCCTTATCACGAATAACATCAATGGCTTTCATTGATAATTGTTTAGCTAACGGCGCCACTTTTGGAGCCATTCTTGTAAATAACCCCGCAATGGTATTGCCGAAACCATCTCCGTAATATGCTCTATAAACAGGCAATCGTGAGTTCACCACGTAGACGCTTACGGGTTTATCATGGTTGTAGTGTATGATCATCTTGTTATAAAACTAGTAGTTTTTCAATTAATGATCAATCGCTAAGATCCATAGGATTTTCATCATAACCATGGGCGTCTCTGTGATTTTCATCTAATTCAGCAATGAGTTCTCGATATACATCAATGTCCATGATACCGCCGGCAAATAATCGTCTGCAGATATCAGCTGCTTCATTAATTACTTCCGGTGAGTTATTTCCGGCTCGTTTCCCTCCGATGAGAACCTCTAACCGTTATATATCACTGAGAATGTTACCAGGACATGTCACAATTGCGTTGAAATCCAAAGGATTTTTAATCGAATATCCTTTTCCGCTTGTTTCCTCAGTTGTGCCAGTTGCGCCCTGACTATCATCAAGTAATTGCCTTTGTCGACCTCGACTTTGTTTTTCTCGTTCTTGTTGTTTTTGTATACCATAACTATCAACTCCTACTTTAAAAGATCTGTACTCAATTGTATCCTTTTTCAAATTACCAGTAATATCCTTATTCGTTTTATACAACCAATTAACCCATTCATTTCGGCCTATTCTACTGTCTTTATACTCGTCTTTTAAAAAGTCCTTTCTAGAATGAAAGCTTTTGGCGGCAAAATCACCAAAATCCTATAATCTTCGAGTTTTATTAATTGAGGTCGATTGATTTCTGTTATAGCTCCTTCGGTGAATTTGTCTATAAAGGAAACACCTCTTGGGGTGACATCAACAGGTTGTGGTTCAGGCGCAGAATCATCAATATCAGCTAATCGTTCATACTCGTGTTGGGTTTTTATATCACTGGATAGCTGTTGTATCCCTGCGCGTGTTTGTCCGGTCTCTGCTACTATCTTTTCAAGCGTATCAAACAGCGGCGCCTTCTTTGCTCGTTCTCGCTCAGGAATATCTCCGTATATCGCTGCTTCAGTTAACTTTTTCACATCTTTGGTCACACTTGTTATCGGAGTAAACAGTTGTTCACTTGACACAGAAAAGTCAGTCTGCACTTGTTGTCGCTGTTGAAGTTTCTCACGAAGTTTGTCTCGAACCGGTATAAACTTTTTAATTGCTGCTAGCCGCTCTCGGGCTAATCTAGTTGTAAGCGATTCACCTACCATATATTGTTTGTGAACTGAATTTTCAAATGTGAAACTCTCACAATTAAAAGATGAGTTATTAAATAATGTACCATCAAGCTAAAGTATCCATCTTCGACAGGGTTAAGCTGTACGACGCTATCCGCGAGTGTTTCAGAAATAACATCGCTGGGGGTTTCATAATTGTAATATCTGAGAACGGCGATGAACGATTTGTGTTAACGACGCGGCAACAACAACAACTACGTGAAAATGGAGGCGTCGCGGTGATTACTTGCTACTACGACCAGATCATCCAGTATGCACATAACTGCATGAGCAAGCCCAAACTGATGAGTATTCTTTCAGGAGAAAATCCTATGTGAGTGTTACAAAAAACGCTAAAAAAAATAAATTTTTTAATAAAATTTACTGAAAGCCTATTTTTTATAGTAACACTCACGTGGTTAAGATACTGGTTTTTCCTGGTTTAAAATTTTTCTAAGATCACGAACCTTAGAACTAATTTCAGCTCGTTTTGATACTCTTGGCCGAGCTTTTGACGTATTGCTTCAACGGTGCTAAATAGCGTTATAAATGCATTAATATCGTTACCGTACAAGCAAGCATTGATGGACTTTTGAATTCCTTTCACGAGCCTGTACATCTTGGGTAAAACATAACGACCCTTACTAAACTGATACTCTATGTCTTCATATTCCGAGGCAATCCTGTCGCAGTCGAGATCTTCAGATAATTCTACCCCTCTATTTTTTAAATTTGAGATTTCAGCAATTATAACATTTACATCTTTGATATCCATATTTTTATAGTATACTGTATCTCTAATTATTAAAAAAAAATAACACTCATTTGGCAATCTCGCTGGCGCCCTATGACGTCAGAGAGACCCAGAGGTTACATATACGACAACACATCTTGGAACTCCTTGGGTGCCTTCGCATCCATGTAAGCCCAAGGGGACCCGAAACATACATCTCCGGCGGGAGGCCTAAGGTGACAAACATCATCTTAGACCGCCCAGAAGATATGCTTGGGGTGACGTCACAATGCCATATATATCTCCAATCGAGTGTTGTGGCAAATTTTAGGCATACATATATACTTAATTAACTTAATTAAGGATGGATATATTCAATGAAACGATGATGGAATTTGTGATGTAATGATGTGGGACGGCACAAGACAGCACAAACATGAAACGACGGGGCGGATTTTCTACGGTCAATTCAACCAATCAAAAGCAACCCAATTAAATTAACCCAGTTGCATGATTGTGAACAAAAGACAACCACACGCCCGAGTTAAATGGCGTGAGTTAGTTTTGATCGGTCGAACTGGCCTTCGAAAGCCCCAAGCTTAATACCTTTCATATGCTATATAAGGTGACTAATACAGCAGCGTTGATTCACGGATATGTTATTTTATTTCCTCGAATTACTTATTAATGCTGTTTCACAACATTTAAATGAGAAAAAATATTTAAATAAAAAACTAAACAAAATAATACAGTTGTTAAATAACAGCGTGTATTTACTCTGTTCTAATTCTCTAGACAAAATGCATTATCGATTAGATCACAAAGAGCTGTATACAGAGGAATTTTAACCACGCCCACCTACTTCAATGAATGGGAAACACTAGTATTTCCTGCTCGTTCCGGCTGAGCGAACATAGGTAATACGCTGGATTATAAAGAACGTCTCTACTAAAAGTGTATTAATAGCTGAATTTAGATGGTTTAAATAAATACAACTGTTTAAATAATGCTGTTTTAGCCAAAGCGACAATAAAATTTTTTAGAATTATTTAAAGTTGATAAATACAACTCTACCGAAACTATGTATTTACTCCATAACAGTCACGTGCGCGCACATGTCAATTATACCTCTCCTACAGGTAATAGCAGACGGCACAAATTCCTTTGACGTCATTATACAAGGGATTTTAGTAGGTAGAGTGTTATGATTTGTGGCAGATTTATCCATAAAGGATTTATCTCCCTTGAATCGTTTCAGGTGTATACGAATTTTATTTTATGACCATTTTTTTTCGACAGAGCGGTTTTAATAATATTTTCTGCAACAAATCGTATTGAAGGCCTACAAATATCAAAATATGTACTGGCTTCATTTATCGAATGAAAGCTTCTCTCTTCATTATTTTCTAAATCAAACGATTTGACCACCCTAGGGCGTTTTGCGTGTTTGCCAGTTCCACCTAATTTTGCATTCCAACTTTGTGAGACGGCTTGAAGATTCCCAAGACAATTATCAGTCTTCACGCCATGTATGTGATCAATCACAAAGCCATCTTTAATCAGTCCGTTATGACATTCAAAAATAATTCTATGACAGAGATATGTTTTATTTCTAGCACTAAACAACAAATACCCCATATTATTCAGATATCCAACCGGTTTTTTTAGTCTGCGGTGCCTGACAACACCATCACTGGAGGCTTCGTAATTAACAAGCACTGGATGGGGTCTGAAATCTTGGCTCATTTGTATAATAATACTATTTGTCTAATTTATATCTGCTTTAATTATAAACCTCTTGATATAATCTTGAGGGATTTTGATGACTTTGTCATCGTTAGGGTCAATGACGGTATTTTTTATTCGTTTGTCCTAATAGCGTTTTAGTTCCCTGTATCGTTTACCCCCACAAGCAAGACACAACTGCGATTTTCCCCTTACCCCAGCCCCACATCGGAGGCACGGAAGGGGGGCCAAGGGAACCGTTGCGAACACTTTATAAATGATACACACAGAATTCGCTTCTGCATGATTTGTTACACGGGGTTGTTGATCCAATCATTAGCCACTTGCAGTGATTCATTATACTATATTTTTCTATTTAAATACTTGTTTTAATTATAACATGGAGGAGTTCAAGAGATTATCGAAAATTAAGCCTTGGAGAAATACTAAATTCATTGATTATAACATGGAGGAGTTCAAGAGATTATCGAAAATTAAGCCTTGGAAAAATACTAAATTCAATCTCGATAAGGAGTTCAAGAGATTATCGAAAATTAAGCGTTGGAAAAATACTAAATTCAATCTCGATAGAGTCTCTGATACACCAAAACGTCTAATCGGTGATAGAACTATACTGGGTAAAATCAGGGAGTGTTTGAATGAATTCTACCGAGACGGTGCAGCACACTGCTGGTCGACATTTCGAATTACTGATGAAGATGTCAATGTACCCAACATCGATGCTACTATGAACGATGCAAGAGCAGCTGAGATAATTTCACACCTTGGCCCGCCAAGGGGCTGGAGATTCAAGGGTAAATTGCAAAGCAATTCCCAACAGAAGTATTTTTTCAGAATAAAATTCATTATCGAAGTCGAAGGCGAATGAATTATCAGGGATAAATTTGAACCAATCCTCAAGGATAAAAAACTGTCATTGTAAGTAGAAATTCCAAACCAGGAATTCTAACTGGAATTGACAAACCATACTACGAGAGATCTTATCCTGTAACAGAAATTGTTTATGGGATATATCCGTTAAATGATAAACCCGATATTGCAAAACTAGCTCCTATGAAATATTCTAGTTCACTGAATTGTGTAGCAACACGGGTAATGGAACACTTCACAAATGCATCCCGAGGAAATAAACTAACTGATCTGCGACGTAGGAAAATAACCGAATGGGAACTGACAGTGAAACAGCACGGTGCAAAGATTTCTGATATAGCTAAATTAGAAGCATCATTAAAATTCCCAATATCAGTAACGACAATAACCGGAGAAGTATTATACGAACCGAAATATCAATCGCGACCAATATTTCCACGAGATAGAACCGTGAGATATATCCCTAAGGAGTTCGTCGGGGATGTTTTTTATAATGAGAAATTATTCGATGCTATTCACACGCTGTGTAAGGATGATCCTGTGTCAGTGTGGTTACTTAGAAGCGATGAAGATCTCGAAATAGGATTTGATCAATTTGTAAGACCAAATGGTGAATTATATCGCGTTGAAGAATTAGATAACAGAATGAGAAAAATCGCTAGTGAATTTGCCTTGCAATTTCCATTTTCATCGGTGAAATTGCAAAGCAATTTCCATCCAAAAGAGATTTCATTCCATGAAAAACTACTCGCGGATAGCTTCCCAATTCCATTAGTGGTAGCTCACTTCGCAAGAGAAAAAAACTCATGGCGTCCAACACGAAGTGATTTTCTCGAGGACGTTAAATTGAGTTGCGTCGCATTTGGTCATGGAGGACTGTGGAATACAAAATACCATCGTAACGGTATGATTTCAATTGATATATCTGGGTGTTATCCTGGAAGTTTTCTCGGGTATGGAGAATATAGTAACTATTTTAAACGATTTGGACACCCCACACATGAAATGAATCGTGTTGCGATTAATGGACCATTACCTGATTTTGATTTAACCGGATTCGCTCGTGTGATATCATTTGAACTCGCTACAATGTTACATCCGTGTAGTTTTGTTTGGCTTGGTAGACATATATCTGAAAAGGCCTGGATGCCAATAGTGTTACTACGATATATGATTGATTGTGGTATGCTAATATCGTTGATTGTTTCCGAAGCTATTATATGCTATCGAGCTCAAAAAGAAGTTTGGCTACCACAACCCGATCTAGATCGTATAATTAGCGAACGGCGAAAACAGTTTCCAGATTTCAATGAAGAACAAATCATGAATTGGTCTAAGGAGTTATTTGAAATTAAAAAAGAACAAGCAAAAGATTTTGGACGAAGAATAATCGGTAAATTTACCCAGGGTGGAAGATACGACAATGCAAAATATTCTTCGCGGTTGATCATAGACATCGCTGAATACGATTTTATTGTAACGGATTTAACGAAACAAGGAAAACTTGTAAATCGTAAAGATGCTTTCCTATCCGATGGAAGACGATTAGGTACAATTGTTACCTATTGTGATGGATATATTAAACAATATACGCATTTGAGAAGTTCTATACTAGCTTATGCTTCTATCAATTTATTTTCGATGATAAATAGATTTCCTAATACCGCAGTTAGAGTAGCCACTGATTCTATGTATATCCACGAGAAATACAAATCAGATGTAGCTAAATTCACAGATCCGGAGGCAAATTGGGGATGTTGGAGATTTAAAAAGGAAACGCTACATGAGTATTGTGAATCGGCAGATGTTACCATGGATGAAAAGTACTTAAAGTGTGATGAGATTCAATCCGAATTTTCTAATGCACCACCGGTATCTGATCCAATATGTAGATACAAGACAGTTTATTTAAACGGTTGTAGTGGGTCAGGAAAGACAACTCGTGCAATTGAATTATATCATAGAAACGCTAGCGTTTCAAAATCAAACATGATTGTCCTAACACCAACTCACAGACTCGCCAGAGAGATGAAACAACGAGGGGTAAATGCTTGTACTTATCATAGTTTCTTTCGATGGAAAGACGATGAATGGACTCCTGATCGAATGGGTGATAAATTCATTCCTGAAATCATAATTTGGGATGAAATATGCACAGTATCGTTGAAAATATTACAAACATTTCTTGAGTGGTTGTTATTAAAAAATACAAAAGTGATCACGGCCAACCACCACCATTTGTCGGTGCATCCCCACATGAATGGTTAAAGGGTTTTGTAGACTATTATGAAGAAATTAACACTGATTATAGATCACTTGATGAACAATTACGCGAGTTCAAAGCGCTAATTAGATTACAGCCGGATAAAATCCAATGTGAAATAGCGCGTGAAATAATTTCAGAAACTCCCATGAATGATTTTTGGGAAACGTGGAGACCAAACGATTTGATAATTGCAAGTAGAAAAATAGTCAGAGACACACTTCAGATGAAGTTATTTGAATTGCATAAAGAAAAATTTGCGACACTTCCAGTACCGTTGTGTTATATGCCTTCGGATACACGAAAACAGAATATAGAAGTTGATATTCCAAGACTAAAATCCGAAGGATTTCAAAGACAGAATTTAGTGTTAAATGATATTGTGCTGGTTGATATCAGCGTCGTTGAAGATGCATTGCGTGCTAATAATTACCCGTGGACGCTAGGTTACGCAGCAACAATACATTCTTCACAGGGATTGACAATATCAGATACAATTGTTTGGATGGTGGATAATCACATCGAATGGTCGAATTTAGTCTATCTTGCAGTATCCAGAGTACGAAGAATAAATCAACTTCGAAGAATTGTCCTGACAGAGTCAGGCGATGATGACACCACAATGGATGATGCTAGCATCGTTGATGTTAAAATTATTGATAAAAAAAACTCTCCGGTTACAAACAACAAGACAAAAAAAAAACAACGAGAATTTGATATTGATGCTGAATTAATAATTACGCTGAAGCAACAACAGAATAATCACTGCGCAAGTTGCAATTGTATAATGCGTTGGCAGTATTCGGATAAAGATCCTCGCCAATTTACCGTAGACAGAAAAAATAACAGTCTCGGTCATGTCAGAAACAATGTGATGTTAACTTGTCTTGAGTGCAACAGACGCCGGGGTGCCAGCACCCTGGGTGCTAGTTAAGACCCCGCGGTGGCAATTGAGTATCATCAGGAATCACTTGTAATTGTTCGCGTGTAAAACCCCGCTGAGGGGCAGTTGAATCCAATTGATAGATTGGAGGTCTCCCAGTTGATCGTGTTATAGTAGATATCCTGTGTGTAGTAACATTCCAAATAGGATCAGTAGCCCTTTTTTTACCACCTTCAAGCTCTCCTGGTTCGTATAAATATATCACGGTGACATTACTAGCAAGAATTGGCTGAGAAACGCTATCCCGCTGTGGTTGTGGTATATAATTTTTTTTTTATTGCGTTGTTAGGTTTCATATTGATTGCTCTGGTAATCTCGTTATTTAGCGCTGCAACTACCCCATGTAACCTTTTGACCCATTCACGAGATCGCTTTTCTTGGATGAATTCTTTTGCGTATTGATATCCAAATAACCGCTCAGCAAGAGTCCGATTAAGTCGTTAAACAATTGCCTGATCGCGATGTAGTGCAGTATGCCCTCGTCTGATGGTGACATTGTGATCTTTCATTGTAGATGCAATCACACCCTGAAATTCCTTGCCAGGATCAACTTGTAACAGATTTGGCCAGCGTAGTGGGCCTCGTCGATAAATCTTTTCAAATGCAGAAGCAACTTCAGGTGATGATTTTGTTTTTAGCGGTTCTGCTTGTTTGTATCGACTCGCTACGTCAACTACGGTTAGCGCGTATTTGTAACCGTTGTCATGTGGTAAAAACAATAAATCAGCTTGATGAACTTCATTGGGTACAGTAACATCAAAATGCGAGAAATTGATTTGTTTAGGACGCGGTAGATATATTTGCCATATAGCCTGTTTGGATAACCAATTAGCCGCAGTGGCCTTTTTCACTTTTGCGGCGTTGGCGAGTTTATTGATTGCAGCGTTACCCTTCCAGTATCCTTTTGGAGAATAATAAATAGATTCCATATTATTAATTACCAGCGCCCATCATCAATTTGCCTTTCATAGCTGATTTTACCAACCACGAAGCCAATTTTTCTTTGAAAGATTTATCAGGAATAGCATTTAACGCATGAATTAATTTCACATCTGCGAGATCCCTGTTTTGCAGATTGCTGCTTTTATATGCAACATCATGAGCATGACACGCCTTATCAATTGCGTTTATCGGATACTCACCGGGTCGGGGCAGATTTTGATCATCAAGTCTGATATCTAATCGTGTTCCGGGGCCACAGTAGCTATATCCTGGAAGGTGCTTTTCTCCGGGGTACTTTGCCCATGGGGTTCCAGGGAGTTTTGCAAATTTGGCTGCGATATCACCTCCTCGTTTTTTTTTTTAAAACATCTCCGGATTGTAAAATCTTTGATTTTGAAGAAACAAATCTAAACTTTTTTGTACCACATGTTGCACATCTACCAGTTAGTGCTGATCTGTTATTTTTAGTTGTAATCGTCGTCACATCATTTGTGTTAGTACGCGTTTTGCACTTCACACAATATAGATCCATAATTTATGTATATAGATATGGATATAATTGATTTTTCAGCGACTAAAACAAGAGAACCAGTTAAGAAACATGCAGCGCTACCAAACTCTATCCGCGCAATTATAATCGGGCCATCTGGATCCGGCAAGACGCAATTGTTGCTCAATTTAATAGTGAGATGGATGAAGTGGAATAAGTTGTATTTGGTCGCCCCGAGTGTAGACGATCAACGATGCTATGAAGTGTTAAAGGATGCTAACGAGAGAGCAATGGAAATGAACGGCAAGGGCATTATTTAATTTATAACCGATATTGACGAGGCACCATCCGTGGATGACCTTGATGGGAGCATTAACAATTTAGTCGTATACGACGATGTGATGTTAGACAATCAAAAAAATCCAGCTAGAATATTTTCCCGAGGCAGGCATAAAAACACCGACGTGATATATGTCACTCAACGCTACACACAGATTCCAAAAGTGATCAGAGATAACTGTAATATTCTTGCTGTATTCAACGGCGTTGATACACATACGTTACGAAATATTTTGCAGACATGGTGTTCCGATATGGACTTCAATCAATTTAAAAATTTCTTTAGTAACGCTCAGTCAACCCCGCACGGATTTATAACAATAAATTTACATGATCCTCGGACACGATATCGTATCGGACTCGATCAAATATTTGGCTGAAATCATTTATTATTTTTGTTAACTTGCAGCAGCAGAGAGGGTGATGACCACATCGTTGCGACCAAAATTGATTGAAAAATCGTAAAGTCTCCGTTTGCTAAATGGAGACTTATTTGTTTTGGTTAAAATATGAGATTTCGTAGGAAGCCTTATTTTTGCTTGAAAACGTGGTCTGTTCACCCTCTCTGCTGCTCTCAGACACGTATAAATACTGTTCAGAAAACTACCGTTTTGATGACATTACAAATTCAGACATACAACGTTAAATTGTGCAGTATTCATACCTATGTGAACTTATTCAGTTATTACATGTATTTACTTTTAAGAGGGTGTCAGGTAAAGATAATTTGTTTGCATTTGAAACATGCACAGTGGAGAGATTATTGGCTTGCATGTAATGTTGCTAACATTTCTTTGGATAGTTTACTTGTGGAAATTATATATATCGTTACTGTCGGTATTTTTTGCTTCTGCTCCCAACAGAAAGCAACAAATAATCACTCGAAAATATCACCATTTAATGCATCAATAAAACAGTTTCATTTGAACGACTGAAATATCTCTTTCCTTCTAATCTCTTCACCTTCTTCATCGTATGATTTAATATATTATTATTATTATTATTATTATTATTATTATTATTATTATTATTATTATTATTATTATTATACTCATTGGTATCTCTATCATTTTTAGTTAAGAAATCTTGAATGCATGGTTGTTTTCTGTTTTATGTAGACCTGACCGACTGCGTATTTTGTACAGGAAAGCAAGGTGTAATTTGGGTGCCGCATTACAAAGGTCCCTTTGTAAAGTAAGTTGTCAATGCTACTTGCAAAAATCGTTCAGTTGATATATTAATTAATCTCTTTCGGGGCCAATTGACTGTTTCAGTGTGAAGTGGTTTAACATGCAAAAAGATACGCATATTGTTAATGCAGACCCAGGTCCATATTGATTTTGTAACAGAAGGGTCGTTTTTAGTATAATAAAGTCATATGTTCTCATTGATTTCATATATCATATCAACATGTATATCTCCTTTGAAGCCAACACCCAACATATGTTGCTATTTTTAAAAGTTGCGTAAAGGAAAATACATATAATATTTTCTCATTCAAACCTTTAAAAATGTATGATCCGGTGGCTTAAGTGATTAGAGTGTCCGCCTTGGATGCTGGAGGTCGCGGATTCGAACTAAGACCGAGTAATACCCAATACGTGCAATAAATGGTACAAGCAGTTGCCTTGCTATGTGCTCAGCATTAATACGACTAGTCAACGCTGTATCAGGATAATGTGACTGGATTGGACATGATGCCACATATCTGCATCCGGATGACCCAGTACTAGGTATAACTATAAAATCTCACACTGTAGACACCGTAGTGATATATCTGGCAATTTGTTAAAGTCATATTTAAATCCAATTCACACACACACACACACACATGCGTGTATTCATATACTTGTGAGGACCTTGACATATTACTACATTTCGAGGACCATAAGAAGGAATGAAAGTATATGTTAGAAATTTGAAAGTAAGCTTAACTGTAAGATAGGCAATATCTGTATCACTTCATTTTTGCCAAATACTTCTTTATGCATTATGAGGACTACTCTGACTTTGCTATCATTGTGAGGACGTCATTGTGAGGACTAATTTACACACAATCAAAGACTACCATCAACCTGAGGACCTGAATTATTTTCACTTCTTATTGCACCTATCCTGGAAAAACATGAGAAGATATTTAGGAACAAATTTATCTGCAATTAAAACTACAGATAGACAAATAGATAAACGAGCTTAAATGTTCAAAACTTATTAAAATATAAGTTTTAAGTTCCTTTGCAAAAACCTAAATCTCAGGCACTGTTTTGCAACTTTGTGACCTCTTTTATTGACACAATGAAAACTACCATCCAGAATAGCATTTATATAAAAATTGTCAATTCATCTATTAAAATAAAAACTGTGATTTCTAAAAATGTAATTTGACACCAAAGCAACTCAAATGCCATAAGGCAGTTTGCCCAATGCAAATTCACAGGAACTGAAGTTGCCTTTGGGAAATCTGCGCTTGACTCATTATATGATAATACATGTATATCACTACAAAAGTTTAAATAGTATGCAGCATAAAACGGGAAGTTAAGGAAATTGCGTTCCATTAATTTGACAGTTATTTTTTTCTTCATTTTTTATTTGTTTATGCCTTAAAATCATATGCCAATAATAAAAGTTATCAAAAAGTGTAAATAATAAATGAAGATAAAATATGTATGTGAGAAGGAAGGAAGGGTTAGAATGCATATATATGCATCTGTATATACATACATAAATATGGTATGGTTTTTGAATATTTAGAAATGAGAGAGTATAGATAGAAAGGGGGTTAAATTACACTGAACTGAAACATTAAATATTTTGTCTTCTAACGGCTTCATCTAACTTGCTTTTGGAACCGTTATTAAATTCACTCATATACGCCATGATATGCTACTATATCAACATGTGCAGTAATGAAAGCTAGACTTTAGGAAAAATATTTCGTTCTAAATACTAATTGTTTTCAGAACACTGGCTTATTTATTTGCTGTAAAATAATCATCTAGTCAACATGAAGTCTGCGGTATGCATTTAAACTCTCTATGACGAGTTGAATTCGGAGGAGTTAAGTACACTTATTTTAATTTACTTCTTTTTCAAACAATAAAGTTATCAGCCTTCTGTAATTTGCAGGTAAACAATCATACAATTGATAATAAACATTGATTAAGTTGCAAGTGTTTAGGTTGATTGATTAGGCATTTAAAGAAAAAGAAATAGAACTTCCTTATTGCATGTCTTAATAACATCAGTTTTTGAGGAGTCAGTTTGGGTTGAATTTTAGTTAACATATTAACCCCTGGAGGTTTTCGCATGCAATGCGAGTTGGAAACACATTTTGGGGACTTTTTCTGAATACATTCTAATACATCGACTTCCAAGCAATATTCCATAAGACAAATGGCTAGTTGTGCTAAAGAAAATATTTTTCTTTGGTTAGCTTGCTGGCGCATAGGCAGAAGGTGAAAAAATGGATTATTTTTATTTGCTTAACAGACCCATAATTTTCGTATGGAGAAGACTCTTTATTCAAAATGTCCACCTTATCCTACTTTTTTGCACAGGTTTACCGTCTGTGTGCGCTTCAGATTTGTCTGCCGTAGATCTGTGCCCATAAAGTCTAAAACATGGACACAAATTCGGAATCCGACCATGGGCGAATATTGGGCGAGAAAAAAAAACCGGGTCCTAAAACTTAGTTTATTTCCCCTCTGTATTTTGTAGTGTAATTAAAAGGTCCAGATTATTTGCTATCACTGTAGAGCTACATCTGTCTACCTTTCTATAATACCACCCACTTTAGTGTATCATGCATGACCTTGACGCTGCAACATTGGAAGTAGGCTACTACCTTCTGCCCCGTAAAGTCGTCACTAGAGGTTAATGTGTTGATATTTAAGAAACGAATTTCTTTAAATTATGAACTGGAATTTCAAGGTTCTTATTATTACATATTAGACTAAATTACTATTTTGGAATGGTACTGAACTGATTTAAGATGTTTGGATTATATACCCCCCCCCCCCCGAGACATGAAGAATGTTGGCACATTAGTACAATCTAAGCTTTTTACAGATCTAGTTCAGTATTGGAATTTGGCTTGCATCACTAATGGATATCATTTGAAGACAAAGTCAAGTGCAATTTCATAAAGAGAGTGTTGCAGAAAGAGGAGAACGAGAAGTTATGCAAATTGAGTTATGTGCATGTGTGCGATTTGGATATTTACCATAGCTTTAACAATTTTTCAGTCATATCACTATAAGGTCTGCAATGTGGCAGTATATAGTGATGTCTAGCACTTGTGTATGATGCTGCTGTCCAACCGACACATTATCCTAACACCAGGATAAGAAGTGTCAACATTAAACTCTTACTGCTGAGCATCTATCGCAAAAGCTGCCATTTTTATGTATTTGGTATATTACTCGACCTGGATTAAAACCAGCGCCCCCCACCCCAATCTAGGACTGACACTCTTGCAACTAAACCACCGCAGTGGTCTACAAGGCAAATGGAAATAAAAAAGATAAAATACAGAGAGAAAAGTCAAATGGAGAAATGCAGATTAGATTAAATATTTAGAACTGGAAAGTGAAAAAAACAACTCTTCGTTTACATACATGATTGTGTTTTGATGCTATCATAAATAATATGTTAGTATCAATTATTAGAGAAGAGGAAGTAGATCAATATGGCCAAGACAGCATTGAAATATATTTGTACAAAGTGTACTTATTGGCAAAACTAATACAATCTACACTTCATTGCCATTGCAACAAAGTGTTAATAATGATGTGCTTCAGGTACATATCTTGAGGCGTGAAGAGTTGGTTCCTGAAGTATATTAACACATTAGAAAATTTCAAAATGGAAACTGGATAAATCTATATTACAACAAGAAAGTGCATGCTATTTCTGACTGCTAAAGATTGAAAAATAAGCAACATAATTGAAACAGACTAGTCAAAGGCTCCTATATTAATAGGACAATGTCACAGACGTGTACTGAAAGCAATCAATTTGTTGGATCAAACAAATCAGTCTGATTTTATGATTGATAATTATAAGCCATTTATGTTGAAAGGCTCTTTATCACCTGTGAGCAATTCTACCAAATCTATCCCAATTAAAATATTAAGGGACACAAGAGCTTTTCAGTCTTTTATTATCAGGTACATTGCCTGTTTCTGAGCACAACTCTAGTCACAGTGTTCTTATTTAGGATGTAAAATCAGGCTTTGCTTTTTCTCTCCAGTGTACTGAACTCATGACCATTTGATTACAAAATGCAGTATCCGCCTACTGAGCTGCTATGGCCACCTATCTAATACTGTTTAAAACCAACAAATTAAAAATAAAAAACAGTAGGAAGTTGATAAGAAAAAGAAAAAAAGCATTAAATGGTTAAATTGCATTATAATTTAATTGAGCGAAGCATGTACAAATATGACACATATTTCATTGCATAAAGTAAATGTTCATCTCGACAAAAATGTTTAATATAAAAGATGCAACCCAAATAAAGTCATTCGAGTCATTATGCATGTCATTTTTGAATAAATACAAGAAGCTGGCCACAGCCTGCATATTAAGTCCAGTCACAAACATTCAAAATGTTGTTTACAATGGTATTAAAGTGAAATAAAGTAAAACAACTGTTTCATTGAAGGTAATTAAAGGGTGTTGACAGATGAATGAAAGGACATCAACTTCCATGTAAGGTGGAGGAGTCTTGACAAAAAATGGCATCACAGGAAGACATGCAATACTGCTGCATTGTTAAATGAAAACATCATCTTATTTATCATTAATATCTGCATGGACAGTCTCTATTATATAAAGATATGGTAATTCCTTCCAACCTTGATGAAACGTCACACTGTCAATTTGTTTTTGGAAGGAACATCAGGAAGCAAGACAATTTCCTTCATAAAGTGTAAATGCATTTTAGTAATTCAAAAACTTTCATCTTTATTTATTTAATGAAAGAAGCAAACAAAATTTAAGCTAGCTGTACCATAATTCCAGTTAGATTGTCCCCTTGAGTCCAAACTGCAGAATATTAATAATAAATGAGAAATGGCTAGCAGATCTTTGAACACATTCAAAACTGGTGCTAAAATGCAAGTAAAATATGTAGATGTGGCATGATCTCATTGGTTGACATTTTAAACATATGACAAATACAACTGTTACCTAAACCGATTCATCTGAAAAATGTTAAGTTTTGCATTCAGAAAATTCAGACAAACTTAATTAGGAGAAAAGATATTTTCCTGTACATGCATTTACAAGATGCAATATCCCATTTCAAGACTGCATTTTATTTCTTACCAAAGTAAACATGTCTCAATGTACTATGAGAAAAGAAATTAAAATCGAAACTAATATGAAAAATATGTACAGGAAGAACATAATTGTAATATTTTTTATTATTTTAAAACAACACAATTTAAACATCATGTTAAGAAACCACAATCAATAATTATTATGCTAAAGTAATCATGATGTCAGAGACTACACTATTTTCTGGGCAATATTCAAATTTATATTTTTGAAACATGGCAATATTTCAATGTTTTTTAATGAATGACAAAAATCAAAAGAACTTCACTGCCTTGAAAATATATTTGCTTAAGGAAAATATTTAGAAAAGGCAAATAACAAAACTATATATCTGAACATTAATTTAAACTTTCATGGCTTGGATGCAAATTAATCAAATGACCAAACTTAAATTTAAGAACACATCATAAACACAACTGGAGAATCTATCCTATTTGCTGGCCTATAAGTCACTGTGAAGCTTAAGTCAACTTAGCCAGTTTCTGTCCTTCATTCATAAACAAGTAGATGCCAAGTATAAGACAAGGCCAGATCAATACCTCAACTTTGTTTGTTTCACTACTGTTTGATACACACATGAATTTTATCCTAGCTGTAGTTCCACAAATTTTCCAGTCAGCATAGTTAAATGTAGGTAAAAAAAACTTCTGTTTTCAGGAATATTACACTGTATGCATAGCTGCCAACTATCTTTCGAGGCTCTAAGCACCTTACACCATCTATAATGATATTACTACACTACAGAAAAACAATGAAATTGGAAAACATGCTAAAAACATATAAGATACAAAACAAATGTTACCTACTGATATCATAACCAGCATTTTATGAGAAATCATTTAATTTAAAAAATATTTTAAATAATTGAAAATTGGGGAATTAATTAATTTTTTGCATAAAGGAGTGAATTTGTGAATCACTGAAAAATGGTTGGCAGCTATGTGTTATGTATTTCAGATTATGGCAACATGTAAATTGTATCACTAATGCTAAAATATATTTTCCAGAGTTCTGTTTGGATGAGAGAGGGTATTTTATACCTTACTACTGCCCCATTCATCTTAAGTTTTCTTGAAAGAGAAAACAGTAATAAACTAAATTGCCAATGTAAACTTAAATACAAACCAGAATTCTTCAGTTTCTAAGTTTAAGTAATCACAATATTTACATCCATAAAGAATCAATTTTAAATTCTGAAATGACCATTTGGTCACAATGTGTAATTTAATTTTTATGTATAATAACCTATCCATGCCCAACACATAAGAGTATTTGCACTTTCTGTAGTTAGGATGCACATGGTTTCTATATTTGCTCATGTTAGTTGTTGCTCTAAATGACACTTTTGTACAAAATGCATCACTGGTTGAGAAACCAACACCATTAAGCACCTGGCATTACATGGTAACATATTCACAATATCCTATGGGTAGCCTGATTTTCCAATCTGATCTGGTCTGCCAAACATTAAGCTCACACCGGTTTTGACAAGAGTGACCAGACTAAATCATTACTATATTTAATGAGCATAAAATTAACACTGCAAACGATTTTATTTTTGAGACAATGGATACCATAATTTAGACTAGAAGGAATTGTTGACAGTGATATCAATTGATAATGGTGCATTGCCTTTGTACAAGGAGTATGATCACTATTGTCATCTAACTTTAATGCAGGCTACAATTCTCCGGAAGCCTCTCATATCAGGCCATATTATATCACAAGGTACAAAAATAAAAATGGATTGAATATCTGTCTTTGTCATGGATATTCATTTTCTAACTTATCTATTATATGTAATCAAATTACTAGTACATGCTGCTTTCGCACAATTACATAAGATGCACCCGAATTTAATACTGAAATGCATGTATGTATTTTGACAGCCTTCTAATATCGGGTTCTAACTTTTTGAATGAAAACTGAATGAAAAAAATTATTTGAATGGCAAATTCAATATACAGCTTAATGAAGAGTATAAGACAATGCCCAGACTTTATGAACCAACATTATGGACTTATATGCCAGCAAATATGTATTATCTCTGTGAAATTCTTAGGCAACTGTTCTTTAGCTTTAACATAGAAGGTTTATAGTTTAAATATTTTATAAAATTTTTGATCTGGGCCCATGGACGCCTTGCCAGAATAGGCATCTTTCTCTTTGCCTCTTCGCATGCTGCTATTCCTAGTAGTGATGCTGTTCTGATTAATTGTCAAGGTTGTCTTTCTACAGCTGCCTTTTCCTTCTTTAGCCATGGTACTCTTGCTGTTTTCTTCTTCTCTGCCTTAACAACTGATTTGCAGCTTTTACCTACAAATCAAATAATCCCTCTTCATTTTGGATGATAGATTCACCAAACATTGATACTATTTTAACTACAAATTATTCAACTGTTTACCATTTAAGAAATGTGAAGAAACCAATGCTGCCAAAAGGAAACATTGAAATTAGGATCTTGGGTTCACGCTAACAAATATATTAGTTTACCATACTATTTAGTTTGCTTTAACAGCAACAGCTACAAGTGAATATCAATTACAAACACAGTAAACATTAGGTAAAAAGTTTATCCTCAGCATTACGGCCATATAGCATATGAAATCTAGCCAATGAAAGAAAGAAACAAGTTCAGTTGTTAACATTCTCTAGGTACACATCAAATCACAAAAGGATTACTGTGCCACTAACAATATATTAATTACATTTACTGAAACAATGAGTTATGACATAAAATAAAGTTAAATTGTTTGGGATCACTGATTTTATTAAACAATCTTTATAGTACAGATGTTAGTAATTGACAGTAATTTCTTTCATTATAATGTAAAAATCTTGTGGTTTTGTAAAAATATATTTCTATCAGTGCTGTTATGCTCTGAAATAGTTATAAGCATACAGCAACGGGTCCAAACATTGCAGTATGATACACTTACATAACATGTGACACTAATATTTCAATAGATATTACACAAGTGCATATACTTAATATGCAAGCATCTATTGTTTCCCGGTATGAATAATCATAGGATCTGGAAAGTCGTTGTATGTGACAACCATAAAGATAGTGAATTCATTGTCTTAGTGGTTTGTCAGGATCATATCAGTATCTTTTATTTTGGTTAGCATTGCACATCAACTTATTTCCGGTGCTAATCTCCAAAAGCATCAACTGTAATACATTACCTTCACAAAATTGTGTATTTTATTCTTCTTCCTCCCCTGAACAACCATCTTGAAGGTCTTCAATAATATCTGTAAAGATAATGTTCAAATTTATTTTAAATTACATAAAATATATGAACTGGATACTTGCCAATTGTTTTCATTAATAAAAAAAATATTATAACAATGTAACCAAACTATCTTCTGAAATTTAAAACTGGAACCTGACTATCAAATATGTGACAATATCCAGCTATCATTTTTATTTGCGATTGCTTTCATCATATTTCATGAAGTTACAAAAGCTACATATCAAATACATTGAACAAATTACACAGAAAATGTTCGCTTCACATGACATACTGTCTAGCTATGATACATATCTGGGGTACGTGGAGGTTTGACCACAGGTGCTTTGACCATAGGTGGTCTGACCACAGGGGGTTTGACCATAATATGAAAAGACTATGATTAGTTGTTGGAGCATTAGATGTAAGTATATTTGGGGATTAAAGTGAGGGATTAAAAGTTGCGTTAAGCATATCTTCAGGGATTATAAGCTGCGGCATTTAATTCACTAAAATTTGTATAGTTGAAGGATTATAAGTTGCGTAATGTATATCTTAACGTTATCAAGGGATTATATTTGCGTGCTATTGCACACCTGTCATTTACTTAGCCATAAAACTGTTATTCCATTAACTATAATATTAGCATGACATTAATGTTTTGATTTGATTTTTATCATTTATACACCGCTCCCTCGATAACTCGCGCCCTGATAACTCGCGAACCCGCTTATAACGCGGTGTCCGGCGTGGATCCCGTTTTTTTTTAAAGAAAATATTTTTTAAAAATGAAGAAAATTGTGATCAGAACTGGTGAATGAAACCTTGATATATCGCCCGTTTTATCGTCGAAAATGACTGTTAGTGCCCGAAAAGTTAGAATTAAAATCGTGAAATTTTCGGGTTTTAATAAGGAATTCACATATCTTGTTAGATTTTATCGGAAAAAAATATTTTCTCAGTTCACTGTAAATAATAATACTGTTTATGTATACGGGAAATTAGTGTTTTAATCTTTTCATTGTGTTGCAGTGTAAGCAGTATAATCGTTGCATGTTCTCTTCTATTCAAACATGAAAAGAGTCAATTGACCGTCACATCGATGCCCGCGAGCACATCTGTGAGAACCTAATTAACTGCCGGCTGCGTTTTGATCGACGACTTGGGGAAGTGTTTGTTGCATTGTAAAACTCAATTAAAATAGACCTGCTTTGTTTTATAAGGCGGTCTTTTGTATCAAATCAGGTAAAAGACGCACAATACAAAAGTTCAAAGGAATGCAAATCCTACATGCATAAACTCTTGTGGTCAATATCGTGTCTCAACATCGATCAAATTAGTTGGACCAATCGAATATGGTTTCAAATAGTATGTACTTATTGTCATTAAAGTATATATTAATCAGTAATTTATCCTAATCATTTGTAAATGTGACCATCGAGAGCAAGGGAATCAAGCGAAAGGCGTACTCGGTGAATGAAAAGCTTACTTCATAGAGAGGGTTCGTAATGGTGAATTAAGATCAAAAGTTTGTAGTGAACTTAAACTTGCCGAGTCGACACTCAGAGGTTGGCTCAAGGATGAGCAGAAATTTCGGGATTATTTTCATGAAGTTGATTCTGATGATAGATTTAAACGGAAACGGGCACGCACTGCAAACGACACAGAATTACATGATGCTGTGTACACCTTGTTCACACAGCAACGTAAACAAAGTGTTCAGATTTCGGAAACAATTCTCAAGGTCCAGGCAGAGAAAATGGCAAAAACTATGGATAATGAATCAGATTTCATGGCAAGCCATGGATGGCTTTGGAGATTCCAGCGCCGACATGGAATAAAACAAAATTCTTTGTCGGGAGAGATACTCTCAGCAAATCAGGCGGCCGCATCTAGTTATCCCAACCAACTCCGAGAGATACTGACCCGTGATGGATATACAGACGACCAAGTTTATAATTGTGATGAGGCTGGTCTATGCTATCGGATGATTTAAATATTTTTTATATATATATTTTTTTTACATGTCTGACGTTTAGACCCATTAAATTCATGGTTGGTAATGGTTTATCTTTGTAATGTTTTTTTTTTTTTACATTTTACTCTATCTATCTATCTAATCAATCTATCTATGTATCTATTTAGTGATAGCAGAATTTTACGTTTTAGATCAACACAAGTTTCGACGTTGTCGTTTTTCGATATGAATGTAATCTTTTTTGATAAAATAAATCTTGATTCATTTTGAACAAACAATAAAACTAGAATGTATCCAAATCAAGACAAAAAAGCAGTGACGTAATACACAATGTGTTTAGCGATACACATGTTAAGAGTACTGATACCTCGTGGAATAATGTTTGTTTTTACGCTCTTTTCAAGATATTTTATCCAGAAATTAAAAGTAATTTATAAAGAAAAACGAACAACACCTTTATAAAGAAATATTTATTCACAGTTATTTTCAGCACGATTATAAAACGAGTATTTAACAATGCACCCCCCCCCCCATTTCGCCTATCTGTCGATCTCCCATCTCTTTATTAGTTTTTTTATAGGTCCCTCTGTAACTCGCGCCCTCGCTTATAGAGCGGTCGATGTTTTTGGACCCCGTTGTGCGCGAGTTATCGAGGGAGCGGTGTATGTGGTATGTATTTTGTAGGACTGAGTGTAATTTTCTAGTAGATCTACAGCCTTAATTTGTGAAACGTTGGACTTGATGCCTAATTTGTGTTCATTTTCTGTTTAATAATAAATCGAATAGGCCTGGCACCAGCCTTTATGTGGACCGAAAACAAGCTGTCATTGACTTTTATTTATTACATGTAAATTACTAATTAGCATTCACTTATTGGCAACTCAAAGGAAACTTGTCACATAAAATTTAATTAATTGAACCATAATTTTAAACTCTAAATAACAGTTTATTATTTTTATAAAATCCACATGTGGACAAACCACCTATGGACAAAACCCCGGTGGTCAAACCCCCGCTGTGGACAAACCACCTATGGTCTAAGCACCTAGAACCATATCTGGGTTAAATATCAACAAAAGGACAAATCAATTGACAAGCAACACTGCAGAATAATAGGACAGACTTTGGATAATGATGATGTTTGTAATGATAATGACAAATACTGGATTGCAAAAGAAACCGAAAATGAATGATTCTTAAGCTACAACAGGTCAGTAAAATCAAAGAGATTATATTTAAACCAGTTATCTGAAAATTTAACACGCTGAATGTCATCTATACGTAAACTTTGTGCTTTACGTTGTTTCTTTATTTTTAGGACAATTTATCAAGTCCTATGTTGAGAGGAGTCATGATAATCAGTCTTTGGTTCTTTCAACAACCCATTCGCAATTTTTCTATGCATCAGAAATTAGAAGCTTTATAAAAAAGCTCAAAAACTACCAAAGTCCTTCATATGAATTACCTGCAATATCATGTGACAGAAATATCCCTGCTAAGTTATGTTCAGAAAAATCAAAGAATTTCTTTACGTATTTTGCAAAGTTTTGGTCACTGAATTAATATAATATACAACTATTCACACTTGATAAAAATTCACACTGACCTACCATCATTATCAATCTGTATCTCGTCTAAACTTTTTCCTTATGTTCAGCATATTTAAAAGATATTTAAAATATATTTTCTTTGAAAAAAATCAGGCTCCATGCTGTACACCGCATTACAAGAGTGTTTGCAAGTTTTCGAGGGAGTGGTATACTTGCCATTTTGATTACACAATGCACCATAAAGTACACATACCGTATCTTAAAAAAACCAGGAAACTTGCAGCTAGTTTTTCCCTGTATTACTTTTTCCCTCTGGCTACCATCTTTGTATAATATCAGTTCTCCCTGATATTGTAAAATGTAATCATTTTTCTTCACGCTCTTTCCAGCAAATACACCATGTCCTGCAATATAGAGAATGTTGTTCATGTCTCAGTTAATAAAGGCAAATCATGGCCACTAACAAAGTCAATCTGTCAGATGTTTTGTTTTCTTTGTTTTTTATGGTTTAACGCCATTTTGCAGCACAATATAGGCTATACATGGTGGCCAGTATCAATGGTGGAGGAAGAACCCGGAAAACCCCTGGAAAGAACCACCGACTCACGAGAAGCTACTGGCAAGCTTTCTCACATAACTACATTTGCCGAATCTTAGACTCGAACACACACAGAGGTGAGATGGCAGTGGTCCGTAACGGACAGCGCTTTAGACCATTCGGCCACTTGGGGTCCCCCCAAATTTGTCAGATGAAATGTAGAGCTGTACTGATGTCACTTTTTGCCAATTATGCTGATACCGCATATGGTCGATTATTAAAATTACCGATACTGATTATGAGATTATCACAGTATAAATGCTCGCGTATAAGCTTAATAATTTAGGGAGAAAAAAATTGCCTGGAAGGGTATGTGTGTGTGTTGGTTTTTCCATGGGCCAATGTCTAAACTTTACAGTTTTAAGGTCTTTTTGTTTACTACTGTAACAGCTGTAAATCTTGGAACATGAAACAATGATTTTTTTCCGTGTCTTAAGACATAGGCATGTTAAAAAAGTAACTTTCGGTGACCCGACAATTATTAAACTGTTATAAAATACTATGATTGATTTGGCTATTATTTTGCATGTGCATATTTTCTGATTTCTCCAACATGGAATTAAATAAAGGTAAATACAGACTTCATAATTCGTGGGCTGGGGAGACATGTACTATAATGTACAGTACTTACACAGTGCAAAGCATGTATAGCGTCACTTAAATCCATATTTATTCCCAAACATATTACTCATTTTCTATGATAAAAGCGATCCTACAAATTGAGGCAATATGTTTAAAAAGATATGCACATTTGATTGTACAAGGGTCATAACCATCATAATTTACATGCTCACGAAGAGAGGTAATAATAAAAGCTAAAATTCTCATATATATTGACTAAGATCAAGTTCAATCCATTTTAGTTCTGTCTTTTGGCTGAACAAATATCACAACTTTCCACACAATGAAAAACTTGATGTTTCGGTGTCTCCTTTGATGATAGTCATTGAATTTCTCTATAGTTTTGTGACAGCAGTACAAGGCCAGTTAATCATTAAAATGCCTGAAACTGGCTTGTGACAAGAGGAATTTTGAACGCAAACTATACCAGTACATTGATGCAGAGGCATAGCTAGAGTGTTTGGAGCACGGGGACAAGATTCATTTATACGTTCCCGGGTTCTTCCTCCACCAAAAATACTGGCCGCCATATATAGCCTATCGTGTGCTGAAAAATGGCGTTAAACTCTACAACAACAGCTACAACAACAACATTTAACGATGGTAATTAACATTGGTAGATACAGTCTAAAAATGCCAGATGTTAACTCATGTAAGTTTCTTTCGTGGGAATGGCAAATTGAGTTAAGCATTCGTAGTGTGCCATTCTTATTTAGTGAAGATGCGAATTCTTTATAGAAAAGTTATTATTTCGTCACAACAATAATTCACAGGTGATGCAACAGAATATGTAGGACTTTTCTTGTTTGGAAGAAAATGAAAATCGAGGACATAATGTAATAATTGGGAGTTCTCAGCAAAATTCAGCCATAGCTTACAGCAAGTGTGTTAAAACAGTAGTTACTTTTAAGAATATATTGTCTTTCAATTAATCCCCAAATAAAATGTTTCTTCTTTAGTTTCCACTATTTAATTCTGTTTTTAAATTCAAGCCATGTCAAGATGAATGTTATAATTGAAATTATAATTATGAAATTTATTTGCATCGGCACCTATTATTTCTGCCGATACTGATTGTTCTAATAATCGGCCCGATTATGAGTACCGGTACTGGTGATTAATTGGTGCAGCTCTAATGAAATGCTTAATAATTATTTTAAATAACTGTACAGTCCATTAAGAACAGGATTCTGTAATAAGCATTAGCAAGCACTAAACCAATCGGAGATACATGTAGAGACCAAACTTGGTATTACTGGTACTAATCTGTCTTTAAATTCTGTAAAGCCATGTTAGACAACTGCCAACTTGACACCAACCATAATGCTGATTGATCGAATGAGATATATTTTCCACTGAATCCTTTGTAGCTGCAAAGAAGTATATCAAGATTAAAAAATAGACAAATCAGCTATATACTATTGAAAGAATCTGATTTTCATGTTTTATATGTACCAGTATTTCATTTCTTGGTCTCAATAGCCAAATGCCCAAATAGTCACAAACAGGAAGATGTATTGAAATACATGTACTTAAATGTTTTAGTTCTATATTATAATTAGGTTGTTGATGAATTTCCATGACATGACCGCTAAGTATTTTTTTCTTGTGTTTTATTAATAATTATAAAAATTGTTTTTATATTTTCCTTATAAGAACCACTAATTATTAAGACATGTGGATAAAACCACACATAATTGCTTAAATTTTTGGGAACTTTTAAGATTTGACAATTTTCCACATTATTATTAATTTCAACAATAAGTTCAGATTAGTCAGAAACAATTCCCAAATTCTGCTGCTAATGATGGAAACTAAATTTGAGCTGTAAACTACAAAACATCAAATTGAATAGCTTTGAATGTTAGAAATGCACCTTTCCCATGCTAAAATTGACATTGTTTTCTAATGCTAGTTTTATAACTGTGTACAATGGTTACTATCTTTATTATGATTGTCTCAATCTAATTCTATAATAGGGGATACCATTTAAATTCCAAAGGGTTATATGATCTAAACCAATTTTATCTTGTCATGTATGAGAAAATAAAAAATGCTCCAGTTGGAAAAAACCATAACTAAGAAGTCGCATACAGTAAAAATGCAGTCAGAATTGGGAGAAGGTTTATTGATGTACATGTATATTCAACCTTGTGAGTCATTACTTTTCAAGGACTGAACAGGTGGTTGCATTAAGTGTAAATTGAGGTTATTGGGGCTATTTTGGGGTTGTTTGTTTTAAAAAACAGCCGGCTGTAATTGAGAATTGAATTATTCATACCTGGACTGTTCAAAAGAAGACCAACAAGGTCTCGACATTTGTGCGTACATTTGTTAAGATTTTAAATAATAAACTTACTGCAAAATGGGTGCTTAGAAACACCAGAACGCACATCAGTAATATCTTATATATTTTCAATATCTTCTTTAGATGACATGTGAATTAGTTTCGGTACAAATAATAATTTTAAAGATGCATAAATTATCCATGTAGATGTTACTCAAAATATCAGAAAATGGTAAATAAGAATAGTTCATGAAAAGATACATGAATTTGAAATAAAAGTGTAAGCGATGATAGATAAAATGTTATGAGTGAAGGGAACAATTATTAATAAATCATTACTAATATGCATTTATTAGTAATAGATCAAGCATTAAAATTATGTTACAATCGTATTACACACTATTAATAGTAAATGTTATTTTCTTTAAAAAATGTCGCAAATTTCACAATATTCAGCAATGGTATACACAATATTGCGTTTCGGTGTTTCTATTGCGTTCTGGAATTTCTATGCATCGTTGCGAAATGTGTTCATCAGCTTTTTGTAAATGAAAAAAGTATAGTAGTGTATAGTTGTTTTCGAGACATTCTCTAAGTATTATCTACAATTTGATTTGGCATATCTATTAAATAGTGTTCATTAGAACAAGAAAATGTGTATACTCATCTGATAACGCTGCAGATACATTTGCATCTCTCTCTCTCTCTCTCTCTCTCTCTCTCTCTCTCTCTCTCTCTCTCTCTCTCTCTCTCTCTCTCTCCAGGGTCATACACATTAACCACAGACACTTGATTCTGGGTAAATTAATGTATACACTCACCATATTATATGGTGAGTGTATACATTAAGTTACCCAGAATCAAGTGCCTGTGACATTAATTCACGCCCACTCTGCGGTGGTGTCATCATGAATGACTACAACGATGGAGAGATGGCCACCCACCCCCACCCCCTCTGTCTCTCGCTCTTTCTGCACCACCCACCACTGCATTGCGTGGAATTCCGAAAATATACGCAAGCTGTACTGACGTCAAAATAAGTTCATTGCTGAAAATGGGATAAAACCAAGTTGTCACAAATAATAATTATAATAATATAAAAACTAGTTGTACACTTACTCCTACGTCGTGGACAATCGACCACAACAAATCAAGTTGAGGCTACGACATCGTAGCTATAATAAAAACTAGTAGCTATTTTGGAGGAATACAGTTAACAATTTGAAAAAGAATTGTTTTATTACTTACCAATTTGATTCAGCATGTCCTGCCATCATCCAAGAAATTACTGTAGTGTATTATAGGCTAATCCTTGCAGGAATGGAATCCAGGTACGCAATATAACAAAATTTTAAAACGCGCCAAGACACCGCACAAACAGAAGCCCCGGGCTTAAAATACCGCACTCTGCACATGCATCACCAGTTTTTAATTATTATATAATTATTTTTTTAAACCAGTAATTATTTTTAAAAGTCATATTTATCTGTTTTATAAAATTTACAGTTACACTGCAAAGTAGCGATGTTCTGATTGGATGACAGTCTGAGATCACACGCCTTCTGATGGGCTAATAGTTTGCACACTATTCAACATCGAATGGGCCAAATGGAAGGCCGCAAATTGTGTGACCTTTACACACGAGTGTAACTCTATGTCAAGCATTACCGACTTCGTGAGGACTTTTACAAAAACACGTGGTTCATCTCATATGATCATTCTCAACCGTTTTCCGATATATCATTTCGAGGACTAGTGTGTAAGTCCTCGAAATGTAGTACAGTCCTCGAAATGTTGGTGTGCAACCCAACTCAAGTCCTCGCAAGTATAGCAAAACACACACACACACACACACACACACACACACACACACACACTTTCATCAGTGTATAATAGAGTAGATTGTTTATTTTCTTACTTGTAATAAAGTATATCGAGATAATTGCGAACTTGGATAACTGCCCAGTTTCGACGCAGTTCGATATAATGAAATTGTTTCAGTCATGTGTACAGGTTTGTGCATGTCTGTAAGTGTTCGGGAATTAGTGATTTAAGGATGTGTGAGTATTATGTATGAAATAAGAAAATGAACTTGGTAACCTATTTTATTTCGTGCGAAAGAAAATTATTTTATATATATCAGTAACATACCACGAGATGTGTAAATATTTATTTAAAAGGAGAAAACACTTGACGAGTTCCCTTTAAATGAAAAATGTATACGAGTATTATATCTTTTGGTACAGCTTACATACAATACATATATTTATTTATACCACATACAAGCTTTCATTTTATATTGGAGATATAACTGACAGCCATTAACTGTGCATTTTAGGGGTGTAAACTCTTCACAACACCTCGCTCGTATTTACGATTTAACAAGTTCTGCAGTGATTCATAATTTTCTGTACACTTCCATTCATATGTTGCTAAATATTTCCTTTAACACTACGATTCTAGCCTGAAATATCAAAATAATGAAGGATAAGAGATAGTAAAACCCAACTACATTTCATTGATACCATTTCATTGATACCGTTTCATTGATGCCGTTTCATTGATACCGTTTCATTGATGCCGTTTCATTGATGCCGTTTCTGTCCTAATTATGCTATTCCTACTGACTGACAGTGTTTCGTTTAATAATTCTTCGTTTCCGCTCTATGTGCCCTATTTGAGAATTCGCCTATTGAAAGAAGTTGACCCAGTTAGAGATCTCGTTCACGTTTTCCGGGAGGTTCATAACAAATGTTTTGCACAGTGATGTACAGTCTGTAGAATGGGTTGCTGATTATCTGTTTCTGTTGAATATTATACATTTTGGAACTTGATATAATACAGTCTGTCGCTGTGCAGTTTTGAAATTTCATTGTTGTGGGTGTTTGGCTGGACACAATCATTACTTAGGTGGCCGGTGTTGCGCAGGTAATTGGAATGCGTCTCTTGTCTTTTGTCACTAATATTTGAGTAGCTGTTATAGACTGTACATTTTTGTGACCTGAAAGTTCCATGACAGCTAGGAAAATGTTTTTGTCTCCTTACTTCTGACTTTGGTACTTTCGGCTACTATTGTTTGTTAATTGTTTTATGTAATATATGCTTTTTTCTTTCATGATACAGCCAAGTTTATTAATTCAAACAACTTGTTTACTAAACCAGTTTGGGTTTGTCGATGATATTGACATAGTGTTGGGCACAATATAGATCGGATTTTCACGTCAACTAAAGTGCAGGTCTTAGCTCAGAATACCGTTTGAAGCTATCAAGTGGCTCTCTCCCTCCCTCTCTCTCTCTCTCTCTCTCTCTCTCTCTCTCTCTCTCTCTCTCTCTCACTTTAGGCCATTCACATATTTCTTTAGTGTAAAATCCCCCATTTCAGATTGTAATATTCAGTCACTCCCCTTAAACCAAAATGAACAGAGTGAAACCGCAATTATTTCAGGGGTGTTTCCATCCCATTCGTTTCATTGTACAAGGCTTTTATTTCTTAGTCTTTAATCGGTTGGCTACAATTCGGTTTATTTCCTTTTCTTTTAGATTTTAAATATGTTGGAGCTTTCATAGTTAATAAAAAAATGTGTGCTAGCTCCTCTCGTGATTGTACTATGCATATTTATATTAAGGTGGCCATCAATGGAGCTGATGATGCTTCTTAAGCTGTTCGGTGCATTCTCAGATTCATATTTTATCCTAACACTGAGTGTATATCCAGTCAGGTGCTATATATTTCAGTATATGGTTTACAAATATGTCTTCCCTAACAAACTCACATTTGGGGATAGAATATTTATTTTCATTTACAAATATTTCAAGCATGCTCCAACCAATTTGTCAGATGAGATTAAATTTTGCTTCATAATCTCGCTCATTATCTGATGTCATTGTTTTCTCTTCTGCACAGAGTTGCCATGTTTGATTTTTTTCAGAGTGAGAGACTGGAAATAAACAGCAGTGTTGACAAAGATTACTACAGACGACACATGTTGGAGCTCAGTGATATTTATTTTCTATAATAAATTGAGTTTTTGTATAAAACTCTTAGTTTCTATAAACATGATTTACATGAAAATTATTTTATTCTTGTTTTCTACTTTTAAAATGTAATATTCAAAGAAATTCATATCCATGTTTAGAGTATAATAGCTATGCAAATATGATAATTATGCGTATTCATACGCCATCGGGAAATCACAATTCGATATACCAGTACTGTATACGGTATATCAAGTTTCTTTATTCAAACACTTATACATATATATAGATAGTCTCTCGACGATGGACCCGCATGTGACTCCGGAGTCCGAATTCCAATGCACAGTAGAGGTTGCTGTTGAAGGTAAAACTTTCCTGTATGTTCCATGCGGAGGACATGGCCAAGCCATATAAGTTAGGCCTGTTTTAGTTTGGATTCGAGGCTTCTTGTCTTGGCTCTCTCAAGGACTTCCTGTTTGGTGATTCAGTCTTCTTAATCAGCATGATGGATCTCAGGGAGCGCTGATGATTTTGTTCCAGCTGACTGATACGGCTTCGGCACACAGTCCACGTTGCACAGCCATACAAGAGAGATGTGTGGACAACTACATGGAACACCTACATCTTTGTTGAAAGGCGTATGTCCTTGTGCTGAAAGACCTTGGTTCGGGGTTGTCCGAGTGCTTGACTGCCTTTTTGGATCCGCGCAGTGATATCGTTTTCAGTGAGCCGTCTCTGTGGGATTTCCATGCATATGACCGTTGCTGCACAGCTTGGCATTTATACTCTTCTGGACATTGAGCTGGGTGGAAGGCTAGTGGAGTCTGACAACCTTGTAAGTTCTGCGTACATGCTTAGGACGCCTTGGATGATGTGGGGCTATGCGCAGCTTTAGGGTACTTCCGACACGTATGTGGTCTGTCCTGCATTTCGCTCCTCGCAAGACCTTGGTGTTGAGAGCATCTTGGACATCGCGCTGCCGAAATATTACATAGTGAATTAAGTGCTATTGGCGAGATCTGGGGTGCATCCAGGTGTTTGTTCGCCATACACCGTGCTTGCCGTCTACCATAATCGCAAGCAACACGGGTGTTGGAGTCCCCCCAGTAGTATGTTCTTGCCGTCCGGTCACATTGAGCACATTATAGATGGTTTCCACTGAGTTCGAGAGGTTAAGTATGTAGCCTGTGATGATTGTTGCGTGGGGTTTGTGGATGGTATGTAGTCTCAATCTTATTAGCCACTCATCGATACCAACATGCAGATCCACAAGCTGTTTCAGAATACATGATTTGATAGACACGACGACTCCGTAGATCCAGTCTCCTTTTGGGCTTTTCTTTTCCAGAGGAAGGTGTAGCTGGTTGCTATTTCAGTCAGAGAATCCTCCTCTGCGATCATTGTCTCACACAATGCTGCAAAGGGCGGTGTACTAGCTGGTCTCTGATTACAACTTCCAGTGGTCAACTCCAACTATTGCTTTGCCAATAGCACATCTCAGGAGGACTTTGGTAGGTGCAGGTAAGGAATGAAGAGTGTGATGATAATGATGAATGATAAGGGCACAGCATGACCTGTGAAACATCCTTTGCACAGAGACAGCTGAAATCTCTCGGCGTTGGTAGTTTGATTCGTCACAGCTGAGGAATACTTCGGCTCCGATTGGGTAGCCAAGACGTCTTTAGTGTTTTGTCATGTATTGCGCTCTCCGCAAAGCGTTTGCATATCCGCCTTCGAGGCCGTTGGATCGCTCAGCCGTTGGATCAATCAATCATATGGACTTTTTTTAATTAACACCCTCCCCCCTTCCCAGAGTTGTCTAAGGCAAATCGAAGGCATATTTTGTTAAATGATGTGTGCTCGAAGAAGATATACTAGCCTCCTTATTTGTTTCTTCTTCTATTTTGCCCATGATGACTTACGCAAAGACATATAGCTTTAAACAAACTGGAAACAAAAACTATTGGCTATACGTTAGTGGACGAATAAAGAGTGCATTCTGACTGTTTTTAATCATGTGCGTCTTTTGCAGAGACAGGAACTTAACAAACGGTATTTGAAAAAGAACCGAAAACCATTAACTTATTATGAGTTATATGTGGATTTAAAAACGTTCAGCTCTGAGAATGAATGTTAAGAAAGTTGGACCTATTTCATTTTTTTCCTGACCAGTGACGTTTGTATAATTGCTGTTGTAGGTTTAACGCCATTTTGAAGCATATCCTAGGCTAACGCGTTTAATATATACATGACAACGGAAGAACCTTTGACAACCAAAGATTGAACAACCAACTCACAGGAGCTAGTGGCGGGCTTTCTATGATACACAGGTTGATCGAGTTCGGGACACTAACACAAGTAGACAGGTGGAATGTGAATAATCTGTACAGACTACCGACATAGACCAATCAGCTGCATGCGACCCCGGATCAGCCATGTAAAATTGGACCAGTTTAAAGAGGAGGTAGTTCTTTTAAAGGAACCTGTACATTAGTTTCTTTTTATTCTATGACAAATAACACAAATTTAATTTTCTTAAGCTACATGTTGGTAAAACCTGGAAAGAACTTTTTGTACCGCCAATAAACATTGAACTCTCCCCGCCAATCCCCAAATGCAAAACAGAACCAATCAACAAAACTATACCTTAAACATCATATAGGTATTATAATTATTTACAGTCTACAACGAATTCACTGATCATCGTTAGGGCGCTAATATTTGTAGATTATCAAGACATAATTCAACTAGTCAGCGACCAGATAATAATAATAATAATCCCTTTCACAATTAACAAAATAGTAATTGACAAAAGTTATATTTCCCAGAGAACGAACATGATATCTACAAAGAAAACAACAACTTGTATATTTTAAAATGTAGTAGTTTTAAGAAACGATGGCAAGAATGTATGCATATATATATATATATATATATATATATATATATATATATATATATATATATATATATATATATATATTATATCCATCCACACACACACACACGTACGCACGTACATAAGTACGGGAGGACATACATACATACATACATACATACATACATACATACATACATACATACATACCTAGAAATCCCTGCAAATCCCTGCAAATCCCATATCATAACTTCCCAATTAATGTTTCAGTGTTCTTGTTCAACTTTACTTTTTACCATATATATTGTGGTTTCTAATAACCATTTGTATGTAGTGGTCGTGTCTATTACCATAGTTCTATATTTATTGAATACTTATTTTATAGACATTAATTGTCGTGGCAATTCTATTAATTTTGTTAGCTTGTTATTTTTATGTTATTATTCTGCTTCATAGAGAATCCAAAATATTATATATTGAGCCCATGGCAAGGTATTATTGGCTCCGTTTTAATTTCCTGAAATATTTTGGTGTTTTTAGTAAGAAAGGGTTTGGGTGTGCTAGGCCCTCCCCTCTCTTTCCGTCTTTGCAGTCCATGTTTATGTAATGCCTTTTAAATCCCCATAAGCATTTAATAATTTCGTTATCTATTATTTTTAGGTATTCGTATTTTATGTCTATCGATTCTAGAATGCAGTTTAAGTTCACATACATATAGTGTTTAGCTGCTTGGGCCCGTTTCATTAGGCATAATGGTGTAAGTGCCCATGTCTTGAAATTTTCGTTTATCTTTTCCCTGATTTGTTTGTTTTCCTCGTCTTTGCCAAAATAGACCCACAGGACCTTTACTTTATCTTTAATTAACCAGATACGTAAACCATATCAAAACAACCAAAATATTTTCACTCATAAAGACGCGCGTAGAAATTGATAATAAAATTATAAATCCACCAACAATAGCGGCTATAGTGGCAGTAGTGATACTAGTAGATTAAAGAGATATCATACGACAGGTAAAACACATTTATTTTCTCCTCATGTGTTCCCAGCAAATCAAGGATCATAACAACCAAAGTATTATTCACTGATAAATGACCATAAAAACTTGTTACAGAGTTTACGTCTTACCTTGATAAAATAGTGTGACATCGATTGGACTCCTATTGGGGAAAAGGCTGTTACGGTTGGGCAGTTGGGGTTCATATATCTTGAAGTGCTATTAATATACACTCAAATTATTGTTTTAGTCGTAAAGCATAATACAATTATTAACAGGCTGAAGTTAGAGAATGACTTACAACAGTACTGTATTCTTACCAATGTACCACACATATGCTAGTAAAATATTGGATACTTGACACACATACTGACTAAAGGAGATCAATAATCAATAATCAATAAAACAAAAATGAAGTGTTAAAAGTAAACTATCTTGTGTACATTGCATACACCTTAACTTGATGCACAACTATTACCTTAGCCCCTGATTGCAAATAGAGAAATTCTTTGATATGTCTTGGAAAATATATTTCTCCCAATAAAAAGTTATACCTAGCCCTTAGGAATCATGATTGAACGTGTATCTATTCCATGGAGCAGATGTAAGATCAACACGAAAGGTACATATGGTTATTTTATCTACCTAACAGAGATTCTTGTAATAGACAGACATTCAAATGTAATGCGACAACTATGAAGAATTTAGGTTTTGCTTTGGGGAAGATCACCTCAGCGGCCATACACGTCCTTTACGGTTTGTTTCTTGTTTTATAAACAATATGGCATAGTCTCATTAAGCTCTAGTTATCGGAGATATACATTAAACTGCAATGTCTGACTTCTATTAAACATGTGAATTGGGGAATACGCATTATTGTTGTTGTTTCGCTATTACTATTTTGTATTTAATTGTATGACCATCAAAGGATCAATTTAAAGTCAGTGGTTTCTCCCAATAAAATAACAATAACTCAAAGTATATAGTCAGTGCACTAGTTTCCTGCAGGAAGGGAAACTCTGATCATATCCCGTTTCACTGCTACCTCTCCTGACAACCACGCATCATACATGTATTTGAAGCAGAGGTTTTGTATTTTCATTGATCCTAATTTGACCCAGTTTACACGGGCATTACCTCAATTAATGTTTACGTGTTCTTGTTCAACGTTACGTTTTATCCTAATTATTGTTTTTAATAGGCATTTGCATGTAGTCTTAATGTCTATTTCCCATAGTTCTATACAATCTATATTTATTTAATACTTATTTTCTAGACCTTAATTGTCGTGGCACTTATATTAATTTTGTTAGCTTGTTATATTTTTATGTTATATCTCTGCTTCATAGAGAATCCAAAATAATATATGTAGATCCCATGCCAAGTTATTTGGGCTCCGATTCAATCTCCTGAAATCTGTTTAAAATGTTGGGGTTTTTTTGATAAAAAAAATAAGGACGGGGTTTGATAGGTTTAGTTCCCCCTCCTCTCTTTCCGTCCTTGCATTATGTGTCCTTCTTTATGTAACGCATTTTAAATCCCCATAAGCATTTGATAATTTCATTATCTATTATTTTCAGTCGTTCGTTTTTTTTTGTCTATTCATTTTAGAATGTAGTTTAAGTGCAAATACATATAGATTTTAGATGTTTGGGACCGCTCCATGAGGCATAATGGTGAAAGTGCCCAGGTTTTGAAATATTCGTTTATCTTTTGCCTGGTTTGTTTAAGGTTAGATTTTTCCTCGTCATTGCCAAAATAGACCCACAGGGTGTTTACTTTGTCTTTAATTAAATGGATTGGTAAACTATATCATAACAATCAAAGTATTTTTCACTCATAAACACGCGAGTAGAAATTGATAATGCTCTATGGAATGACCATAAAAACATGTTTCAGAGTTTACGTCTTACCTTGATAAATTAGTTTGACATCGATTGGGCTCCTATTGGGGGCATGGCTATTACGGTTGCGCAGATGAGGTTCATTCATCTATAAATGCTAACAATGTACCCTCAAATTATTGTTGTAGTCGTAAAGCATAATACAATTATTAACAGGCTGAAGATAGAGAATGACTTACAACAGGACCGTATTCTTACCTATGTACCAGACATATTCTAATAAAAGAGAAGTTGGGTACTTGACACACATAAGGTCATGTTACCCTCCCTTAAACATTAGCCTGACTAAAGAATATGCATAATAAAATTAAACAGAAGAAAAAAATTAATAAAACAAAAAAAAAGTGTTAAAAGTAAACTATCTCGTGTATATTGCATACACATTTACGTTGATGCACGATTATTGCCTTAGTGCCAGATGGCAAATAGAGAAATTCGTTGATATGTCTTGCAAAATTCATTTGTTCAAATGAAAAGTTATATCTAGTCCTTAGGAATCCTTATTAAACGTGTATCGATTCCATGGAGCAGATGTAAGATCAACACGAAAGGTATATTTGAGTATTGTCTCTACCTAATATACAGACATACAAGTGTAATGCGACAACTAAGAAGAAGTTAGTTTTTGCTCTGTGTAAGATCACCTCAGCGGCCATACACATCCTGTACGGTCCGTTTCTTGTTGTAAATTTGATTTTTTCATCATCACTATCGTCCTCTTCGTCGTCATCGTCAGTTTCTGCCATATAGTTAATCATTATATACTATTTTGGCTTCCTCAAAAACAAGATATTTGTGTGGATTTAAAACCAATATGACCAAGTCCCATTAAACTCTAGTGAGCGGAGATATGCATTAAACTGCAATGTCTGACTCCTAGTAACCCGGGGAACTTGGGAATACTCATTATTGTTGTTGTGTTTGTTATTACTATTGGTATTCAGTTATCTAACAATGAAAGGATCAATTTAAAGTCAGTGGTTTCTACAAATAAAATAACAATAACTGAAATTATATAGTCAGTGCACCCGTTTCTTATAGGACCTCTAATAAATGATAAACAAAGGAATTACATTCTCATTAACTATCATTATTAATATTATAATCATGGTCAATCGTTGTTTTCCTCCTGTAACGAAGACACAGATCTATACAGGAATGAACGATGATACTTTACAACATATCATTCATGATGTAAAGTTAGCTGCACAAAAAGAGCATTGCATTGTTTACAATTAAAATTACATTTTACTTTCTCTGTAAAATTTCTTTTTGTGTATACTTTAACTGTTCTTGTAGGTTCTCCGTGCAAAACGATCATTGGATGCTGTTTACATTTTAAGTATAAGCCTAACTGCATGCATCCATTGCTTGTGATAAATGGATCACGAAATTTAACTTTTTATTGTGCAAACTACGTATTAAAATTATCTTTATTTCTTATCACTCAGTTTACTAATGTCAGAAAAGATTGATACTTCGGAAATTTGTGCCTTTAATTTAGCTTTTGTTTAACAAGATTGAAGATGCATTTGAACATTAAAAAAAAACTCAATAATGGTTAACTTCATAAATATGGTGATATATGCTTAAGACATTAAAATATTTATATATTTATCGAAATTACTTTTACTGGATATTATTGTTTACTCTCGTCGAAATCCCATTTATGGTTCGAGATAAGGAGTTTGGAAAACGTGTGTCTTTGACCATCGTGTTTACATTTTACTTGATTTCAGCATCGATATGAATGTCAGTATCAGAACAGTCATTACTGGTGCGTGCATTGTTTTCAATACTTAATTTTCTTTAAAGGCTGTTGTTTCTTTTGTAACAGCTAATAATCGACGTGAAACAGCATTGTATTAAACGAATGGTTCTGCTGATATTTTCACTAAATATACATATATGTCACGTGATTATGTAAAACTGGATATCGTCCGTTATAAATGTTCTACTAAATCATGTTACGACTAGAAACTTTCGCCTTTTAAAGAGAACATTTAATTATTATGGACGAAAACATTACATGTTTGCAGTATCTTGCTTAACAGAGTCATTATTATAGCAACGTTACCTATTTTTACATAATTAGTTTGGGATACAGTTGTTCTTTGAACATTTCTGAAATCGTAAAATATGTGAGAGAAAAAAGGCATCATTAAAGATTATGTTTCTGACTTCAGATGCATACGAATTTCGTACAAATTTCAAATCAAAAGCATACAATTCTTCAGAACATTTATATTAGAACTTGCAATAGGACTCTGTCGAGAGTGATAACTAGGAATCCAAGATAGATTATGGATAGCAGTAACCTTTAAAGTGATTAAATAACCATAGAAACTGTTGCCTTCTCTCCTTTTTTAATCTACAAACACTATTGCAAATTCAACGATTTTAAGTCTTAGTAAATATATGCAAATGCTGAGGAAAAAAGGAGGAAAAAATAATTAATACATGTACTTCTATGTGAGTTCTGATAAGTATTAGCACCTCCTGAAAATTATTAGCCTAAGACTGCTTACCTCATCCATTAGACTGACTATTAGAAAAAACCTCTTCGAATAGTTTATATACTATTCTCTTGACATAATGGACTTATAGTGATTCTTATATTTAAATCAAAGGTAATGCATACTTTTTACTTAGTTATACCAAGTAAAGAAATTCGATTGAAAAAGCACAGTCCGCATCCTAGCAAATTTCCAATTTTAATAGCAAGATTTACTATGATAAAGCAATAGAAAAGGAAACAAACCTTGTGAACACAATTCACATATTTTCTGGGGAAAACATTGCATCATCGTACACTGTATTTATATTCTGTATCTTGAATGATAACTTCAATTTTTGTCTTGGGGTGACCAAATAAATGTAAAGTGCATTCATAATATTATTAGTTCTTAAATACAGGCAGCCTCCTGATTCACATGCCATGTACATCTATTGCCACCCACGTGTTTAAAATATGTTTTTGTAAATAAGATGTTTAGTGAACTTTTAAGAAAAAGACACAATCAAAATATATTCACTGATATAGGCATTTAGCAGAATATAAACGAAGATCACATTCATTGTACATTCGAGAATCACGCGTTTGGAATGAATTTTAGTGACTTCTAATTTTGAATTTCCAACTTCTCATACCAAGACCAATTCTATGCTAAATAAGCTCTTTGCTAAAGATTTATTTGCTGTGTCAAAAGTATCGGATTCGAATCCGTTCATCACGTTTTCAGCACGGACCACCTTTTACACTGGTCATTAAACTATATATTTTCATTGACACCTATCACTGTTGTATAAGTGATGACTCTAATACTGAACCCCTTGTCAACGGGGAATGGTAAAAGTAATAGCACAGTCAATACATTTAAAGCGACATTTTTCCACTTTTTAATCTTTGTAGAGGCCCTACCATCTAACTGATCTAAAATGTTTTAGTAACTTTGTATCTCTAAATGGCCATATATTCATTACAGGACAAACATATGATAAAAGGAGCGAAGTAAAGATTACTTGTGATGCTAAAATAACTAAAACATAATGCGCTTTTCTTACAAACCAACATAGTACTTATTACAACCAATCATAGAAACACTTATACAAAAGAGTATCAATACAATACAATTAACGACTCTTTGTTTATATATCTATATTTAAATACAGTATTTGGTCTTACCCTCATAAACGAACTTACAAACGTGTACAAATAATTCCATGAAAACCAACTAATTAGAGATGATAATGCAATATCCATTACAGTTTTATCATATATAATCTTTGATACGAAATTTCTTATCTACAGCAACAATACTATTCATATTAAATTAGAAAAGTAAATTTTAAAAAATGCTTACAGAATTGTTTGATTCTAAAACTATAAAACGTTTGTTAAAAAGGATATTATCTCCAACATTGTTAGTCAAATTTAATTAAGGTATAACAATCTTAATATAAGGTTAGAAAACCTTCCGATGCATGACATTGTATTATTTCATGAGTAAGGTGGATAAATCGACTTCGCCACAGTGGTAATATAAATGGAACGTAATCAACGAGAAGGTGCCATGAAAAATACCTAACATGAAAAACAAATATGCCACACACTATGTGGGGTTTAAAGATCTGATTATCCAAATTAATCTATCACAGGAATCGTGCAAAATGTATATTGATTAAACATACATTATCTGTTATATTATATATTCAATGCCGTCCATACATTATACGACAAACGGTAACAGTCGTTTTGGCCAAAATTCTAAATTAGGTATAATGTTAATAATTACCTTGGAAGCGATTTGCCCTTTCGTCACACCCTTAATCAAAGAGATGTAGATATCAGGCACTGTTGGGTGTTGATTAAGAACGAAAAGTACTGAATAAGCCTGCAATCTAGCCAAGATCATAGGGTTCAGATTTAAATGAAGAAATAAATTAAATAATCTCATAAGCATTAAAATCGTTAAACTAAAATGTTGCGTATGATGCATCTACCAACCACGTGATGATGCTAACCCTACTAAAAATAATCACTGTATCAATGTACGCATTAACACAAATAAAACAAAGTATTTTTATTGGAAGTATTCATTAAATAAATGATGACATAATTAAGATGTTCAAATCATTGTCCTAAAGTATTGTAGAACATTGGATCTTCTTTATCGCTGTAAAAATACAACTAACTCGTTTATAAATGTTACCACATTGGCATAAAATGGAAGCACACTGCACGCTGTATTCCTTCTAAACAGTAGACCAAAAATAAAATCCACGTGTTTTGAGTACATATAAAGTAAAGGTTTCAGTTGTGATATATCACACTGAGTACATGCAAAATGATATATAGGACGCTCTACATTGCTGTTAAGCACAGAGGTAATCATTCTAGAAGCGACATATCTGGTATTTTCTACATTGATGGTTTAGCCATTACTGGCAGGTCATAAAACATACTTTGAATATAACTGGTCGTCATTAAAAGCAATTTTCTGAACAACTTTCGTTTATATGGAATCACATCACACTGTAGTTCTACTCCAGTTTTAGAACATTTGTTCCTCTCTCATATTGGTAGTGATAGAAGTGTTATATTGATGCATTATTGGTAGGGATTTGAAAGTAATTGTTTCTTCTTGAGAATATGAAATCAGAGAGTGGTTGTCTGCGTGTATTACGTCGACAGTGCACATTGAGTAACGTGGTGGCAGGAACATGTGATTGGGTGGGGTATCATGCCTCAGAGCTATCGTTATAAACTGACTCTCTCTCTCTCTCTCTCTCTCTCTCTCTCTCACACACACACACACACATGATATCAGGGTCAAAAAGTAAGAACCTATAAATGAAAAGACACAACTGTCAGAAAGTCAATGCCATCTTTCAGCAAGGATTTCACTATTCAGATCTATTCATTATTCTAATTTATTTATTTATTTATTTATTTATTTATTTATTTATTAAATGACTCGTTTATTCAATTATCTATATAATTATAGTTACTCTTTTAGGTTGCTGCTTATGAAAAACTCACAATAAAGTTTGGAAAATTAGCTGAACCTAGGTGTTATAAACGATTTCTTAATGTGTAACAGGTAACTTATCTGCCATCTTTAATTATAGGTGGCGCATTTTGTTTGAAAAATGTATTCATGTATGACAACAAGTCAACATTTAAAAAAAATATTTTTAGATTTTAAAATAAAGTTGTTGGTCAGTTTAAACAACGGATGTTGTTTATTTTCAACGTATCTCCTAGCGTTTTAAGTAAAACAAAGAATATATCCGATAAGATTCTGACATCAAATACTATAATACTTAATTGTCGTTCAGGCTTTTCGTTTTGATTACCGTATTGTTCGCATACAAGTAACTACGTATTATTGCCATTAAGATTTTCCATTGTTTGCTTCCAATTGTCCTATTCTGAGATATTTTATCACCAATTTGTACACAAGAAAAACTGATTGAAGAAATTTATTTTGGTTTAATTGTGTGCAGAGATTGAACAGTGTTATAAAAGAAAATGGATAAATCATTATTCATTACAATCAACGGAAATTTGTTGTATTGCAAGTTTAACCTATTTGTCCTAAACTAGTGAATGGTGCAGAAATACAGCACATGCCCTCGCCACCACCACCCCATTCACATTATCCTGACATCAGTCTGACCAGTTCTAACTCTAAAATCGGAATGCTACGCTCTAGCGAGGGAGTTGTTATTACCATTTTGATAAGTCTTTGGTATAACTCGGCCGGAGTTCTAACCCATGACATGATTCATACATTCTCTTTAAATGAAATATTTAAGGGCAGGGATAATAGAATACAAACTTTCGGACCATAAGTTAATATTTGCAGAGATAGTAAAAAACAATAGAAAACTAAATTGGGAAGGAGACAATGGATCTAAATAATAAAATATTAAAAAATGAAGACTTTGGGAGGGAAATTTAAATCGAAATTTAAAGTTAAAGGTAATTAGGATATAATATCAGAGTGGGATAAATTAAAGGGAATTTTCAAAAGAATAGCAATCTTTCCTTCAAAAATACGGGTTAGAAAAATAGAATTAGACATAGAAGCTCTGGAAAATTATATAAAAACAATAACAATACAGGGCACAAAAAAGACATTAGAAGACAAATTAATAAAACTAAAGAATGAAGAGCAAAAGGGAAGGGACACAAAAGCAGGGAAATTTACACAATTATACAAGAATGCAGAAGGGCTTATAAAGGGGAGGAATTAAAGAGAGGGGGTATTTTGTTAGAATCACTAGCATAGGGAGGGAAAGCAAGACAGACAAAACTAAAATACTTGACTATATACAAAAGTATATACAAAAGTACTACAAAGACCTATATAATTCACAGGACATAGAAGACGAAGATATAGACGCCTACTTACGAGAGACAAACTGCGAGATGATAACCGCAGAACATAGAAGCATATGTGAGGATTTCATCTCGCAAGACGAAATATCGTAGACTACAGGGAAGCTATCCCAAAAAATTCACCAGGAAGAGATAGAATATCTGCAGAAATCTACAAAAACTTCTGCGGAGAATTGTAGCCAGTACTAGAATGATTATATAATAACATTGCATTAAGGAACCAAAACATGTCAAACACAGGAGGGAGGGTATGATAACATTAATACACAAAGGGAAGGGGGATAGGGAAGATTTGAAAGATTGTTGGCCCATGTCCCTCCAAAATATTGACTGTAAAATTATAAGTAAAATCGTAGCAGAAAGTGTGAAAAAGCATATTGATAAAATTATTAATGTAAATCAAACTAGTGGCCCGAAAGGGTGGTAAATACAAACCAACATACTTAATATCAGAACTATCATAGAACACATAAATATCACTGGAAAAAATAGTGCTATGGTACTAATAGACCCGGAAAAAGCTTTCGACAGACTTGAACAAAACTATCTATACAAGACACTAAAGAAATTTGATTTGGAAATTTTTTCCAAAATTGGACTAAAATCCTGTACAGGGATATAAACTCATGTGTACAGGTAAATGGAGACAAAACGGATAAATTCGATATTAAAAGATCAGTGATGCAAGGATGCCCACTATCTATGTTATTATAAGTAATAGCAATAGAAATACTTAGTATTAAAATTAATAAAAACCAAGAGATCAAAGGGATCAAAGTTCTAGACATTAAAAAAGAGGTGGAAATACTACAACATGCAGATGATTGCAGGAACTTTATACAAGACAAACATTCATATAAAGAACTAATAAAGGAATTTGAACAATTTTGGAAAGATACGGGATCACAAATTAACCCCGCCAAACAGAAATTGTATTAATAGGAGACTGGAGAGGCAAACAACATGGGCAATCTCGTCCTTTAATTAAAGACAACGTATAAATCTAGAAGTAACTTTTGGAAGAAATGAGGAGAAACAAAATCTCAAGGAAATCAGGGAAAGAATTTAAGAAAATATTAAAATCTGGGCACTAACGCCAGTATGCCTTTTGGAATGGGCTCGAGGTGGAAAAAACTATATGAATGTGCCATTTAACTATAAACTAAAATCATTGGACATACGAAATGAAACGTTAATAACTATAGATAACGAGATTATAAAATACTTATGGGCATTTAAAATGCACTACATCAACAAAGAAACTCTATATAGGGACGGGAAAAGGGGAAGCCTAGGCCTCCCACACCCTGCCCGCATTAAAAACACAAATTCGCAACTGATTTAAGGAAATTAAAGCTTAAAGCAAAGCCTAAAATAGCTTGGCACGGACTCTACATATATTATTTCGGTTTCTCAATGAAGAAGAGAAACGACATATATAAAAATAACAAACTAACGAAACTATTAGAGGTCTCAAGGAAACTTAGATCACTGAATGAACTTCTAAACAAATATAGAGACGCTAGGGATTTACAGGAAGTCGACACAAAATCAACATACAAATGGATCACGAAACACACTATAAATAAGGATAAAAACAAAATAGAGCAAGAAATCATAATTAGTAACTGGAATAGGGCCTTGGGAAACTGGGTCAAATTAGGATCATTGAAAATTAAAGGTCTCCTGTTCAAATACATGCATGATGCGTGGTTGACAGGACAATTCGCAATGAGACGGCATATGATCAGAGTGTCGCCTAAATGTCCACTGTGCAAAAAATTTTCAATTTAATAAAAAATATACCATGACTTAGTGTGTAATAAATAGACCGGAAAGAGTTGGTCTGATAATAAAAATCAAGACAACTCAACTATACAATAGCAAACAAATACTATATCGAGATGGAAAATTTAATTTAAAACTACTTTATGAAATAACAAATTGTATAGTTAGAAATATGAGAGCATGCGGTCAAATTATCATAATTGGGAAACACAATAGATAGGAAAACATTGGTGGTAACAGGGACCTCAGGAGAAGTGCTAGTAAGGAAAATACGGGGCTAAATCACATGGAGCTACGCGCAGTGGGCAGGCCCGTGGAAGAGATGGGAAAATAACTCACCTAGAGTAAAAAACCAGCACAGCAACAGAGATGAAAACACTAGTTAGGATTAGCATGGGGGAAAAATGTGTTTCCCAAAAAAGCATGCTCTCTAACTATAGTCCTTAGTGGCCTAAAATCACAACTACTCGGTATTGTTTTCTCACGAACTATACAGAAAGCCCGTTTAATGGGGTAATAAATAAAGCACTTTTGGAACGTAATAGTTGTAATTAAAAAGATAAATAAAGGACGAACGTAGTCTAGACGGGTGAAGTACAAATAAAATTAAAATATGTACAGATCCCGCCTCGAGCACAGACGACCTAGAGAAAAGAATAAGTAAATTTAAAAAATATACAAGTCGCGGCACAAAACATAAATACATTCATGAAAGCACTAACGAAATGGGGTGAATAACCCATGATGAATAAACACTAACTACACCTGACTTGTACTGACAATCTAAGAAACGTTCGATGTCCTCTTCGATCCATGTTTCGTCTATACGGTATAAGATCAATTGGAAAAAATTGTCAATCTGTTCGGTGCACGAAAAATTGTTTCACGTCCTCCATGAATCTTGCTTGCTGCAGTAACGACAATGACTTAATATAAGCTCTTGGACGTACTTTTCGCACGTTTGGTGAATATCAGTCTGTTGCATGCATTCAATATCGACAAAAGATGAAATTGCCTTTAAATTGGTCATCATCCTCTTGTTGGTTGGTATTGTTGAATATAGCACTCGTGCTCCCAGTAAACGATTTGGTGAGAAATAGGATATCTTTTCGTTCCTGAACATATATTTGCCTTGACATAAGTTATTCGTCTGACTTGTCCACAAGTAGGGCACTATCTCAGGAGTTGACAAGCACTTTTCGGCTGTGCAAATTGCGTCTTCAGATGTTTCTGGTAACATGTGAGACTGACAAAAGAGCGCTGATAAGCCAGGTAATGCAGTTTGTCTTGTTCTTCGTCCACAGAGGCTTAGAGGCCAAAAATTCTTTACAAATCGACCCACAGTGATTGTGTTGATCTCGATTGTTGTAGTCATATTCACATTTCTCATTTTAATAAACGTATCTCAAGATCGCAATGATACCTGTTATGTCATCGAATTGTTAATTGGTAGGATATAGATAAATGTATGTTCCGTCTTTTAAATTGTCGGCTCAAAACAAGTGATCCGCGAACTTATTAAGGGTGTATTTTCAAGGTATAGCATGGAGTCAAGAAGTCATGCAACCTTTGCATCTCAGGAATTCCATAGGTTTGTTAATGCAACGTTTGCATCTCAGGAATACCGCAGTGTGTCTTTGAATTGTTCAGATTTCTGTAACATGAGGTTTACTTCTGGTCGTTGATTAGCTCTGTCCAATCGTTGAATAGTTTTCCAGGCTTTTAGCCATTATGCTATATCGTTTATATCTGCATAGTTTCCACAGTACATGCTAAGCACATCTGATCTTGAGGATTGTTAACTTACTGCCTTTCATGATATGAATGGTCTTTACCATTAACACTATTTTGGATTGTTGCACGTATAGATTCTTCTCGATGGCTTAGAAATGTATCAATTCTGATAGACTGCTAGACTCGATCCAAACTGGGGACGTCAGACTGTCGTGATAAATGGAAAGTCCTTAGCGATCGTCTTTTCTGGCTTGAAAGTGTCGTTAATAAAGTATCCCACACCTCGGTGATGAACTCCTTAACTTTCTCCATCGGTTAGATCGGAATGGAAATATTTAAGTTTTACGTGAGCGCTGTTCTGTCTTTCGAATGCGGTCGTACTTGTCAGAGTTTATTAGTGGTTGTTAACTTTGGTTTGGTGTTGACACTGGGTATTGCTTTCTGCTCACCCATTTCATATTTAAAATCATTCCCATGATTTTGAGTCACAACTCAACTAATGTGCAAGGAGATATATGTTAGTTATACATCTTACTTTCCTCTCCTTTTCAACGAATACATTTTTTCGTTTCATCGTGACTGAAAACGTCACAGGACTACATTTCAAACGCTATGCGTCCTTATATTAATGTCAGACTAGTATCATTCATATATAAAGGGTTAATTAATTCGGCTGTCGTTCCACTCGAAAACCTACCGGAACGAATGAAATGCCAACATAGATCGATCGTATAATCAGATATTTGAGAAAGGTCGGATTCTTCCCGTCCCCCCCACCCACCTTTCGATATAAAAGTCAAAATATTCACTACCTCTGTCAGAAGAAAGCCATAACAGGTGTCAGAAGAGTCAATATACAAGATACATAATATTATTACTAAAAAAGAAAGGACATTGGTCTTCAGACTGTCTTAAGAAACGACAGGAGCAATTGGACGAGAGGGTTCCGAACAAGATAAAGAAACGGTACCCTCCCAAAAGGAATTACACAGCCATGTCCAGAAAGAAAGAAAAGATAATAAACTAAATCGATGAGAATGGGATGAAGAAGCAACCTATGCGTAAGTGAATAAATATTTTTTTAAAAACAAAACAAAGGGTGAACAAAGATAGAAGAAGCATATGAGAGTTTTAAAGTGTTGTTATGTGAACTGGATTATACAATGTGTACCGGATTAGACCAAAACGAAAGTTTAACTGTTTCTTTGGTTTTAGTTCATTTGAATAAGGAACAACATTCGCGCACTCACACAAGTTCACCATGGCGCAAAAAACATTTTCTTAGTTTTAATTGGTTCTGGCAAAATTAATACTCTCTCCTTTCGAGAGACCTACGTTATTTCTGAAAAGGACCGTTTGGTTTTTTATTATTTGCAAATAAATTTTGGACCGTGTAGTAATCAGTTTTATCAGCATTAATCCTTTGCGCCTGTCGATGATTTGGTAGAAATCACAAGGGTTGCTGTCTCAGGCGTATTAACAGGGTTAGGTTGTTTGGTTCAGGAAGTTGTTATTTACATTGAGTCGAAATAAAGATTTCATTTGTTTAAGTCCGCAAAAACGTGCAAGAGTACCGTCATGACTATCATCATTCTATATCTTTTATCTCTGCTTTTCTTCTTCTTCCCGTCGTTTAATAATAATAATAATAATAATAATAATAATAATAATAATATTAATAATAATAATAATAATAATAATACTAATCATAATAAAAATGAATACTTTGTATAGCGCTAAATCTTTAGAATTTCTACACCACCAATAATTATATGACTACACTAAAGACACAAATTACAAAAACAATGAAATTGGAAAACATAAAAGCATGCTGAAAACATATAAGATACAAAACGTTATTTAAGTTTGTCCCTGCAGTCGATAAAGGTGAGTTCTAAGAGCACACGTAAAAGGTACCACTGTCTTTCTGTCAAATTTCAATGGGCGATTCGTTCCACATTGCCGGGCCCTGGTATGCAAAAGAACGTTGTCCATATGACTTCGTTTGCACAATGGGAACAATGTGTATACGATTGTCAGAAGAAGAGCGTAAGTATCTTGCTGGTGTATTCACATAGGTGAGGCCGGATAGATATGTTCGACTGGAGTCTGTTAGTGAAACATAGCAGAGAGAACAAATTTTGTGTTTGATTCTGTATCGAATTGATAGCCAGTGTAGGGTACAGGGCAGTGGTGAGGTGTGCTCTGATAGAGGTAGTCTAAAGATGATCCGAGCAGCTGTGTTTTGAACTTTTTGAAGTTTCTGGAGTAAATATTGTGAAGAACCAGACATGATTGAGTTACAATAGTCCAATCTTGAAAGTACTAATGAACACGCAAGTGTTTTAGTAGCATCAACTGAAAGATATTTACAAATGGAACTGATGCGTCTCAGTTCAAGATGTCGGAATTATACCAAATTCATAAGACTTTGGTGCACTCTTCATAACGATTGCCCATACAACATCAACAGAGACAGGTTCAAATGATCATAATGAGTGTTGCTGAAATTCTCTATCATTACTGTATGGTGACGAGTCACTTGAAATTGTGTTCTAAAATGAATCTCTGATGGTTTGTACTTTGTCACGGAAGAAAATTGCAAATTTGTCCGAAGGTCTACTGGAGAGAAGGCAGTCGGAAGTGGTGTACATTTGTTCCTTGATATTAATTTATTAGTTATCTCGAAGAGCTCTTTGCAGCATGGAACTTTCCATGATCTTAGTACTGTAGTGGGATAATTTTGCTAAATGGACGATGCGGCATAGCGGCTTCATATATTCTTTTACGAATAGTGAGTCTGGAGGAAAGCCAAAGCCTCTCTGCTTTTTGCCAATGTCTTTTAGTAGTGATAATCTGGGCCTTAACACTGCTATACCATGGATAACGCTTTTTTATTGATACTCATTGTGTGGCTGGGGCATGTTTTTCAAGCCATGTATAGAGGCAATTATCGAGTTGTTCCGCTGTTTGATGTAAGTTCTTATGTTTTCTTGGATGTCATCGATGAATTTGGTTCTATTTATCATAGAGAGGTTTCTCTTAGTGGCAAATAAAGATGGAGGGTAAGGGACTGATACGTCAAGATGGCATATAATGCAGAGGTGATCTGATGCAAGTTCGTGGGATACAAGGGTGGATTGCAGAACATTATCATCAGGTCTATAAAGAAACCAGTATAAAATGTGAGCAAGTTTATGAATGTCTTGGTTAACTGACCGTTTAAGATTGAACACATTAATGGATTCTAAGAGTTTATACGTGAATTAGTTTCCAGGACAGTCAAAGTGAAAGTTGAAATCTCTAAACATAATTAGGTTGCCACCTAGCTAATTTCCATACTCCAGAAAATTTGGAAACTGCTCCAAAAAGAGAGATTCATTCAGGTTGTTTGTTCTAGGAGGAGGGCGGATGAGACAGAAAAAATGGACTGACCTTTGTTCCAGTGTGAGTGTTTGTTTAGACTAGTTCCAACGATGTTTGGCAAAATATAAAGTATGTGTTGTACTAAAGGAATTCTTTGTGATGACAGTTATTCCACCTCCGCGAAAGTTGCGGGGGAACGACTTGCTGGAGTAATCGGTGGATGTTAAATCCGCACACTTGGGTTCATCGCCTGAAGATTTTAGTCTTGTTTCTGTCAGGAAGAAGAAGTAGATATTCTGGTGATTGATAAAATTAACTATTTATGTGCGCTTTTCCGGTGATCCTACTGATTGAGCGTTGAATAATGCAATACGTAGTGGTTTCCCTGCAACAGTTGACTCAGTGGTTAACGATTTAAGAGGACTTTGAACAATGTTAGAAAAATTAACGGATTTTCAAATTGTTTATCTGTTACGGACGAATGGGATATAACTGGAATTCTTCTTCCTGTTCTACGCCGGCCTGCTTTGAAACAACGCTTATTTTTTCGCTTCTGTTTACATTTAAATAATGATGAGTGTAGTCCCAGTTCCTTAAGTCTTGAGCACAATGTAGTATCAAGAGCCAAGGTGTGGTCATTTAATGCAATTAATGAGAGTCCATCATAGCTTAAGTGGATTAACTGACGATCACGTGATGGCGGTTTATTAAAAAAACAAATGACATTTTAACAGAGGAAACAAAACAGCCCAGAAAAATTCCAAAACAAGAAGATGTCTTACCATATACGACCTGAACAACCAATGCAAGATGAAACACAATAATGTAGACAAAGATAGACAACAAGCACATATATCATGAAAAAGAGCACATAAATGGAAGATCCTTCGTCAAGCAGTTAAGCGATGGCCGCCATCTTTTTGTAAATCATTCTTCGTTCTTCTTCCTATTGCTGCTGCTTTTGAATGATGAAAGCTTCTTTTGCTTCTTTCTGCTGCTGTACAAAATGATCCGATTCTTTTTGCTGTATCTGTTTAGAATGGTCATACCGTAGTAAAGAATGAGAAGGTGGCGATGGTACTTATACCGGAACAAATTCTTGCGAATAATTCCTTGGTGTTTGCGAATAAGAATAAACCCGATGGAACTCCAGACTGAAACGTTGTTTCAATACCATCTGGGTCATACCAAATTGAACAAATCAATGCTGAATTTCAGCGTAGAATAAAATCAATTACTGGAGCAGCAGAATCGAAAATCGCTATAAAGGTTCACGAGCCGACGCTATCATCTGCGATCGAGATAAACTCACCTAATTATGTCGTAGATATTTATCAGAGTTCTATAAGAACCGTACTAGGATGGCCTGAAATACCACCTGAGGGGTATCAAATACCCGAACCCGAAAAGTCTTATTATGTCACAGATGAAAAATCATATCATGAAATCAACCCATCATATCGAGATAATTTATCTGCTAAAAAAAATGCAAAAGTAACCGATAGATTTACATTTATCGATAACAATACCATGTAATGGTATTTTGATTTTGATAAAACTCATGATTCAACCGTTACAATTACATTTACTTTAACTAACATCATTGATTATTTTAAGGAGATTAATCAATTACATAGAACACAACTAGAACGACTACGACGGAGCTTTCAAGAACATCTCTCTGGTATAACAGAGTCACGTGATAAGATCATAAAATATGTTAAGATATTAAATCAGCTTGTATCTGATATGAAATATATCAACAAACGATTAATTCAGGTGATAATTAATGATAAGAGCCTGGATAAAGTAAAATTCCTAACCAGCTACAATATAACAGAGGTCGATTCACCCGATTTCAAGCTTCCTGGGTATAATGCAAGTGAACTTAAAAAAATCTATTAATGATCCTATCTGGGAAAACCTTCCTCTGATACTCGACGCATGGAAAAAACAGCACTACAACCACAAACAACTATCCTCAAACATGATAATGACCCAGACGGCGGTGGTAGGCATATCGCTCCGTTCAACGTGAATATAACCTCGGTGATAGCGCTAAATTTAGTATGTGATGTTATCGAAGGAAGCTATCAAATAAATCTTGAGCGATCAAATCATGCTCAGCAGGGATATATTTAGTGTTCAGTTGCACCAATAGCTCCTCCAGCATTTCTAATAATCGAGGATCCAATTAATCCAGTCTATATGCGATGTCATAATGATTCGCTAACGAGAATTAATTTCAGACTCACTGACCAGTCAAACAATCTAATTGATTTACAAGGGAAAGTCTTACAAATTAGTCTGTTTGTAAAGTCCTAAGGATTTTCATCATAGTGATTTTCATCGTAAAATATCAGGTTAAATCATAGCAGCAGAGGGGGCGGCGACAACAACCATGGCATCTTCGAACAAGCGTTGGTACCAAATTGACACTTGTCCGATTCACTTTACGAGGAAGCCTTAATTTTGCGAATAGATGCCTATAAAAAGTTGTCCGATTCGCCCCCTCTGCTGCTGCACATAATTACTTTGTGTTCGCCCAGATGCTTGTACTTTACAAGAGTGTTGTTAATATTAAACACGTTGAACTGAGTACGCTTGTCGTATTGTTTCTATACGGTAGTTGTTAAAGTTTCAATGATTAAAATTAAAGCATTGGTTTCCAGAACAAAATGATGTATTTACGACTGTATGCATCTGAATGGCGTGTACTACTTGAAATAATTTATGTCATATTTCAACTATATTACACTATACCATGCCTTATAGTTTGAGTTTTTCTGACTTTAGACTGTCTTAAATACTGCGGCTACAAATGTCTTGGACATTCCTGATGCACCAGGCATATTCCTGATTTGATGAATGGGAAGTTAATTTAAATATTAATTTTGCACACAGACACAAATACACATAAATGTACAGACACACCAAACACTTGTATATATATATATATATATATATATATATATATATATATATATATATATATATATATATATATATATATATATATATATATGTGTTTGTGTGTCTGTGTGTGTGTGTGTGTGTGTGTGTGTGTGTGTGTGTGTGTGTGTGTGTGCTAAGGCTGGGTAATTAATAGAGGTGCGCGATAATATCGAATATCGGTATATTGTGGTATTAAACCGACGATACAATAATCGCGATATAACTTTCTTATATAGATATAGTGCGATATTGACGTAAATTTTAATAACAAGTAGCAAATGAACTCTATTATTATTATAAATTAATATTAGCCATATTTCACTACTTATAATAGTTTCTGATTGACAATGACCTATTGAATTCCATACATTTATCTCCGGTAATCAGCTTCATTAACATTTCTATTTCGTTTCCTGAGCACCATGGGTAATCGAAAGTTACATATCTATAAATCTTCATCCTTTTGAAGGTCTATCTTCTCTTTGTCAACAAATAGCACCATGCTGGCATTGATGACTACCTGACATTGACCTTGAGTTACATTTTAAGCATAACTGAGTACGACATGGTGCAAAATTCAAAAGCGCAGTCTGCCATATGGACTCATTTTGCATTAAGAAAGAGTAAAAGGGATAGGAAAATTGATAAGGCAATTGCTGTGTTCCGACTATGTGACGCCGATGTTAAGTTTTCTGGTGGAACCACTAATATAGCGTACCACATGTACAAGCACCATCCCGAGAAATGTGGTAATTACAAGATGACAGACAACAGATCATCGATCCCTGCTAATGTGAGTTCGTCATATGAAGGTACTTTAGATCTTTCTAAAGTTAAAATATCGCAGCCAATCCAGAGAACCTTACCAGGGCTCATTGGTGCGAAATACCCCTCGCATTCTTCTCCTGCTTTACATATAACTGACAAGGTGATCAGATTTATAATAAAGGACATGCGTCCATACCGAATAGTGGATTCGCCAGAGTTTAGAGACCTTTTACATACAATTGACCCACGATATAATGTTTCAGGTAGAAAGCAGTTTGCAGATGTGATCCTAAAATATATGCTCAAGTAAAGGCACTGGTAAAAGAAGACCTACGAAATGCTGAGAAGGTTGCATTGACAACAGATAGTTGGACGTCGAGGTCAAGTGAATGATATATGACGGTCACGTCAACTCACATTGATAAAAATTTGAAGCTGATAAACTATGTTCTTCACACTCGGCCCATGTATGAATGGCACACAATTGAGAATATAGCTGCTGTGATTCATGAGGCCCTCAAATAATGGGAAATACAGTCTATCCCCATACCACCTATTGTATCAGATAATGCATCAAACATGGACAAGGCAGGGACTCTGTTAGGATGCAACTTTCACATCAAGTGTTATGCACATACAATTAATGTAGCTGCACAAAAGTGTCTCAAGATCAGCCGCATTGAAATTCTCCTCAGCAGAATTCGTCGAATAGTTGGGTTCTTCCACCGAAGTACAACTGCAACAGCTGAAATGAGAAGTCAGGCTGAATTGATAGGTCTACCAGATCATAAGCTTATAGCTGACGTGCCCACTAGATGGAACAGTAATTATGACATGATTTCAAGGTTTCTTGAAATGCAGTGTGCAATAATTGCAATAATAATCCAAAGATCTTGCTAAACTAAAAGAAAAAGATTTGAACATATTGTCAGATGATGACATTTGCCTGGCAGATGAGGTAACGCTTTGTCTAAAACCTCTTAAAGTGGTGACAACCACTCTTTGTGCTGAGTCAATTCCAACCATTCTGTTATCATGCCTCTTCATCGCAAACTTATTGACAGCATTTTCCAACATAGCGATGATGACTCTCTAGTAATAGCTCATATGAAAAGGGCTGTGATTGATGATCTTCAGGACAGATACACTCATCAAGAAGAAACTCTGACCATTGCTGCTGCCTTTGATCCACGTTTTAAAGCCTTACCTTTCCTCAGCGATGCACGAAGGAAAGAAATCTATAACAACATTTTGCAGAATGAATCAGAAATCATTGTTAGAGTTGAGGGTTAACATGGCACTGATCTCTCATCTGTGGGTGATAGTGGGCAGAATGAATTGCCACCTTTACCACAGCTAACATAACAGTAATGTGTGTCTGCCAATTCTGCTGCTGAGGATGCTCAACCAGTTTGCAAGAAGCTCAAGTCGGACATTGGTCAGAGTCATATGATAGAAAAAGTTACCTGTTGTTCTGGCATGCAAGAACTTCTTGGGGATATCAACATAACTGGTGTCGAGACTTCAAAAACAGAAATGGAATAACTAGAAGAAGAGCTTAAGAACTATAGAGTTTCCGTCGATTTCCTAGGATTCAAATCCTCTTCAATCATGGAAAAGTCATGAACAGAGATTTCCTAGATTAGCTAAGCTTGCTAAATCATTATTGTGCATCCCATCAACAAGTGTCCCTTCTGAGAGGGTAAAGTGACAATGAAAAGACCAATCTGCAGTTTCATGCATTTTATGTTTATTAAAAAGTAAACCACAAACTGTGAACTGTTCAGACAAAATACTTATATTGTAACTCTTTAATTTATGTGTTAGATTGCAACTACTGTACTGCATTTTATTCATTTTCTCTACTGTATTTTATTTATATAATTAAATAATGTTAAGTAATTTTTTGCAGTTTGCGTTAATTTTATTTCAAGAAAATAACAGTAATCTGTAATTCTTTCTTAAATCAATATATTGCAATAATATTGTAATATTGCGCTTAATATTGCAATATATCGCAATATGATTTTTAATTCAATACCCACCCCTAATTCTGACTTTGATGAACATGTCGGATATCAGAGCTGGATATTGTGTAAGGTTTTATAGTAACTTAGTAATTATGCAATACAGTATCCAACATAAATTTACAAAACTAGTATTTGTGTGTGACCGGTAAGAAACTGAATATATAATGCCACGAATGCCACATATCCATTAAAAGCAAACAGGCACAGTAGCCGGACTTTAAAATCATTTTCAGCAAATATTTCTGATATAAATCAACGTAAAGGTGTCCATAAACTAATAAACTAGCCAAAATAGTTAAATACAAACTGTATATTACCTTGCCTCACAAATAACGCTTCTAGTATTATAACAGTGAGCATCATTTCATCTAGAATTCCAGTCTTTACGGATTTCTAGACAGCGTTCCTTTGTGAGGTTTGGCTGTCCAGGGGCCCAGAAAGTATATGAAAATGGAACAGAGGCCCCACAATATATTAAAATAATTTTATCGAACATATATTTTGCGGGATATGCCAAACTATTTCATTAGGCTGGTATTGATGTATGCATATAGATAAATGTTTGACATAATCTGTTGTTTATTATTAATATTCTGGACTGGATTTGTATAATGTTTGACCACCAAGTGATTTTGAAGTTATTATTTTCAATGCATCCAAGTGACAAATCACGAAAATCTTATCACGTACATCGTTTGTTTAGAATGATATACCTACTTGCCTCTCTCACCATGGATATGTATTGTACTCGTCCATGGCTTAAAACAGTAAAACACACTGCACAGATTTTTACGCAAAACATAAACAAGTACGAAAATGTGTACTTTTTTACTCTCTGGTATTCTTGTTGTATGTCAAATATACTTGTTGTAAACATATGGCTATTGTTTTTGTATAATTGTACTCACATATTAAAACTGTGTGACAAGCATTGCCTTTCCAAATTAGCTGCTTGTAAAAATCTTTTGTCGTCATAGATAAGTCCTCATTAACTAAGGAAACAAAAGAACTCGTTTAAATTAGTAGTTGCTTTGACAAACTCTTGCTATAACGTTATCCTTGTACTGTATGATTTTGAATCCCGATCCGGTCTTATTGAATTTAGTAGGAAGAGACTAAGACATTATACTGTTCTTCTACAGGTAAATCTCTCCATCCTTAGTTTGGTTTATTATGTGATCGTTTCAAATTTTTAGATGTGATCTTGAAAACTTGAAACTACTAGAAAGCAATCTAGTACTGGACTGATTCAACAGACAGGAAGAATAAAGATTTTGCAAGATTGTAGTTTGTTTTTATTTTGATATTGATCATAAAGTATAGATTGTGCTGTAAATAAAAAAACACTTATTGCTTGAAAAAATTGTTGTTTATTGGATTGCCCAAAAAATATTTATAAATCTAATTTTCTGCTCAGCTATTCATTTCCAAGCAAGACTTGATGTACCATTGGGGCGATGAGCGTGGGAACAGAATTTGCAAAGACTAGATGAATCACTAAGATTCACACAACGTTTGGAATGACTCATATATATGTGGGGCTATGATAGACTTAAAACATGACCGATATGCTCACGGAGGTTAGAAGGAATGGAAACATGATTAATAAGCAAATGGAGTTTGGAAATAATTGACAAATCTCAACAAAAACATTTCAAGATTTGAGAAGGCACATATATACACGTGGCGTGAACTTAGACAGGCGCAATAAATTACTAATACACACATAAGTTTCGGATGACACATTACTCAATGAAAAACTCATGTAATTTATTAACATTAGAAACTTCAATAATACACACTTTAAGTTTGCGAAGACTATCCAGTTCAATAATATACATATAAGGTTGAAGAAGACTAAATAAGTTAATGATAATAAGCAACGAATTCAATTCGAATTGACAATTTTAATGGTAATTACATGTAATTTAGAGAAAGTTAATACTTCAATGACATGGAATTGAGCGACACGATAAACTTAAATGATATTCACTAGGATTTTAGTAAGACTTGACAATTTAGTGATATACACACGGAGTTTAGTAAGACTTGACAATTTAATGATATGCACATGGAGTTTAGTAAGACTAGACAATTCAATAATATACACATCCAGTTTAGTAAGACTTGACAAAACATGGAGTTTAGTAAGACTTGACAATTTAATGATATTCACTTGGAGTTTAGTAAGACTTGGCAATTTAATGATATACACATGGAGTTTAATAAGACTTGACAATTTAATTATATACTCATGGAGTTTAGTAAGACTTGACAATTTAATAATAAACACATGGAGTTTAGTAAAACTTGACAATTTAATGATATACACATGGAGTATAGTAAGACATGACAATTTAATAATATACACATGGACTTTAGTAAGACTTGACAATTTAATGATATACACATGTAGTTTAGTAAGACATGACAATTTAATGATATTCACTTGGAGTTTAGTAAGACTTGACAATTTAATGATATACATTTGGAGTTTAGTAAGACTAGAAAATTCAATAATATATACATGGAGTTTAGTAAGACTAGACAATTCAATGATATACACTTGGAGTTTAGTAAGACTATACAATTTAATGATATTCATTTGGAGTTTAGTAAGACTTGACAATTTAATAATATTTACTTGGAGTTTAGTAAGACTTGACAATTCAATAATATACACATGGAGTTTAGTAAGACTAGAAAATTCAATAATATATACATGGAGTTTAGTAAGACCAGACAATTGAATGATATACACATGGAGTTTAGTAAGACTTGACAATTCAATAATATATACATGGAGTTTAGTAAGACCAGACAATTGAATGATATACACATGTAGTTTAGTAAGACTAGACAATTCAATAATATATACATGGAGTTTAGTAAGACTAGACAATTTAATGATATTCACTTGGAGTTTAGTAAGACTTGACAATTCAATAATATATACATGGAGTTTAGTAAGACTAGACAATTTAATGATATTCACTTGGAATTTAGTTTAGTAAGACGTGTTAATTTAATGATATTCACTTGGAGTTTAATAAGACTTGACAATTCAATAATATTCAAATGGAGTTTAGTAAGACTTGACAATTTAATGATATTACACATTGAGTTTAGTAAGACTAGAAAATTAAATAATATACACATGGAGTTTAGTAAAACTAGACAATTCATTAATATACACATGGAGGTTAGTACAACTAGACAATAGTCTATTCAATGATACATGTCATTGATATACACATGTAGTTTAGTACAGCGAGACAGTACAATGCAATGGCTGTCAGAATAAAACAACGAATTGCTTCCTTGTCCTTTTTAAGAGATGTTTACTATAGTAAGAATACTACATGGTTAATTCCAAAACATCTATTTTAATAATACCCTATTTCCTTGCACTGATGTTGTGATCTTAAAAACCTGATGTAGTAACAATACTACATAGTTCTCCACCAAGTCCATGCAGTAACAAAACCCTTTTTCCTTGCATTGATTTTATTACATTGTTAATTCCCAGCACTGATTTTATTTCTTCAAAATTTGATGTAGTAATTCAGCAGTTCTGGAGAAGGCATCATCTAAGTCTTCATTTGGTGTGACACACATAGAAGAAGATGTACCTGATAAAATCAAGCAAGTCTTTAATTTTTATAAGTTTCTCTCTTTTAAACAGTCATTAATTTCTCAAACGAATATGAAGCTATGTGAACTTAATCTTTTTATCAATACTAAAAATATCTCTAACACAACATTTAGTAGCTATATATTAATCAGTACAAACAAATCGCTTTTGTTTGTATGTCTAGTTTATGTTCATAATAAGATTTCAGCCTCAGATCTTTATTTAGAGATTACAAATCTCTGAGAAAAGAATATGAAAAATGCTATTTAAATTTGTGTCAGCACATATATTCAAAGGCATGGTAACAACAGTACAGGCAATTAATGCAATTTTAAAACATTACTCTCTGAAAACGTCAGGCCTGACCAACAAGTCATAGAATACCAACATGAACATGTTTTTATTTTTACTTTTATAGTTATCTGCAAGGAGTGCATCAAAAACTGAGTTAGTATGGTAGAGCCATAATTTGATTTAATGTATATCATTGACCTAAAAAAATCAGCAGTCTTTAAATTAAATCTTAAAATACGTGAATAGTTGTAGAAGTCATCTGAATCATTATGAATCATACAACATATCGGAAAATATCATATTCTATGTAACTAGTGGGTGGATTACATGCACCAGATTTATACAAATAATTTTTAATGCTGTATTTTATATTATTATTCACAATTGTCAACAAGAGACTAACCTTTCTAATATAATCATTCACTTTCCTGAGTAAAACATTCATAATTAACTTAAAGTTACGACAGTATTCATTGAGGTCCACATAGGAGTAAAATGTCTTTTGTCCATGATTCAGTACTCCCTCTACATGAGTCTACAAGAGGATTGATGGATCAACCCCTGCAGACAACATGGAAAGAAAGATGCATGTTTGTTTTTTTTGCCTGACATGGCTGGGTCAGATGCCATGGTACGTCTCATGGAAAGGCACTTAACTCCAGCTGCCTCTGCCTGATATAAACCTACCATTAGATATTTTTACATTATACAGTACACCAAATTTAATGCATGAACGACACAATACTTGAAAATCCACTATAATTCTGTATATCTATTACACTCATATTAGACGATATCTTAGATTTTTATATACATTATAAATGCAGATGATTTTATGAAAATACTATTCTATGTTCTTTTAGGCAAACTGCATGAATTTAGATGTAAATTATGTCATGGTTACGTTGTATAATACATTCTAATATGGTCAGTGACAAATTAACCAATTTAAACTAGTTTAATTGTATGCTGTTTGAAACAGATTAGAAGCTAGCTCATAGCAAACAAATCTTCATCTCCTATTGATATAACGCCAGAGTGAAGAATTATTGTACCCCAATAAGCAATGTAGTCACAAATGTATAAAATCGTGCATGTGATGAACAAGAAATATGATCTACAGTTTTGAAAGAGGATAGTGACTGTTTAGCATTTTTAAAATATAACAAATTGTACATCGATACATATATCGATACACACATACATACATCTATGTATGTAAATCAATACATACATACATACATACATGCATGCATGCATGCATGCATGCATGCATACATACATACATACATACATACATACATACATACATACATACATACATACATACATACATACATACATACATACATACATACATACATATTTCTTTAAGAGAAAATACTGATTTATAGAAAACCAATCATTTATAAAGAATCAATTAGTTGCAACATCTTTAAATTAATATTCGGAATCACAGCAATACATTTCATACAAATCACTTCTGTCTGCAATTTAACAATGAAATATTTTGATTTGTGCAAGATTACTTGTATTTGATAAAATATTTTTAATATTAAAACCTTTTGACGTCTTCCTATGAAATGAGGCAGGCATGTTTTTGATAAGAAAATGGTTGAGAATATATATTTCAAAATATAGAAAGATAGACTTAGGCTATTTAATGATTTATTTTAATGCAAAAGACAAAAATAACTAGTGATAGATGCTTTTCAAAATGGCTATGTTTACTAGCGTCTGTTAGCAGTGTCCTAAACAAAGTAAAGTTAATTTTGAAACCAAAGTTTGGAGATGTGCATGTACATACCATAACTTTTCTAAAATTATACGGTGGATTGCTGACAACAAAATCCATCAAAATATGAAATCTTATCATTGGTAAAATTACGATGCAAAACCAAAGCCAAGACTACACAGTTATTGGTCAAACTCTTGTAAATTACATGAAGTATTAGAAATAAAACTCATTCAAGGACTGTTCAACATAATGGGAATTGTGAAATGTACATTAAATCCAAGAATCAATAAGAAAATAAAGCTGCATAAATTAAAGTGAACAGTATATTAAATAAAGGATCATAACGTCTTGAAATGCTATGAAAAGCTAATGCTGAAAATTCAAGGTTTCATTTATATAAAGTTGTATCAAAAATACAATCTTTATTGGGAAACCAAAGAACAGACGGATGGCAAAATTAAGTCGTGGAATACTGGAATTTCAAGACCTTATCAGTATAAAGCTTCTTGCCAGATTTCAATGAGACATAAAACGCCTTGGTAAAAGTATTAAAGTCATGAAGATGGGCTATCAAGGGATCTAACTCAAATAAATGAAGTCGTAAAATGCTGGAAATAAAACTTATTAATGTACTTGAGAGTATCAAGCTGCTTATCACCTTTGGTGTAAATTAAGCAAATGTTTGTTTAATCATGCTGCAAAAACAAAAGTCTGGACAATGGGCAATCAGTGATCAAAACTCCTATTAATAATTACACAGAAACTTAAAATACAAACACTTCTAAAAAGAATACAACTGTGTAGTGAAATAGGTTAAAATGCCAGTAAATGCAGAAACCAAACTATCCAAATGAATAGTGCAGGGCTCTGTCAGCTTCATAGTATGATCCTTATTGTCTGTATTCGAAGATAGGTATCATCGCACATTGCTCTTTTATACTTATCTTTTTGGGGCCCTTTTTGGTAGAGTTGTCAAAAGTGTTCATCATTCAAATCACTGAAATTCTACCTCTGTCTGCCTGGAATCAAGTCTCAAGCTCGGCCTATATGGGTATGTGAAAAAATTGTAAGTGGTTTATCATGGGTCGGTTTCTATTTCCTGGGTTTTTTCTGAGTTCATCCTCCGCCATTTATACTGGCTGCCAAATAAGCATATATTATGATGACACATGATTTAAAACCCTTTACCAACAACATCAAAAACTTATCTGTTCTATTTAGTCTAAATTTTGTGTTTAGCTATTAACTGCATTCGTACTAATTAGTGACGAAGTTTACAAGATTTGCTTCTGAATTGAAGTTAACAATATATTTATTTTCATTATGTGCATCTCATGATTTAAATCTCACTGGTGGTCTCAAATGCAGATGATGCTGCAGAGGCACTTTTAAGATGTATCTGGGGTCAGTAAGTGTGAAAAATGCATTTTGGAAAACTATTACATTTGGAATTGAACCCTATTGGCAATATCAAATGAATTGCCAACACATTGTCAATAGTTTGTTGATGAGGAATACATTTTGAGGATTTCAATTGCAAAGTGTCATATTAACAATATAATTGGAATCTTATATGTAGCTGATAGGGAGAAAAATGCACACAATAAATATTGAATGTGCTGATTTGTTAACAGTCGTTGTTTAACAATGACATTATCTGGAACGAATTTGAATAAGTTCACAGTAATCACGAAAACATATTTCAGTCCAGACAGTTATATGAACACATTGTGAATCTAATGAATAAGTGTTTCCTCTAAAGTTATAGCTTCACACATTCAATACATTTGTATATTGATTTCTAAACAAAATAAAAAGGAAACTAGCATATAAATGAAATGTTTGTTCTCTACATGGCTTTATACCCATTTAACTCAACACTACATCGAAATATTCTACCCGGTAATGTATTTTGCAATTCATCCTACTCAACCATCTGATTTAATCATTCAATTATAATTACCTTGAACATGTTTATTGTTACGATTAAGTTTCAAACTTATCAGCACAAATATATAGAGATGCGTCAAGAGTAAACACATATTTCTTATGTACAACAAAACTATTGTTTATATATTTTTATCATAATATATTGAAATATACTGATGGGAGAAAAATTATATTGCCTATATTTAGTAAGCGTGTACGACCTGATGTATCTTATTAAAATATGTATTTCCAGATTTAGTCATATTTCATTGTATCTTCTTTTTCGTACCGCAATTTCTGTCCTTCCACATCTGATGGAATGGATCTTAAATTGTGTCAGGTCGGTTGAGTCTCAAATAAGATTCGTGGAATCAATGAGAAGATGACACAAATAAAATTCAAAAATTGATTAATGACCGTAGCGACAAAATAATCAAATTAAGTTACAATATAATTTTTTGCAAATATTAGCAAATTAATATAAAAAAATCAACCTTATACAGTTTATATGAGAAAGTAGGTATACGTTTTGAAAAAGAATATAACCAATATTCTTCAAACTAAGCTCGCATTATTCAAATTTGTTGTTTAATGATGTTACTCTTTCGCTTCTCTTCGGCCACCCATACATGTTTCTACAGTTCTCCCATCCCAGCGAAGATCAATATATCAATCCACGCAAAAATGTGTTAACAAAAAATCTAATATTGCCAGATTAAAAGCCAGATTTTTAAAAATAAAATCCACAAATTGAAGCATTGTGTATACACTCTAAATTCAGAACACGTCAATGTGCTAATCTAACTGAAAATATTTGAAACGTTTTAATATACCATTGAAGCTGGTATAACACTAGTGCTTCGAGGGACAAATCTCCAAACAATGTTTTCCCTAGAAATATACAAGTATAAATAATGTCACTTTAAGCAGATATTTACGCAATGTTGCACTTTACAATTAGAAACAATTCGTCTTCTCACTCTCGTCTTTATAACTCGTGGGTTTACTACTCTTAGCGTCACCGATAGTGACAAAAAAATAATTTTTCTTAATCACGCATGATACATTTCCTTATTCTTATTTAAAAGAAAAATATTTCATTTTCTCTGCATTTTTCTCTCTGTATCTATACCTTTTATTTATACATTTGCAGACGATCCCCTTTGTAATGTACTCCGCGATAATGCAATTTAGTACAGACCATTCTGTCTTTATATATCTGTCATGGCGGATCGAATCTTAATTTTCATGGTGAATGTGACTAAAATAATGAAACGGTTTCCGGAGGTCGTTGGTTTGATCCCCGGCTGAGTCATACCAAAGACTTATACAAAATATTGCTAACAGGTGCCTCGCTTGGAATTCAGCATTGAGAGTTTAGTGTTAATAGTGAACGCTTACGAAGATGGTATTAACAGCTTCCATGCTTTGCGCTTAACAGTAAGAGGCTTGTATTAGAACTGGTGTCAGGATAATGCAACTGTGTGGAACATTATGAAACATGTCCGTAGCATGATGCCCCAGTGCTAGACTTCACACCAAACAGCCACATTGCAGACATCATAGCGATAAAGTTGTTAAAGCTCGCTTAAAACCCCAAATCACATCACATCTACATGACATAACGTGGCGTAGACTATTTGAAATACTGCATAATACATTCGCCAGGAAGCTTATCGATTTTATAGTTAAAATGGAACGGTCAATTTTGCTCTATATTCTGTGAAACGTTATACACAGATAACTACGTAACACGCGCTGGTGTATAACGCGTAGTTCACGGCACATAATAATCAGTTATATACACAGAAAAACTCTAAACACGGGTTATGTAGGTTATTTAATCTACATAAGAAAACCTACAAACACGGGCTGTCGTATAGCATACCCAATTTTGAAGTAAATATTGTTTGAATCTAGAGTCATATTATCCGAATATAGGACTTTTAAATGAACGTTCACCTTGATATACGCAGATAATTTGATGTTGTATCTGTGTACATATGAAATAGTGCATGATAAAATAGTATAGTATATCGCATGTAAAATTATTTTGTTATACTTTATTTGTAGGCTATACTTAGTTTTCTATTAGCTCCTGTATCATATATGTGATAAATGGATGATGTTCAATGATACTAAATACCAAATGTATGTTTAATAGAGAAACTTCTCATCTACTTTATTTTGTTTTTGATTCCTTCTGCACTCCTGATGATTCTCTCAAGCTTTGAGCCGAACCAAAAGAAAAGTTCTAAATCAGTGATTATCAAGAACAAATACTTGGATTACTGTTAAAAACTAAAAACACCTTGTACTATACATATAAAAGTAATAACGATATACAAGGTAGATTGTACAAATTGCACAATAATTACAAAGCAATTCAGAATTAAACCTAACCCTGATTGATAAGAATCATATTGTACTAAACATTTCTTAAAACTGTAGCTTTATATTATTAATATAAATCCTTCGCTAAGTGCAAACAAGAATATAAATGTGTGCATTATATGCATACACCAAGGCTACAGAACATAAACAATTGATGTATTAGTACAATAGTGATATCGTAGGATAAGAAATTAAGAAACTTATATACCTATACAGTTGGATATGTGCAATCCTTATAGTAGACCGCTGGCTGACATGACAATCAGTAATGTAAAGTGCTTTACATGCTGCGGTGAGGTATTTATACACAGATTTTGTCTGCGAACTAAAGGCATTATGTTTTTTGCATTGAAAGCACTTAGCACGTGCGTCATTGGATGGACCAAACTCAATATGTTGAAATACGACCCAATATACATTAATCACCCTCGGGTACCGTTGTACGCCAAAAACTAAACACGAGTACGCGTATTTAATAATTAACATGGTTTATACAATTCCGTGACAAAGATGCAGAGTATTATTTGAAAGACATACGACATGATATATACATTTAAAGTGCAGAGTACTCTATGGAATATGAAACTGGTACGATAAGAGGGAATAATTAGAAAATGTAAAGTATTAGCTGATAGGTTAGTATCATTGATAAGAGGATATAATTAGAAAATGCAAAGTACTGAATGAACGAAAGATCAGCATGAAGGAGATAAGTGTACAAAGCATAGTATTGTTCAAAAAGTAATCCTATACGATAAGAGAAAACACTGAATAATGTAGACACGAGTGTGCTTCATATCCGTACATATTCTTATCATCGTTTTATATATTTCAGTCTCATTGTTAGGAGGTTAATCGCTTATGTACTTATTTTGTTTTCAAGCAGTATATGTTTATTATTTCATGTCAAGTTCATATTTTCCTCTGAAGAACACGACGGATTGTATTACTTATGTTATTAATAATGCCTGATTTTCTCTAAAATCTTTTTTAAATCAAT